>VWYI01035355.1:30695-49941 GCA_013399455.1 Anthoscopus minutus
CCCCCCCCCAAAGCATCCACTTTGCCCTGTGGGGCATTAAAAAGGCTGGTACCCAACAATAAAACACATTAAGCAAACAAGCAGAAAAGAAATAAAACTAGAAACAAGTACTTAGAGCTTGGATAGTAGCTGGGTAAATTAAAAACCAAAAGGTTAATTTTTAGTTCAGTCTCTTCCAGTTTTTGACTTTTCTTTTCTAGGAAGTGTGCAGTTCTTTGATCTCTTCTTTATGAAGGGCAGTCTTTAGTGTGTAGCTTTGGCTTTGGTACTGATGCCTCCAGCGTTGCTATTTCAAATGCTGCCTGCTTGTTGCAGTTTCGAATTTCCAGAGGGGCTGTGATTCAGGGCGGGAAAGGCACAGCCCTCTAGAGGTGGAGCAGCTGGAGAAACCGGGGGGAAGAGAAGGTTTTGAGCGGAAGAGAAAGAGAAAGGCGCAAAAGAGGGATCGCAGAGTGGTCAGCGCCATTTTGAGGAGGGGAGGGGGTTTCGGGACGCGTTTTCCCGGGCAGGGAATGGGGAATATGAAAGACGGGGGGTGAAGGAGGATACGGGACAGCGGGCAGACGGCAGCAGACCTGCATCACTTTGGACGTTCTCTGGCCCTTGTCCTGCTTTCAGGATAACGGGATGGCAGAAAAGGTCATGGGTGACGGAGAGACGGAAACAGCTCCAAGCCATCTTGGCATTTTTCACCCTTTGTCCTGCCTTCAGGAACAAAGGATAGAGGAAGATAAGGGGAGGTGTATTTGAAAAGAAGAGGAGCTTCATAGAATCCAAAAAACAGTTAAGGGAAGGAACAAAACCATCCATACTGTTATAAAGACAGTTGTTGCTCAAGGCTACACGGAGAAATTGTTACGCAGGAAAGCTGTTCGTGCTCAAAGCTACAAAAAGGAATCACTATTGCTTAAGATAGTATGGAGGCCTAGATAAAATGGTACAAACGCTGCACAACAAACATGTTTTCCAAATGTGATAACAACGTGCATTCCGCATGACGGCAACCTCAGGAAGCCTAAAACCTTCAGCCTCAATGACCATCACAGGGTTAAAACCACCACCCAGCAAAAGGAGGCGCAGGCGCATTACAAAAGCTAGCCAGAAGAATGGAGGGGGGCAGGGGGATGGGAAAAGACGTTTGCCACACAAGAACTGTGTATCAGCTGTACTCTGACGTTCACATTTTGTGAATCTGATGGAGAGAAGCTGCCCAACCGCCCAGTGCACTGTTTGCTCACTTTACCACTTGCTAATTTAAAAAATCCATTGTTAATTATTCACTTAGATTGGCTCACTCACTTTATTATGGCCGTCTATAAGAATACAGTTCATAGATTATCAGTTGTTGCTCAAGGCTAATTGTTACACAGAGAAATTGTTACATAGAAAAACTAATTAGTGTTCAAAGTTACACAAAAGAATTATTTCTTGGGATGGTGCCTCGGCGTCGACGTCCTGTGGGTCACCAGCCCTGCGGGTGACGCTCCCAGCGGTCGGGGCTCCCTTACGGGCCGAGGCAATACCCCGTTGAAGGAGCCACCTGGCCTGAGGGCAGTGACTGGGAAAACAGAGAGCTCTGCTCTCTTGTGAGCGTTGTCCTTTGAAGCGCGGGTGAAGGAGGACTCTCGAAGCAGCCATTCCAGTAACAACAACTTTATCAACAACCTTGAAGGAGCTGCGCCCGAGAGCATCGAGAACAGCTTGAACACCTTATTATAACGGAGAGGGGGTGATCTTAGTGGCAACCAACCAGGGAAGAGCATGGAGGCGGGATAACATAATGGACATTAGAAAGGGCCAACAAGGGTGAAAGGATTAGGGGAATCCCGGAGAGTGGGACAGGGCTAGGGGAGTGGTTTGGGTGATGGATAGGGAACTCTCTGGAAGTTAAGGAGTGGTTTGGGGATAATATGACAGGGGAGTGGGCATGGGTCTGGGAGATTGACATGGGTATAGGCAGGGTAAAAGAACTTTCCAGAATAGGAATAAACCAATATAACCATAGGGGGAATAACTCGGGTGGAACCATTATAAACATAATTATTACAAGGATAAACTTAAAACCCACCACAACATCTCCCCATTTTGTTTTCAAAAAAAAGTAGGTGATTAAGGGATGATTCGATTTCCTTTTTAATGTGGTATTCAGGGGTCTCTATCCACTGGAGATAATCTTCAAAATCATCTAGGTGAACTGAAACAGGGGCTATAACTGCAGGGGGGGATGCGGAGGTGGAAATACAACATCTTTTTAAAAAGGAAAAGATAAGTAACACAAGGAATACATTAACACATAGCATAACTAAAGTCTGAATAATTGATGACCACCACCCGGAGATCCCCCAGTCTTTTGTCAGGTTCCGCCACCAATCTTCGGTTTCTACTTTCACGCTGGTGATCATTTCTTGCATTTTCTCCAGTGTGGCATGGACATCCCTTTTCTTGGATGTTAGATTCATGCACCACAGGCCCTTGAACTCATAGCAATCATGATTGTGAAGCAACAGCGGAAAATCCATAGCTGCTCTGTTCTGTAATGTCGCCTGCTCGGTAATCGTCTCGTCTTCCAGAAGGTCCGCTATGGCCTTTGACATTAAATTTGCCTGTTTAGCCACCCAGCACTTGAGATGTCCCAGTTCCCCAAGTGCTTTTGTGGCGGCTACCCATGGTAAAAATACCGAGACCACCATTCTTTTTGACTTTGCCCAATCAAAAATTTCGGAGTCACAGTGCTCATCGACTTCTCTAAATGAATTGGTGGCACTGCGCTTCTTTCTGTTGGATTCCAAATTTGAAATGTCCTTCTCCCAATTTAAAATTTGAGTTTGGTTAGGCGTAAACAGGGTCAAAGAACCAATTGTGCAAGGACTGTTTGTTAGCTGAGAAGGGATCCCAGCCCATGCCCGATCAAGAACTTTCTCCGGGGCAAAGCCAAGGTCTGGCCCTTAACCATGGAGGCCATTTTGACGGGCATGATCTCTCCACACCACTGGGCTGATTGGGATTTTTTCCAGTGTTGCCTCACCTCCGTCCAGGCTTGTCCCCTGGCTCGTCCTGGGAACAGTGCTCAAAGTGGATGCACCATTTGGCCTTAGCGGAACCCAGGATCTCTAACTCCTGTGGCTCAGTTGGTAATTGTTGGAGCTCCTGGATCCACTCTGGCCACCAGGCAAGGGGGTTGGTGAGTGTCAACTGGATCCTGGGCATGTTAGGGTATGAGCCCTCAGCCAGCCCACGGGTGTTCTTTAGGCTGGCTGGGAGGGTCTCAGCAACATCGGGGATCCCCATCAGGCAGACTGACATTGGATTTCCTGAAGTTGCCGATGACAAACACAGATAGTCTTGCCGGAGGGCCTGCACCAAGGTTACCCACATGTTTTTCTGGGGCTGAGGGACAATCTATGCCTGACTTCCAGGTGGCGGAACCCAAGACACGTATTCTAAGATGACAATAACTTTCAGGAAGAGTGGAGGCAACTCCAGGGTGGTCATTCTATAAAACAATCAAAATCGTCAATGAAATGGTTTAATGAAAGGAAATGGGGATAGAATGGGGAGAGAGGGTCACCAGTGGGAGCTACTAGATGTTTCTTCGACCTCAGGCCATCCTGGGACACCTCTACTGCATTGACCTGGACTTCACTCTCTGGAGGTCTGGTAGGATGTCTTACTACATACGGTTTCACCCACTTTCATGGGATCCACCACAGACCTTCGGGGGTGTTGACGTAGGCATAACCCCTCCCCCATGTTATTAACTTCCAGAGCCCCTCGATTCTGCTGGTTTCAGGGTTCCGGACAAACACAGGCAGATGTTCTTTATTCCTGTGGTTTCTGTGAGGGAAGAAGTGCTTTACCACAGGAGGACTCGAATTTTCAAAAGAGCAGTTCAAAAAGTTTAAGGTGAACAAGGCCTTATACAATCTCCCCTGTGGTGTAATGCCTGAACTACTTTCCCACTGGTGCAACAGAGTGTTTTTGAGGGATTGATGTGTCCTCTCCACAACTGCTTGACCAGTTGGGGAGTGAGGGATGCCGGTCTTATGTCTCACTCCCCATTCCTGCAGGAACTTCAGAAATTCCCTGGAAGTATATGCTGGGCCATTATCTGTTTTGATCTGCTTGGGAATGCCCAGCACTGCGAAGGCTTGCATGAGGTGGGATTTGACATGCAAGGCCTTCTTCCCTGTGTGAGCCGAAGCATTGACAGCTCCAGAAAAGGTGTCCACTGATACGTGCATATATTTTTGCTTTCCAAATTGCAGGAAGTGGGTGACATCTGTCTGCCATATTTCACAACTGCCCACGTGGATTGACTCTAGTGTCCATTGATGGAATTGCAATATGCTGGCAGTGGGAACAAGTTCTCAGGATGGCCCTGGCCTGGTCCCGGGTGATGTTAAACTGATGGACCAGGGCAGGGGCATTGTGGTGGAGCATTTGATGACTTTGCCTGTTCAAAAAGGTTGGGGGTCCCAATCAGCCCTACAACTGCTGCAGTGTAGGAATCGGCCTGGAAATTCCCCTCCACAATGGGTCCTGGCAGATTAGAATGTGATCTTGTGTGCATCACAAAGGCTGTTCACAGTGGGAAACGGCATATATTAACCATGAAAGCAGATGGAATAATGTCTTGTTCGAGACTTCCCTGAGAGTTGCATACTCCGGTCTTGCAACCACCCCCACCACATAGGCTGAATCTGTTCCCAAATTGATGGGGTCAGAGAACCTCTCAAAAGCCCGGACGACTATCACCAACTCAGCAATCTGTGGAGAACCCTCCACATATTCAATATCTGTTTCCCATTGCTGAGTTTCAGGGTTCTTCCAGGTCATAACTGACTTTCCAGAAGCCCCAGATGTGTCTGTAAAAATTGTCTTTGCTTTTAGAGGCACTCTGCTCGTGATTTCTTTTGGGATGACATTAAATTCCAAATTGAATAATTTGTGTGGTGGTGCATGGACTGACACCTGTCCCATGTAGTCCGTTAGAGTCTGCAAGGTTTCCTGATGTCTCAGCAGAGTCTCGAACATCTCCCTGGTCAGTCTTGCCGAGTATATTTTGTCCTCAGAAAGAGTAACCAGAAGGTGTATGCACTCAAAATCACATCCGGCCAGTTCCCGCAATCTGCCTCGGGCCTTACCGACCAGACGTGCCATCTGTTCCTGTGGTCTGGTGATGTTTTTCGACGGTTGATGAGGAAGGGACACCCACTCAATGATAATGAGGGGATCCTTTCTCACCTTGTCCCACTGGAAGATCAATCCACACAGATGTGGAAGCCTTCCCAGTATAATCAATTTGAATCCCAATTCTGGCTCGTATTGGTGGGCTTGGTACGTTTGCATTTTCATCGATACCTTTTCTAGAGCCGTCCTTGCCTCTGGGGTTAAGGCCCGAGTAGATCCCAATTCCTCCCCCCCTTTTAATAGATTGAAGAGGGGGGCTAGGTCTTTTGTAGAGAGACCCAGACAAGGCCTAACCCAATTCAAAGACCCACACAGGAAGTGCAGGTCGGCCAAGGTTTTGGGATTACTGCTTATAGCCAATTTTTGTGGCACAATGGTCCATGCAGTTATCTCCAGGTCCAAATACTTCCAGGGTGGCATCCTTTGAACTTTTTCTTCTTGGAGTGTGAATCCTGCATTTGACAACACTTGTATAACCTGGTCAAGAACTGTGGTGAGTATTTCTTGATTGGGAGCACACACCAGCACGTCATCCATGTAATGATGGATGACGGCTTCTCCTGCTGTGGTGTGGACGGGGGAAAGCAATGAGGCCAGGTACCACTGGCAAATGGTAGGCGTATTCTTCATGCCTTGTGGAAGCACTCGCCAGTGGAACCTCCTCATTGGGCCCTCTTGGTTACAGGTGGTCGGTACTGAGAAGGCAAACTGCTCACAATTGGAGGGGTGCAGTGGGATATGAAAGAAGCAGTCCTTGATATCAACCACTGCTAGTATCCAATCTGCAGGGAGCATTGCGGGGGAAGGCATCCCTGGCTGCAGAGACCCCATGTCGACAATGACATTGTTAATCTTTCTGAGGTTGTGAACGAGCCTCCACCTGTTCTTTCCCGGCTTCCGTACCATGAAAACTGGTGAGTTCCAGGGGCTGAAGCTCTCTTCGATGTTATCGAGCTTCAGTTGCTCATCCATGAGCTCATTGAGCGCCTTTAATTTTTCTTTTGACATTGAGCACTGGTCTACCCAAACAGGAGAATCAGTTGTCCAATTTAATTTTTGGGTAGGGCACTCCGCAGTGGCCACTAGCAAAAATCACGGGGAGTGGTCGGGATTTTGATTTTTGCCCCCCATTGCAACATTAGATCTCTGCCCCAGAGAGGTACCTTAAAGTCAATAATGACGGGCCTTACTGTTCCAATTTGCCCATCTGGCCCCCTAATTTGGATTGGCTCCCTTGAAATTTTAGCAGTTTGGGTCCCATTGATCCCCTGGATGTTGTTAGCCAGGGGAATGAGCTCCCAATTTGACGGCCATTCCCTTTCAGGAATAACTGTCAGATCGGCCCCCATGTCCAACATTCCAGTCATCCCTCTGCCCACCCCACCTTTGGTGAGATGGCAGTGGATGACTGGTTTGTCTTCACCCATCACCACCACCCAGTAGACTTGTGGAGCTACCACATCCACTGGTACCTCCACCCAGACTGGAATAGCCTGGGCTATAAACTGATCCTTGTGGAGGTAATATGGCGGATGGGTGCACCGCACCAAAATTTCCAGTGTGTCACTATCTCCCCTGATGGTCATTGGGGAGATCTCAATTTCAGCAGGAGTGTTTTTCGTGTCCCCAGTCACGAAATACTCGCATTCCCTAACCTGTTTTCCCAGTGGTTCTCCCAGTGGCGTCACGGAAACTCTCGTCCAGGACCACGTCCGGAGGAAAGCTAACGTCACGGTGGTAAGTATGACTCTTCCCTCTGGTCTCCGGGCCCTGTTTCTGGGAGGGGAAATGCAAGTGTCAATGTCATAGTCGGTATATTTGTCACATCCAGTATGGCACGAAATGTCCTTTGTCTTTGATGGTTTGAGGTGAACTTGAGTATTAGATGTTACTTTGCTCCCATCCCCTCTCCCCACGCAGTTCACCTCAATTTTCTCGTCGCGCGGGGTGAATCCGTGCTCTCCCCCTAGTTTTTTTTATTTGGTTAAGTTCCCCCTTTCCCCATGCCCACGTTGGTTACAGGTTTCTGCCCTTTAAAGGATGGATTTTTCTTTAAACAGAATCTAGCAATATGGCCAGGTTGATCACAACTAAAGCAGCGCAGAGGTGACGGTGGTTGGGTTGGTTGAGAGGCAGTGACAATGATCTTCTTGGAATTCGCGGCATCACTGGTGGTGGTCTTCTAGGTGGTCCTGCTGGGACAGCTTCAGCACAGGCTTTGACCAGGATCTCTATTGTCGGCGGTTGGTCCTTTGGAAGCGCCCTGATCAAGGCTTTGCAGATGTCATTCACGTTCGCCTTTGCTGTCTCCAGCAGAAACTGTGGGTGCAATGCCGCCAATGCCACCCGCCTCTCAATTTACGCAGTTAGTTTGTTTATAAAGTTGATGAAAGGCTCCGTAGGGCTTTGGTAAATCTGGGTATATGGGATAGCTATTTCTGGAAGGGGGATCTTAATAAACGCAGCTTCGGCGGCTTTTGTAATCTTGGCGAGGACAGGCTCGGATAAAACCCGGGCCTGTTCACTCACTTTGGCCCAAATCCCTTCACCCGACAAATGGTCGAGGATGATGACCCATTTGTCCCAGTCATAGGCCCAATCTGATGTTAGAAGATCCCTTTGCAGATCCTTAAGGGCCCTTTTCCATGCTCCTTCCCAGAAGATAAAATCTCCCAGGGATAGGTGGCATGTGAAAAGGTCCCTGAGGTCTGCAGGGACAAGGAGATTTGAGAACAGAGTCCTCCAGAGTCACCCTTAGGAGACCCTTGAAGTACTCACTCTGCCGCCCGAACTCCTTTTGGGCCTCGCACAATTCTTTTTTAGTTTGAAAGGAGAAGGGTTCCCAGTTAACTCGGGACCCTTCACCTTTCGTGACCGGGGCAATAGTCATGGGAACTCCTGGTTCCGGGTTTCTACTTCCGGGTTCCGGCACACCACATCCGGGCTTACTTGTGTAGGTGCCGGAAGGGTAGGCCCCGGAACTTCCGGAAGCAGAAGCTGGGAGCGGGAGGTGCTGTGCCGCCGAGGGGTGGGAGGGGCGGGGTTTTGGGGAGGTGCTCCTCCTCCTCCCATAGGGAGTGGTCGGGAGGTGGGAGGAGGGCGGGATCAAGGGTGGAGTCAAAGTCTGGGGCAGAGTCGAGGGAGGTTAAAGAGGGGGTGGAAGGAAGGTAATGGCAGGAATTGCCATTTTGTCTTCTGAGGAGAGAACATGCTCCGCCATTTGGCATTCCTCTCTTCAGAGGACTTGGGGATGGTATCGGGGAGGTTTGGGAGGTAGGAGTGAGGGAATCATTAGGAGTCAAACAAAACTTAACATTTTTCTTTAACTTGGGTGTTAAACCGGGAGAAGAGAGGTAACGGGTAGGAGCCTCCACAGGGTGATTTTGCGAAGGCAAGGGGACCGGGAAGAACGCAGCAGCTCCAAGCAACTATCCCGGTGTTTGGGGGGGCTCAGACCTTGTCTCGACTGCTGCAGTCTCCCCGGAGGGGAAAAAGTACTTGGGGTTGACAGGGGACAGGGTAAAACTGGGGTTCCCAACCTTGATTGGTCAGATGTCTCCTCCATTTCTTGTTTATTCCGTTCCACTACCACTGCTCTGATTAAACAAACTAACGGAATAAATTTCTCCAACTCGGTATCCCCTGCCTGGTATGTGACGGTTATCGTCCGCCCCACTCTGTCCCAAAACGGGACAGAGCATACCAGGTTCGGGGACACCTCCAGGAAATGGAGGAATACCCATCTGATCAATCTTTTCACTGTCCCTTTACTAAAACTGCGCGTTCCCTCCCTCAGGGTTCCCACAACTTAGATGTAAACCTCCTTTTGCTTGGTCGACAATCTCACACCCATTGCGCTGCTGTTAGTAATTCAAATACGCTACATGCACTGGGGGCAGGGTTCCCACGTTCCCCCTCTCACACACACAGGGGATGCACTCTCTCAGGGACCCTCTCAATCACTCCCCTCTCCTGCGCATGTTGACCAAGCAATACCCTCCATGACGTGGACTCGAAAATAAAATGGGGAAAACAAAAAGAGGCTGGCGCTACTATTTTCCTCTCTCTTTCTGGAGAGCCCTCCTTCCCTCGGGGGACTCACCCAACTCACGCCGCCAGCAGCAGGGAGGAGTCCACGATCATGCCTTCTCAGGATACAATCCTCTCCGGGGTGTAACGAAGGTGGGACCGCAGTCCATTAGGAGCAGCAGTCACTAAAATGTGATGCCGCTCACTGGCAGTGGACAGCTGCCATGACTCTTCTCCCACGAGTCTTCGGCTGCTTCCTCCGATCGTCCTGGAGGAAACAGTCTCCGGAGCTGCCCTCTCTCAAGAGGCAGAGTCCAAGTCACTGTCCTGTCTTCTCCGCTGAGCTCTTCGCAGGGCTGGCAGGTCCCCCATACGGGCCAACACTTGCCTTGGCGTCGACATTCCTGCGGGTCACCAGCCCTGCGGGTGACGCTCCCAGCGGTCGGGGCTCCCTTACGGGCCGAGGCAATACCCCGTTGAAGGAGCCACCTGGCCTGAGGGCAGTGACCGGGAAAACAGAGAGCTCTGCTCTCTTGTGAGCGTTGTCCTTTGAAGCGCGGGTGAAGGAGGACTGTCGAAGCAGCCATTCCAGTAACAACAACTTTATCAACAACCTTGAAGGAGCTGCGCCCGAGAGCATCGAGAACAGCTTGAACACCTTATTATAACGGAGAGGGAGTGGTCTTAGTGGCAACCAACCAGGGAAGAGCATGGAGGCGGGATAACATAATGGACATTAGAAAGGGCCAACAAGGGTGAAAGGATTAGGGGAATCCCGGAGAGTGGGACGGGGCTAGGGGAGTGGTTTGGGTGATGGATAGGGAACTCTCTGGAAGTTAAGGAGTGGTTTGGGGATGATATGACAGGGGAGTGGGCATGGGTCTGGGAGATTGACATGGGTATGGGCAGGGTAAAAGAACTTTCCAGAATAGGAATAAACCAATATAACCGTAGGGGGAATAACTCGGGTGGAACCATTATAAACATAATTATTACAAGGATAAACTTAAAACCTACCGCAACAGGATGGTACGAAGGCCTAGATAAAAACTGTGCAGACGCTGCCCAATCAACATATTTTCCAAATGTGATAGCCACATATACTGGGCATGATGGCAACCTTATGAAGACTAAAATCTTCAGCCTCAATGACCATCAGAGGGATAAAACAACCACCCAGCAAGAGGAGGTGCAGGTGCACTACAAAAGATAACCAGAAGAAGGGGGGAAAAAAGAAGTAAAAGTTTGCCAGAGACTGGAACTGTATATAAGTTATGCTCTAACGTGCACATTTTGCAATTCTGGTGGAGAAGAGCTCCCCGGCCGCCCAGCGTGCTTTTTGCTCACTTTGTTGCTTGCTAATTTAATAAATTCATTGCTAATTATTCATTTAGATTTGATCACTCATTTTATTACAGCCTATATTATCCATAACAATATTTATTTATTTTCTTCATTTATTTTCTTTTATTACAGTCTATAACAATATTGTCCATAAAACTCTTTCCCGTATATAAAAAACCCTGAAACCATCCATAATACATCTTCTTGGGTGATGGTAGATGTTAATTTCCTCACCTGGTCTCGATCGCCCCATAAGGCCCTTTTCTCCACGCTTCTGAGGCACTCTTAACCTGGCCCTCCTGCCAGGTACTCCTGAGTCCTCCTTTTTAAGGTGGGGGTCTTCCTGGCTGTGAAGCCATCAGTGGGGGACTTATGGGATGTTGCTGGAGCTGGTCATGCTGTTTTCTTGGTGCCTTCATTGGTGCTTTCATCTCCACCATTTGTTGCATTCTGTGGCAACGGGATCAGGATAAGGTCCAGGCAGGTCTGGTGACCAGCATGAGAAACAACAACACGGGTCTTTGTTTAAGGCCAGGGATCCATTTATTTTGGGCGACACCAATACAGGAACATACTCAGTTTAACCCATAGGCAGAGAACTCCAAACAGGGGCAAGGTGGTGGGATTTATAGAAGAAGGGTGAAGTTTTACCATTCTTTGGCTTACCTCCCCCAAGGCAGAGGCGTGGGGCCGACCCTTCCTGGCAGTCAAAGCCATTGTTTCCCCTGGGCGGGGACACCCCACAAGGTGCCACTTCAGAATAGGTATGAGACCCTGGTTCTAGCGAGTCATCCACACGATTTAGAAGAAAATGATCTGTCTAGTGGGCCTTCCAATTTTGCTTAATCTGTAGGACAGATCAGCATCTCTAACATCAAAAAGAAAATAAGGGCCGTCATAGTAGATGACTCCCTTCTGAGGGGAACAGAAGCCCCCAGGTGTCGATTAGACCCATCCCACAGGGAGATCTGCTGCCTCCCTGGGGCCTGGGTACAGGATATCACTGAGAGACTCTCTGGGCTGATTCAGCCCTCTGATTATTACCCACTGCTAATACTCCAGGCTGGCAATGATGAGATGGAAAAGAGGAGTGTCAGGGCAATTAAAAGGGACTTTAGAGCACTGGGTCAAGTGGTTGATAGGGCAGGAGCACAGGTAATCTTTTCCTCAGTCCCTTTGGTGGCAGAAAAAAATGGTGAAAGGAAGAGGAGAGCCCACATTATTAAAAAGTGGCTCAAGCATTGGTGTCATCAGCAGAATTTCAGGTTCTTTGACCATGGGGCAACTTTTATGGCATCTTGCCTGCTGGAACTGGATGGGCAGCGCATTTTGTTAAGGGCAGAAGAATTTTAGCTCATGAACTGGCAGAACTTGTTGGAAGTTAAACTAGGCATTAAACTAGGTTTGAAGGGGGAAGGGGATGCAGCTGGACTGTCTGGAATCAGGCCCAAGGGTGGTAAGCTGCATTAGAGGTGAATTCAGTACCTCAGCTGAGGTGCATGTATACCAATGCATGCAGCATGGGTAACAAACAAGAAAAGCTGGAGGCCATGGTGCAACAGCAAAGCTATGATGTAGTCACCATCATGGAAACATGGTAGGATGACTCAAATAGTTGGAGTGCTGCACTGGATGGCTACCACTGTCGCCCTGAAATTATAGCCTTCTGAGAATGTTTTCATAGTTGTAGTCTACTTTCTCATGAATGATCTGTAAACATTAGTTGCTTATCACATTTCTTCTAAGAGATGTCACTTGATGGACTTTTGGTTTGATCAGTGTGATTGGAAAGGTGGTAACCTTACTCTCCAATCCCTGGTCACTGTGCAGGATCTATATGTATCGAGGTCAGAGAATAAACGCTCGTTTTCTTCTTCTTCTTTCCTGTTCTAGCACTGCATGGTGTTGGTGTGATTAATTTCGTGTCCTCTAGCGACATACCGGCTCTTCAGAAGAGACGGGAAAGGGAGAAGAGGGGGAGGAGTGGCACTTTATATTAGGAAGGCTTTTGATGCCATAGGTATTGTAACTAATGATGATGGAGTTGAATGCCTATGGATAAGAATTAAGGGGAAGGACACAAGGCTGACATCCTACTGGGAGTCTGTTATTGTCCACTCAGCCAGGAAGAAGAGAAGGACAACTTTTTCTATAAGCAGCTGGAGAATGTTTCAGGATCATCAGCCCTTGTTCTTGTAGGTGAATTCAACCTACCAAACATCTGCTGAGAACTTAATACAGCAGAAAAGAGGCAGTCCAGGAAGTTCTTAGAGTGTGTGGAGGACAACTTTTTGTAACAGCTGGCGAATGAGCCCACCAGGGGAAGGACAATATTAGACCTGTTTGAAAATAGAGATGGGCTGGTGGGAGATGTGGTGGTTGGAGGCTGCTTGGTCTCCAGTGATCATGAAATTATAGAATTCTCAACATTTGGTGAAATCAGGAGGAACGTCAATAAGACTCTTACATTGAATTTCTGGAGGGCAGACTTGGCCTATCTAGGATATCTATTCAGAAAGTTCCTTGTGAAACAGCCCTTAAAACCAAAGGAATTCAAGAAAGATAGGCATGCTTCAAAATGGAGATCTTGAGGGCACAGGAACAGACTGTCCCTATGTGCTGAAATGTCTAGCCTGGACGAGCAACTCTGGAGGCCTAAGGGCACATGACTAAAATCCCCATACCCCAGTCTTGGAAAGGAGGCAACAAATAACACCTCCTGAGGCTGGAGTGAGAGAAGGCCTCTCTTCCACAGATCTTCATAGTTACATGTTAATATATAATTAAGTTTGTTCGCCCATTGGTTTGCCAAGTTTATATCACCCTGTTCAGTCCCTGTTCACCTAATTTGTAAATTTTCTAGAATGTTCTTCCTTCCCTCAATCCCCATTGGCCCCAGTTTACTGCAGTGCTCCGCCCCTGACAGCCTATTGGTTCCTCCAATTCTTAGCCACTTCCCTGCACCACATTACCCTATCCCTATTGGCCCTTGACCCTAAGATCTGCTCCTTCTGTCCCTGTGCCTTCAACCCACTTCTCTATTCTCATCCCTGTACCCATTCAAAGCTATTCCTGTGCCTGCACCTGTGTTCCTGTTCCTGAATAAATAGCCTTTGGATACCCAAATGAGAACCCATCCCTCTGTCAGCCTTATTCAGCCGTGTGCTTCAGGCTCCGCAAGTGCAGGTTGCTCTCAAGACTGTGGTGTTGCATACTGCAACAGGCAAC
The DNA here is from genome assembly GCA_013399455.1 of Anthoscopus minutus. NCBI lineage: Eukaryota > Metazoa > Chordata > Aves > Passeriformes > Paridae > Anthoscopus > Anthoscopus minutus. The sequence goes on from VWYI01035355.1 coordinate 44,487, forward strand.
GAGGTTTTGAAGGAACTTAGAAAAAAAAAAGAGGATGTATCATTTTTGGAAGGAGGGTCAGGTCTCAAAGAAAGTATTTAAGGGGGCTGATAGGGCATATAGGAAAAAATTAGGGAGGCCAAATCTCAGTTTGAAACTAAATTGCCAACATTTGTAAAGGATAATAAAAAGTATTTTTACATATATTAATGGTAAAAGGGAAAGTTAGGACTAACCTTTGTTCCTTATTGGATGAGGGAGAGAACTTAGTAACTGCAGATGAGGAGAAGGCGGAAGTGCTTAACATCTTCTTTACCTCAGTCTTTAGTGGGAAGATGGCTTGTCCTCAGGACAACTGTCCTCCTGGGTTGATAGATGGTGTCAGGGAACAGAATGGTCCCCCTGTTATGCAGGAGGAGGCAGTCAGAGAACTGCTGAACCACTTGGATGTTCACAAATCTATGGGCTCAGATGGGATCCATCCCAGGGAGCTGGCAGATGAGCTTGTGAAGCCGCTCTCCATCATTTACCAACAGTCCTGGCTCAGTGGTGAAGATCCAGATGACTGGAAACTGACCAATGTGATGCCCTTTCACAAAAAGAGTAGGAAGGAGGATCCTGGTAATTATAGGCCAGTTAGCCTGACCTCAGTACCCAGTAAGGTAATGGAACAGTTTATACTGAGTGTCATCACGTAGCACTTACAGGATGGCCAGGGTATCAGACCCAGCCAGAATGGGTTTATGAGGGGTAGGTCGTGTTTGACCAACCTGATCTCATTTTATGACCTGGTGACCCACTTGGTGGATGCAGGAAAGGCTGTGGATGTTGTCTACCTGGCCAGCAAGGCCTTTGACACTGTCTCCCACAGGAAACTCCTGGAAAAGCTGGCAACCCAGGCTTGGACAGGAGCACTCTTTGCTGGGTTAGGAACTGGCTGGATGGTCAGGCCCAGAGAGTGGTGGTGAACAGTGATGCATCCAGCTGGTGGCCAGTCACCAGTGGTTGACGTGGTGCTGGAGTCTTTGTGGGGTAGCTCAGTCCCTCCGGCTCATGCCGAGATTGGGACAGACCAGGATGGTGGGATGAATCCCAATCTGGCTTAGTATTGTAGCTTGAATACTAGCTAACAAAGTCCAGGGTAAAAAAGCAACAGAGGCCTTTGCACAATATTCACAGATGTTTAATTCAACTGCATGGTGAGATGTTCAGAGTTCCAGGGCACCCACACATCCCAGGTGCAGCTTCCTCCTCCTGCCTGGCCCAGCAGTGATCCTTGTCTGCCGGAAGCACCCAGACCCTGGGTCAAATCAGAGAATAGGAAGGGAGTGGCCCAGGGACACAGGAACAGGGGAAGGAGCAAATGGGATCCCAACAACCTTTTAGGAGAAAACCTCTCTATTCCCCCAACCCAGGGGATACCTCCCAGGGTCTCCACAGCTTAAAGCCTAATGCTCTACAGCACAGGATGTCAGGGGTTGAGTAAAGGAGGAGGAAGAGGCTTTTGGTATGTGGTTCTGCAGCAGGTTTATTCCAGGGGAGGATGCAGGTCCCAAAAAAAGAGGGATACATACAATCAGGGTCTAGGGGGAGGAAACAGACAAAAGGCCAATCAGGGGGGACAAGGAGAGGTCCAGGCGGAGGGAGTTACAATATCTTAACCAATTGGGGAAGTATAGGGAGGGAATATGGAGTGATGGACAGGGGGACAGTCCACGGGGGTGCTACATGTTAGGGGCTTTCCAGAGGGGGAGGAGAAACTTGGGTGGAGATTCGGGAGGATTGACAATGAAGACTCTGGAATAGGGGGCAGAGATCAGGGGAAGGGGAAGACACAACTCAGGATTGATACCCCAGGGGAGAGGAACAGGGAAGGTGCTGGATATTGGGGTGGAGATACAATGATGGATAGCAAGGAGGATGGATACTATTGAAGGGTGAAACCATTAATATAGGGGGAATACAACTTGGGGTAAACCAACAGGGAAAAAACGAGGGGTACATCAACTTTAACAAACTTAACAAAATAAACGCCTACCACAACAAGTGGTGTCCCTCAGGAATCTATGCTGGGGCCAGTTCTGTTCAATATTTTTACTGATGACATGGATGAGGTTATTGAATCTTTCATGAGTAAATTTGCAGACATCACTAAGCTGGGAGCGTGTGTGGATCTCTTGGAAAGGAGGAGGGCTCTGCAGAGAGACCTGCAAAGGTTGGATGGATGGGCAGAGTCCAATAGGATAAAGTTTAGTACGTCGAAGTGCTGAGTCCTGCATTTCGGCCACAAAAACCCCCTGCAACGTTATAGGCTGGGGACAGAGTGGCTGGACATTGCCCAGGCAGAAAGGGGCCTGGGGGTGCTTGTGGCAGCCGGCTGAACATGAGCCAGCAATGTGCTCTGGTGGCCAAGAAGGCAAACGGCATCCTGGCCTGTATCAGGAATAGTTTGACCTGCAGGAGCAGAGAGGTCATTCTTCCCTTGTACTCAGCACTGGTGAGGCCGCACCTTGAGTGCTGTGTCCAGTTCTGGCCCCTCAGTTTAGGCAGGAGGTTGAGATGCTTGAGCCTGTCCAAAAGACAGCAACAAGGCTGATGAGGGGCTTGGAACACAAGCCTTATGAAGAATGGCTCAGGGAGCTGGAGTTGTTTAGCCTGGAGAAAAGGAGGCTCAGGGGAGACCTTACCACTTTCTACAACTCCCTGAAAGGTCATTGTGTAGCCAGGTGGGAATTGGTCTCTTTCTCCAGGCAGCAACTGACAGAACGAGAGGACACAGTCTCAAGCTGCACCAAGGGAAATATAGGTTGGATATTAGGAAAAAATTGTAGGGTTCCGTGGCTATGGGATCAAGTCCAGGAAGGTCTGGTGACTAGCATGAAACACGAGATGGGTCTCTGTCGCTAAAGAGGACATGAAAAGAACACAGCACCTCTCCCACTCATACATGAAAGAAAGAAAAAAAAATGAATACTTTATTTTGACCTCATCTACATATATAGATTCTGAATCATGACGAGGAATTGAAGAATAAGGTGACCTCCTCTCCAATTCCACTACTCAATTGAAAAGTCCATCAAAATGACCTCCTCACAGAGTATGCAGCAAAACAGTTTATGTTTATGGTACATTCATGGGAAAGTGGACTACAAGAATGAAAACATCAGAAAACTTCAGAAAACATCAAAGGGCTTGTAGTTTTCAGGACTACATTTCATCCTGTTTCCATTATAAAAAGAAAAAAGGAAAAAAATGAACAATTAAATGAACAATGTTCTAAACAATCGTTAAAGAAAACAAACAAACAAAACATAAACAATGTTTTAAACAATCAAAAAATTGAGCACAGAAAATAAAGTGTTCTAAACAATCATAAGGCTATAATTTCAGGGTGATATCTCACCCTTTCTTCATTACAAAGAAAAAAAAAGAAAAAAACTGTTAAAATTTGTTTGAAAAGCCATGACAGCAGCCCGTAATCGGGCTGACTCATCTTCATAACTTTCCAAAACCTGCCACTCAGATCCATCCTCCAAGCACCAGGCTTCTGCCTTGCACAGGCACCTGAAATTTTTTTTTTTGACCACAAAGTAATTTCAATGAATTTTTGCCACTTGCAATAGCTTGTGGCTGGGCATATGATAAGTGATCTGTCCAGAAAAGTTTCCAGAGCACTTTGTGTAAAAATACTGCCTGCAAAGCTCCAGTCAAAGTCCTCCCGCGGTACTGGGGCACAATCTTTGTGGAATTCACACCCATCAATTGCAAACACCATTTGATTATTAAACAAGCTATCAGCTCAAACAATGCATGTGCCATCTTCTACACCTCATGAGGCAGAAAGATCCATTCCAGGACATGCAAGGGATCAGACCATGTGTCACTCCACTGGCCACTGATGACTGTGGCATACAAATGTGAAGTGGTAATGAAAACAGTGACATCAGTGGAGGGATGAATACGGTAAACTTGACGAGCAGAAACAGCTCGCTGAACCTCCTCCAGCACCTGATGTGCGGCAGGGGTCAGTGTTCGAGGCAACTTTAAATCAGTCTCCCTTTAGCAAATCAAAGGAGACAGTTGTGTCGTGCCCAGTCCCAAATATGAACGCAACCAAGTGATGACACCCACTAATTTCGGGGCATCCTTCAGTGTTTTCACCGAATGTACAAATTTCACCTCTTAATATTGGGCTGTTTGTCACAAAATTTGACACCATTTCGAAGCCCTGTAAACTGAATGCTTAAAAAGAACAAGTTTAATTTGATGCGCACTAAGCTGCCCATTTTCTGGGGCTGCTCTGGCCACAGGGAACGCCTGGAGACCTTGCAGTGAGGTCTCAGTATCTCCTTGACCCTGCCCCTTAGGCGGCAGAGGAGCAGAAACAGGCATCTGTCTGGAGTTTCCATCTCCTGTTTGCGAGTGCCTGTTCGCCTCAGCCTCTGCAAAGCCAGGCAGGTCATTTGCAAGCTCAACCGATTCACTCAGAATCGGCGCGAGGGGAGATTCGCAGCCCACATCGGCGGCGGCCGCTGCCTGCGCCGAGAGAGAGCGGGCTCAGAGCGGCCCCAGCACCGTCACTCGGGGCTGCTCCGGCTGGGGTCCCCAAGCCAGCGGAAATGCTCCCATTTATTCTCGCCGCTGAGGAAAGTGGCGGCGAAGGGACTGGCTCGGGCAGCGCAGGAAGGGGTACAGCGCGGGGCTTGCAGTCGGCATGGTCCCCGCGCTCACGGGAAACGGCGGCAGCAACCCCGCCCCAGCCGCGGGTCCTGGCAGAACAGACACGCGAGGCGGGACAGGGCGGAGCCGGCTCGGCTCTTCCCTCACCCAGCGCGGGAGGGGAACGAGCCGCAGGCGGGGCGCGGCTCGCCGCATCACCGGAGGGGGCCAAGCTCGCGGAGGGTCTGCGCCGCAAGGCGGGACCTGCGGAATCCAGCTCGGCCACCGCGTCGCATCCGGCGCTCCTCCCCACGGCGAGGGGGGCTGGCACAGGGGAGGAAGCAGCCCGGACTACGCTGTGGGCGGCACCAGCTCCTTCTCCGCCTGTGCCTAGCGCGACAGCGGCTCGGGATGGCGCCGCGGAGGGGCCGGTGGCGGGGAGAACCCCGCCGGTCCCCGCGCCGCTCCCGGCAGCGGCATCAGNAGAAGCCTGGCGCCGCCGTTCCGTGCTGGGAACCCGGCACGACGTTCGTGGAGGGGAAGGGAAAGCGCTCCATCTCGCTCTCTCCGTCCAGCTCAGCGAAGTCCTGCCTTGAGCTGACGCGAGACGAGCCGCATCCCTTGTTATAAATTATAGTGACAAAACTAATGAGCCAATTTAAATAATCATCTATATGAATAAATGTATTAATTCAGCAAGCGGTTGCGCAAGCAGAGGCGGTTTCCTAAGCGGCGGCCAGGGGGTCTCTGCCACCAACGGCGCGCGCCTTGGCTTGACAAAGTTCTCCTCTATATACAGTTCATAGCTCCCGTCTTT
>VWYI01035355.1:50190-65675 GCA_013399455.1 Anthoscopus minutus
GAGAACCCTGCCGGTCCCCGCGCCGCTCCCAGCAGCGGCATCAGCCCGGGAGGGCGCCCCCAGGATGCACTCCGCGCAGCCGGTAGCGCCTGCGGTGCGGGCGGTGCCCGCCCAGCCGCGCCTGCCACCGGAACTTCCGCGACCCCGCAGGCATGGCAGCTCGCAAGAAGCCTGGCGCCGCCGTTCCGTGCTGGGAACCCGGCACGACGTTCGTGGAGGGGAAGGGAAAGCGCTCCATCTCGCTCTCTCCGTCCAGCTCAGCGAAGTCCTGCCTTGAGCTGACGCGAGACGAGCCGCATCCCTTGTTATAAATTATAGTGACAAAACTAATGAGCCAATTTAAATAATCATCTATATGAATAAATGTATTAATTCAGCAAGCGGTTGCGCAAGCAGAGGCGGTTTCCTAAGCGGCGGCCAGGGGGTCTCTGCCACCAACGGCGCGCGCCTTGGCTTGACAAAGTTCTCCTCTATATACAGTTCATAGCTCCCGTCTTTCTGGGTTGCATCTGCGCTTGTGCTGTTAGTTGCTAGGTGGTCTTAATCTGCCTTCTGGTGGTCGTGGGACGAAGGTTTGTAGTCTTCCTCTGTCATGAACCACCCCAAAGTGTGTGTATAGGCGTTGGTCCTGTACCTGTTATGCCATTTATAGTATATTCCTCCTAATAAGGAGATGGTCTAACTGTGCAGCTGGATGTCTGTGGTTTTGGCCTTCCTGTAGTTTCAGCAACCACATTGCAGCATTATGTTAAATTTGATTAACACAGCAATAGCAATTACAAAGCAATAGTAATTACAAATTTGATTAACAAAGCAACAGTAATATTTATTACATCCCTCTGTCACCTTTTTGTAGAGCCTCCAGAGCTTCAACAGGCCGATCACTTCCTCATCACAACCTGCAGACAAATCCCTTAACAGCAGGTTACCTAAAAGGCTCCAACTTGTCCTGGAAAAGGCCTCTTCAAAAGCAGAAAAGACTCCTCTATTTTTCCCATAAAAACTTGCCCCCAAAAATGGCGACTTGCTCTCTCTCCGGCAAGCCCAGCCAAAGATCCAACACCAATGGATCAGGTGGAGAGATCCTAAAGGATGCCATTTACAAAGAGAGAAAAAGAATTAATTTTACCTAAACTTAACCAACAACCACACTGCGAATTTACCTGCAGTGCATGTCCACAGTCACCAGATGTCGCTATAGAGTACAAGAGCACACGATCTCTCCTCCCACTCATACGCGAAAGAAATAAAAAAAAGAATGAATACTTTATTTTGACCTTATCTACATATATAGATTCTGAACCATGATCAGGAATTGGAGAATAAGGTGACCTCCTCTCCAATTCCACTGCTTGATGGGGTGTGTTCCCTTTCTGGAGGATCCTGGGGTCCGATTCTGGCTAGTTGAGGACCCCAGGTTAAATAACCCCAACAAGGACAGAGGTAAAAGACGAGAAGCGCTCGTGGACAATGCAATGCAACAACTGCTCTATTGAAAAGTCCATCAAAATGACCTTCTCACAGAGGTATGCAGAAAAACAGCTTATGTTTATGGTACATTCGTGGGAAAGTGGACTACAAGAATGAAAACATCAGAAGGCTTGTAGTTTTCAAGACTACAGGTCTCTGCTTGTTTAAGTTCAAAGATCCATTTATTGAGGTGTCACCAATACAGGAAGGCACTCAGCTTAACCTATAGGCAGAGAACCCCAAACAGGGGCAGGGTGGTGGGATTTATAGAGGAAGGGTGGAGTTTTACCTTTTCTGGGCTTAGAGAATTCCTGCCCCAAGGCTGAGAGGTAGAGTCCGCTCTTCCNAAGGCACTCAGCTTAACCTATAGGCAGAGAACCCCAAACAGGGGCAGGGTGGTGGGATTTATAGAGGAAGGGTGGAGTTTTACCTTTTCTGGGCTTAGAGAATTCCTGCCCCAAGGCTGAGAGGTAGAGTCCGCTCTTCCCAGGACTCAAAGCCATGCCTCTTAACTAAATCTTTGCCTCCTCTGGGCAGGGGCACCCCACAAAAAGTTTTCATGGGAAGAATAATAAAGTATTGGAATGGTCTGCCCAGGAAGGTAGTGGAGTTGTCATCCCTGGATGTGTTTAAAAAAAAGCTGGATATGGCACTTGGTGCCATAGTCTAGTTGTGATGTTAGGGCATGGGTTGGATTCGATGATCTTGGAGGTCTCTTCCAACCTAGTCATTCTGTTGAATTCTGTTGAATTTTAAGGATCTTAGTTTTCAAACTGGGATTATTTGTAAAAGGCCCTTTGCAGAAAATTATGGTCCCAAATTATGATTTTGCGAGCTCAGATTGCATAGGTAAGAAGCACCATTGTGAGCAGCAGTGATGTAGACTGAGAAGCCTATGGGAATGGGAACCTTGCTTTTCTGGAGCTCCCTTGATGTAATTTATGGACAGTTTATGGAACCTTAGCACAGGATTAGGCTTATGTTTTGGTTAACATGGATTCTGTTCCAGTGTTTGAGAAAATCTATTTTCAACATTGCCTTGGTTTGGTACCTGCAACCTGGAGAGACATAAAAGTGTCTGGCATGGTATTTTTTGTAAAAGGGCTTATGATAAGCAAGTGGCTATTGTTACTAGATGGAAAGATCTATGAATTTATGTTGACATTAACCCACTAAGAGAAGAGAAGAAAGAGGAAGGATGGAAATAAAGTGTATGACACGCCTGAATGTCAGTAACTTCTACAAGATGTTTTCAAATGTTAACATCTCTTCATTTTGCTAGGAAATCGAGGCTTTGAAGTATCAGATTCTCCAAGCAGATATTTGCTTTCTTATAGCAATGTTGAAATAGGAGACTCCTGAGCTGTATGTGTAGAGGCAGAAAAGTCTGCTAGATACATGTTCGCAACTGGAATTACTAATGATGTTAGAGCAGAAGTCAGAGCCCTCTACTGCAGCTGTAGATCTGTGATGGAGAGGAGATGGACCATGAACATTAAATGCATGGTCCTGGGGTGTGAAGGACTGTTTCATCTTTCCCTGCCAGCTGAGGACCTGTGAAAGAGAGAGCTTGTTCTCTGTAGGAGGGGATGCTGTCACTCCGGCGCTGTGATCAGGTGTAGAAGCTGTTTAGTTTCTGAGGAAGCAGCAACATAAGCAGATCTGAGTAGTGCCAACAGCAGGCATGTGGGAGCAGGGAGTGGCATAGACTGTGGGCAAGAGAGAAATGTGGACAGGGTCTGAGTTTGCTGTGTCTGAGATCGGCGATGTGTTAGATTTCAACCTATTTACCTTTTGTTGCCTTCTGATTCAAAGGCAAGGCGACCTGGTTCAGAGAACAGCACGGTGACTCGGCCTCGCCCGAGTCACTCGGTCCAAAGACACACAGCACCAACATGGTGGATGGTCAAATGGCGTTTATTACTTTACCTTGTGGCACTAAATAGTCAAGGGGTCTTTTGCTACGTCAAAGGGGGGTGGTAGGACCAGGTAGGGTTAGTGAGAATGGAAGACTACTGGAGTTAGGAGGAGTTACATGCCATTGGGGGTGATGCATATCTCAGGTGAGGGGGGAAGGGGTTCTGCCGCTTTCTGTCACATCCCGAGATCTTCCGCTGTCACCTGTCCCTTATCTACCACATCTTTAAAACAGATGTTGACAGTGTTGTGTTGCCTCACAAGGGCTCAGCCTGACCAGCCCAAGCCTGCTGCCTGGTTTCTTTCAGTTTAGTTTGGAAATAGTAGGCTATATTTAGACATGTCACTAGCACAGTTGCTGTGCTGCAGCTTTCTGCAAAAGCTGTACTGTTGACAACTGAACCAAAGCACTCTTGTGTTCTGCCTTTCTTTTATGGGCCTTTATGGACTCCTTTAATAAATACATAAAGATGCAAAGGTGCCGCTGCTCCTTAGCTCAATGGTAGTATCTACAGTGTTACAGAGGGATGGTTGTATAGAGGGGGGCACCAAGAGAAAGGCCCCTGGAGATCCCTGAGCCTAAAATACTCAGGGGAACTTCTTCCCTCAGAGAACTTCTTGTTCCCTGCAGGGCTGGCATCGAGGATGGCAATGATGGGAAGTGAATTTTGGTTTGTTTGCACCAGCAACACCTCCCAGCAGTTTTGTGAGAGGGAGCAAGCCATTGCTACTGCTGGATGGGGATGCAGGTACAAATATGTCACATTTCCTAATTATCAAGAAAAGGAGGTCCCAAGGCAATAGATAGAGGGTTTTTCTGAGAGGCAGGGGAGGGATGCTATGTGCTGCATAGCCTTCTCTCTTCTCCCCTAATTTCTATAGAGCTACCATATACTTTATACCCTATATGTGGGACTTTTGTTTTTAATATGTGCAATATCTAACATACTCATAATTAGAAGAATACACTCATGGTTTAAGATGCTGATATGCTGGTACATGCATAATTGTGCTTTTGTTCCTGCTCATATCTAAACATCTATCTAAAGGTAAATAAAGCAGTAGCTAATTGCTACACCTCTGGGTTTAAATTTGCTGTCTCGTTAATCTGAGGAATTTTTCTTGAGGAAAAAATTATGGAAAAATATGCTTGGATCAGTTATGTCAGTACAAGAAGAGGTGAAGATGCTATGACAGAATAGAAAAATCTCTTTAGGAGTATGAATTGTCAGTGATGTACAGTACTTATTCACAAGCTAAACAATTGAATTAAAAGTGAAAATTATGTGCTTGTTTTGCTGCTTAAGTAGGTTAATGCCAGTATGACTGCACTACTTTAATAGAAAAGCTTACAATCAAACTAGCATGGGAATACTAAAAATTTTAATGGATTTCTGCTCAAGACATTCTTTCTATTATGAAACAAACCCACCAAATATATATAACTAAGACTTTGGATTCAATTATTAATTCTCTCTTCTAATTTGAAGAGCAGAATTATCACTTAACAGCAGTTCTCTGAAACAGAATTTTAATGATTCTAGTCATCTAATAGTTGAACATGTTTTTTCCGGATCAATACAAAGTTAGAAGATTCTCAATGCTGAATCAGTTTTAATTATTAATCTTAACCAGGTAAAAAATATAGTGTCAACAGCATGTCTTGAGCATCTGTCAAAGAAGCTGTAAGAAATGTTCTCACTGGGTTGTCATGTACCTGGCTTCTCTGCATAAGGAAAAGGCTTTTGTACATGGTATTGGAATTAGACTGTAGATCCAATGCATAAGAAGAGAAATATGCCATATGCCTGGAGGAATTCTTTTGGCATGATTCCAACATTTTATAGTTCTAAAACAAATCTGATGGGCTTCATCATAATATGATCTTGTCTGTGTAAGGAAATCTGCAGCAGTTTAGGCAAAAAGCTTCTTTTATCTTGGAAGGAGGAAAAGGAAGCCAGTAGAAGACTGAACAGTTGTGCATCATCCTTTTACAGGTTTGTGCTAGATCAAATGGATTGAGGTATTGTGGTGGTGTAACTTGTACTCTTGAATGAATATTCATGGTTTATGGGGAGGTGCTTTTGGGGACAACTACTGTTGCAAACTCAAAATCAGAAATAATCTCTTGCAGAAACTCTGTAAAACATTTCTAGGAGGAATACAGATAAAGGTAGAAAGATCAAGTTCAAAAAACTCTTCTGTTTTTATTCTTAGCCACATATTTTCATCTATTCATGCATCTGGTTATTCCCTAGGATTTTTTACATCCCCTCTGAAGACTCTATAAACTCCAAGGAGAATCTCCTCCTTGGTGTTAACTACGAAAGCGGCTTTGTTCCCAGTGTCTCATGGCAACTATTTGCGCTTTTTGATTCTGATGCTAGAGAACTAAAGTTATTTATTTAAAGCATTTATTCTACAGAGTGCATGTTTTTTGACTCAACAGTAATATACCATCAACAACTTCCTGCCATGTCCGAGAATCAAGTCACCTCTTTAGGCCAGCAAGATGTCAGTCCTTTCTCACTTCTGGTATTTTGGTATTTTATATAACATAAGTCGTGTTGAGACTGACCAAGATCTTTGTTTGGCCTGTTAGTAAGTAGTAAACTCTATAGTCTGTGGAGAATACCCAGTGTTACAGTGTGCCAATCTGTTTAGATTACATATTTTTCCTTTCCCACGTAACTGTATTTTGTTTTAGCTCCTTCCATACTTTAATGACAAAAAAGGTGTAATAGATTCATACTGTAAGTTTCCAATGTCTTCCTGGTGGAAGTATTGGGACTTCTTTACAGTTGTACTCAATTTTGCTGACTTAACATCAGGAAAACGGGAGTTTTACAGCAATAGACAAATATTGTGAGGTTAAATTTATTTCCCTCTGAAAATAAAAACTTGATGCAAGTTGGCAGAAATGTGAACAAGAGTCTTGAAAGGCTGACTCTATGGTTCTCTGATTCTATTGGGATCAATGGCAACATTTCTGCTTCATTTTCTGCTGTGATCCAAAATTGTCTGTCTGCAGTAGCTAGGCTAATTGTGGGAGTTTTCTTTTCTGAAATTTTTCTGGATGGATGTCCATCCAGAATGAAACCATGATCAGCATTAATATAGGTCTTAATACCATTTTCCCTCCTCAGCTTGAAGTGAAAGGGAACTGGGAGTGTAGGATCAAACCCTTAATTTGTTACTTATACTTGGTTTGAGGCTTATTGTACAAGATCAAGCTAAAAGGGTAACAGAGTAACTCAGGCCTGTGAACAATTCATCATGTTAGACAGAAAGCAACTGAGTCTAAGGCACAGCATGTCGACACTTTGCCACTTCCTTTCTCTTTCAGTACTGTTCAGTCCTGTGAATAGTCTCTTCATCCCTCTCTGTGGGTAACTGGGCTTCCTTCCTGAAACTTTCCCAGATTCATACGGCATTTGGCAATAATTTTGTATTTGTCCTTGATACAAAAGTTTTCAAAGAAGCTTCACAGACATTAATCAGGGTAAAAATGCAAATCTAAAATCTATCTTACTCTAAAGTTTCCTTTGGAAACCATTTAATTTCTTACAAGCACACTTTGGTGAATGATGTGGCCCTTATAGTAATAAATCACAGAACATGAGACACTTCACTGCAACTGTGATGTGGCTAGTTAGAATCCTATTCAAGAAAAAGGCTTAGGCAATGTATTTTCTTTCCCATGATTTGCTATACCATTTCTCCCCCATAAAGTTGAAGTGAAAAGGCTCTCAGAATGCTCTTATAATTTTCTCCTTAGAGTTATAATATGCAAGTGCATTTTTTCTAAGAGATAAAAATACCCAGATCTTAATGGAGCCTTTTTAAATGGAACATCAGTAACTCTCCAACCTCCTTCATGGTTTTATAAATCTAATCTTTAATAAGGGTGAGAACCACCCTTATTTTAATCAGAGGTTTCTCTGATTAAAGGTTTGACCTGGAATTACTTTGAATTTGTATTATGGAGTCAGCAGGCTTACTGTGGTAAGTCTTAACAGAGAATCTTTTGAAGTGCTTTGCAAGTAGAGCTGTAAAGACAGCAAGTATTCTATAAAACTTGCTAAAACCACAACAGAATCAATTAAGCATCAGGACACTATGTTGGAAAGCCATATCCACAGAGCACAGGGAACAGGATGCCAATCAGTGTGAGGATCCAAATTCCACCAATCTTGAGTTAAAAAGAAGATATAAAAATGACCCTCAACCTGAGTCCTGGTTCTCCGGCGGACGTTCTGGGTGATAGCAGGCTGTCCAAAGGAGCACCCCAGAGTGGGTGCAGCACTGGTGTGATCTGGCTTGCTGCGTGGGGTCTGAGCTTATCTCGGACCTCCACCTCTGGTAATATTTTTTTTAAATAAAAACGGGTTGACTTTTATCCACCCAAAAAGTCGTGCCCTCGTTTTTACATGTAGAACAAGGCAAACAAACAACAATAACTATAGCATTAACACCAAACAGAACTTCCCGGCCGCAGGCACTTTCCCCTCGGCGCAGCTCTGGACACAGCCGGCAGGGGCACAGGGAGGTGCGGTGAGCCCCTGTGGCTGCAGGGGGCGCTGCAGGGGGCGCGGGTTGGGGAGCACGGGTTGGTGATGGTGGCTCAGAAGGGACCAGAAGGGATGGGAGAGGCTTTGCTTCACAAAACTGTGGGGCAGCTGGTCCTGGTGTTCCAGCAGGATTTACAGAAACAGCAAGGCAGGAATGAGCAAAAATCCCGGGGTGGTAGACAAGGTGATTTAGAAGCTCCAAGCTGTGGCTGGAACCGCGGGAGGCAGGGAGTGCGGGGCTACAATGCAGCAAAAGCTCGGAGCTGCGCCGAAGAGCAACAGGGACAGGATAGCGGCAGCCCGGCTCCAGGCGGGGCAGAGGGAGCAAGCCCAAGATCCTGGGCACCCGAGCAGATGAGGATAGCTCTCTCGTTTAGTGAGGTAGATGCTAATAAGGTCTCAGTCCAACAGCTGCTCGTATGAGCAAAAGCTCACCCACAGAAAGGACCAGGCAGTACAAGACTGGGCTCTGGTGGTGACAGGGAATTCTCTTCACAGTAAGCAACAGCTTGCCTGTGCTCCTCCGAAACATAGAATGACAGCCCGCGCAGCTGCCCTTCCCCCGTCTTTTTTGCCTGTCCAAGTCTCCAGGTGCCTCCTCCCCCTCTCCCCTGAGTTTGGCCACTCTTTTGATTTCTTAAGTACCAATAAGTACCCTCTAGTTAGTTTCTTAGTAATTTATGGGAAAAAATTGCGTAAGTGCTAAAGAAAGAAACCCAGCCCCAAACACCGAGTGGCACTTTAAAATGGGCCAGGAAAAAGCATGTTCTTCATGCCCTTGAAGTTGCCCAGATTGTGGTGTTGTATTGAAAGTCTTGCACACAGAACAACTAATGCAACAAAAGTGCTTATCTCCTGGCTTCTTCCCCTATGCGAGACCTGCAGAAACCACTTGCATAGTGCCAAGGACAAGCAGCAGGCATGTTCCTCTTGCAGTCTGAAACAGTTTCACACACAGGCCCGCTGCTAAGCAGCTTTGTTCTTCACCTCTGCCTAGTGGTTGCGCTTTCACTGTCCCGGAGGTGAATTGGCCTTTGCTTCTCACACAGATCTTTGTGCCGGCAGCAAAGCACCCCAGCGCGTCTGCTTCTGCTGAAAGATGCTCGGCCCCTGCACTTACCGGCTCAGAGCTATGTAGCTCCGTATTCTGCGTCTTTTCATCTGAATCTAAGCAGAAAGTTTTTCCATTGTGTCTCGCAAAGAGAAACTGTGCCAGGACAACAGATTTGTCAGGAGCTTGACCCTGCAACTTGTAGGAAACATGTAATTGCACCACAATTGCACAACTGAGCACAGAACTCTTTATGAACAACCTGCAAACTGCTGTCAGATGGCTGTGGTCTCTACACGGTCCTTGTCATCTTGAAGGACTGATTTATTTGTGGAATAAAGAAATAGGATTTATTTCCAGCTGGGACACATGAGGGGATATCTCCTCCAAATCATGCGTACCGAGTCAAGACAGGTTCCAGGTATAAATACACATTGATCCCACAAACCCACACTTCCCTGCCTGTCAGGGAAGCCACCTCTGCCGCCTTGCGCTTCATATTATAATGAGTCTTCTGTGGTGCCACGCCTTTTAGTGGTCACAGTCAGTGGTCTTCTTGATGAAGTAAAGATGTCTTCTCAGTGTTTGCTGATTGACTCTGTCTGTGGGCAGGCACAGTGGAGGTTTGGCCTTCTCTCAGGTCAGCTTGCCCGGACTAAAACTGCAAGTCTGGTCCTGGCTGATTTCTGGATCCAGAGGTTCCTGCTTTGTCGGGTTTTCACAATACCTAGGTCTTGCTTTGTTGAGTTTTCACAATATACCTAACCTTAATGTTTTTTACCTAGCAACTAAATTCCTATGTGGTCTGTTACAAATTGTTTCTACTGTGTGTTCTGTTTTCCCTCCACCTGTTTAAACACATTATAGGCTTCTAAAATTCTGAATTTTCATAGTCATAGATGTTCCCCATCTCAGGACCACTGTGCACATTACAGCTTTGCAAGGATTAAAGATGCGCATAACAGTGTGACACAGAAAATGGACCAGGAAAAAGCATGTTTCCATGCGCCCTTGACATCATCGAGATTGTGGTGCTGTCTTGAAAGACCTGGACACAGAATGACTAATGCAGCAAAAGTGCTTCTCTGCTGGCTTCTTTTGCTGTGCGAGAGCTGCACAAACCACTTACATACTGCCAAGCACAAAGAGTGTTTTTGGAGCTCGAGCTGAGGAAAATCTGTGCCCACATGCAGTGCTTGTGTGCAGAAATGCCTTGCAAAGTGGCAAAGATGAATTCCATGGTTGCTGATGGGGCAGAGCACTTAGGGTGTGAGCAGTGGAGCAAAATGCAAAATGCAGCAACAGCTCATTCTCCATCAGACACAGCTGGCAATGCTCTTGGTGCTTGAAAATGTGGCACGCAGCAGTGGCACTTCACCACAGAATGTGCAGATCGACTTTTTCACACATTCAGTGTGGCAGGCTTCTGCAGAGCACAAGGCATTCTTCTAGCACACCTTTCTGCAAACAGCCTTGGAACAGTGCACAACACTGTCTTTGCACTCTCCTTCTTGGATAGAGGTGGTGTCCCATTCTTTGCTCTCACAATTTTCTTGGTGACTTTAAGCAGCTGCTCCCGTAGCAAAAGGCTGTAGAAGTAGAAGCCAGTGCAGGGCTGCACTTTTTCTGTTGTTGCACATTGAGCACATTAAATCAATGCACTCTGTACTTGCCTTCTCTGCAGCAGTTACCATACTTTAGTGTTATCTGGATCTCGGAGCCTAAAGGAAGGTGCAAAAGTTTCCTCAGAGAGCTGGAAAAGGAATAGGTAGCAGCACAAGCAGGTCATTGGTGAGCTTCTTCCATACAATAGCTACCAGGAATTCAACAGGTGAGCGAGTGGCAGGCACATTCCTCTTGGAGTCTGAATGCCCCACACACAAGCCCATTGCTCAAGTGGCTTGCTTCTTTGCCTCTTCTAAGCAGTTGCGCTTTCACTGTCCTAGATGTGAATTGTCTGTCGTCTGCTTCTCACTCAGGTTGTTGTGACCAGCAACCAAGCACTTCAGTGCACTTCAGTGCATTGCTTCTGCCGAAAGATGCTTGGGCCATGTGTCGCCCTGAAACTATAGCCTTCTGAGAATGTTTTCATAGTTTTAGTTACTTTCCCATGAAGGTTCTGTAAGTTGTTTTTCACATTCTTTCTAAGAGATGTAATTTTGATGGACAGTTTGCTTGACCAGTGTGATTGGAAAGGTGGTAACCTTAATCTCCAATCCCTGGTCATTGTCCAGAATCTATAAATACCAGAGTGAGAGAATAAACGGCCCCTTTTCGTGTTCTAACACCACATGGTGTTCGTGTGAATCATTTAGTGTCCTCTAGTGACAGGCCATGTGATTACCTTCTCAGTTCTACATAGCCCTGTATTCTGACTCTCGTCGTCTGAATTTTACCAAAAAGTGTTCCTACTACGTCTTGCAAGAAGAAACTGTACCAGAACTGTGGGGGACAGTGGCCCAGCTAGTGGTTCTCCTATCCTCCCCTGGAGAGAAGACAGCTTTTAGGAGCTACCTGTTTAGCATTGCTTCTCAAGTTCATATTAATTCTGTGTTTGTTACTGGTTGTCAATTTGACGCGCCCTGACTTGATAGAGATAAAAGGTGGATTCCCAGTATCCTCCTTGGCTTTTGTACCAGGAATTTCTAGGAGGACAGGGCTGCAATTAAACCTCCATATGAAGTTGAATATGAACCTCTGCCTCTTTCTTCTACTTCACTTTGAGATGGGTTCTCATGCAAACAGCCTTGTTCAAGGCTCAAAGCTGATTACCTCTAATGGAGCTGAGGAGGTTTTGGGGTCCTGACCCCACCATCTCCCAGGTCAGCTGATACAGAACAACAGGCTTGCCCGAAGCTTGTCCCTACAACTTGTGGAAATCTGGATTCTCACCACATTCAACTGGCAGTGCTCTTTCTTGTAGAAGCTGCTGTCAGACTGCCCTCTCTCTATGCAGTTCTTCTTGGCTTGAAGGACCACTGTGCACACTACAGCCTTGCAAGGACTAAAGTACTGCTGTGTGGCACAGAAAAATGGTCCTATAAAAAGTATGTTCTTCATGTACCCTTGTGGTTGCCCAGATTTTGGTGCTGTGTTGAAAGTCTTGGCCTTAACAACTGTAAAGACGCAAAAGTGCTTCTTTGCTGGCTTCTTTCATGTTTACAGCACAGTATTGTGTGCTGTATACACACAGAAAAGCAGCAAAGCTGAACACCTTCTCTGGGCTTCAGAGCAGATGATCTGTGCAGATCTCAGAAGGAGAAGAATGAAGCAGCAGAGTGGCAGACTTATGTGCACAGTGTACTGAATTGAAGTCCAGCAACAGCTTGTTCACCATCAGAGTCAGGTGAGAATATGCTTGCAGCCGTGGGACTTGATCCCACGTGAGGATATGCACCCTCACTGTTTCAAAGGCTATACAGCTCTAGATCACTGGGAAATGCGTGTCAGAGCAGAAGACATTCTCTCGCCCAGAGCCTTGCTTCCTCAAGGTGTTTTTCCTGCCCATCCTGGAAGGAGATGTGAGGGACACTGAATTTAGAGGCTAGCTGTCAGTGGGGTCAACTTCCCTCTGCTGGCCACCTCTTTTTTCCCCTGCTATTCAACTACTTTATGGTAGGTGCCACAGTTCTGAAGAGGGGCCACTTGGCACAGACTTTATATGAGGTGGTGCAAGAGCTGAAGGGAAGGAGCTTTCGGTGGTGTATGTGAGGGTAGGAGGGTATGGCATCCATAGCTGAAGGAAAAGGTCAGGACATGTAATCAACCACAGTAAAGATAAATTGTTAATCTTTGCAAACTGCTTTCTGAGTTGCTCCTTTCTTAAGTAGTGGGGATTTGTATCAATCAGAACTGCATGTGGTCAGTATTTGCAGATGACACTAAGTGGACCATTGGTGAAGTAAATGTAGTTTATATGGCATTCTGCAAAAAAAGATGATCGTGGCAGATCTTTCTGTATTCTTCAATTCTTAACAAAAATTAAGTTAAAAAACCCTTTGATTTTGCATATCCCCCCAGTAGAAGAGCTGAGCTGTCAGAAGTCCATCCTAGGCAGGAATGAATCAGAGCATGTGTTCGGAGTGCATCCATTTGGAATTATTCTTTTCATCGGAAAACCCGAGGGGAAAGCTTTGTCAGCATGAGAGAATTAAGGACATGCTTGAGTTCACACCAGTGTTCCAGATTTCCTGCCACCCACTCTGGGAATTAGGAATACCTGAGAGAGTTGTCAGAGGTGTCTTTTTTACCATTCTCCTTTTATGGCTTAGCCTTTGGTCTGGAATATTTGATAACAGGAAGCAATGTGCTCTTCCTTGCATGTTTTTAGTAATGAAAAAAATGAGTTCTTTTGTGCAAAAGAAAATCCAAAATACAAAGCAAATGTTACTGACTTTCTTTACATTTAGCTTAACAGAAGGAAATCTCCAGAGAAAAGAGTAACTTTGCTTTCCTAGTAATCTACTAAAATCTTTTCTTTCTGGTTGCAGTGGTCTGTGGTTTCATGGTGCACTAATTCTCAGGTTTGTTAGTTTCTAAAAATGCGGACTAAAAGGAAGAAGAAGAAAAAAAGCAGTTGTTGTGCTATTAAGAGAACATCATACACTTTTCTGACAAACTATTCCAAATGTACTGGGAGATATTCTTCAGGGAAACTGAGTGCAGGTTTTCCTGTGCTTTTCTGGAATTTTTCTTAATACTACTACAAAGCCCAGAGCCTGTTTCAGATGCTCATGCTGCCAAGTTAAATCCATGTGTAAGTTGTAGACATGATTGTTCATTAACTGAAGTGAAATGTTTGATATAAGAAATAGATAGTTTTACTGAGTCTAATTTAGTCTTGAATGTAAACATCAGTATTTGTGTTTTGCTGGAGTTCTGTTGTAACTGTCCCAGTGGTGTGTAATTCTAGTCTGGGATTTGATATTTCCTTCAAGAATGAACATAAATTGCATGGAAAGAGTGGCTTTTTGCTACCAAGCTACCATTTAAGGGCTTTCTGGTCTCAGTCCTTCATTCACAATAGGGTTTGGTAGGTTTCAAAAGGCCTTGCAATTCTTTGAAGACTGTTTTTTCAAACTAGCAAGGATTCCACTGGGCTCTGAAAAATGAGCTGATTTTTAAAATAGCTCAGGTCTTTTGAACCTCAGTGATTCTGGAAGGATTATTTTCTGGTTTTATTTTGTGTATGTGTTTTTGGGGATTTTTTTCCATTCAATTGTTGCTTTTAATTTATTTTCCAAAATATTTAGTTCACCTTATGCTCAGCTTGGACAGGGTATATATGCTCTGGAATCAGTGGCTTAAATAGGAGTTCTTTAGGGAGGACAATGGGAAGGGAATTGCCTCTGCCAGTCAATTTGCCGCATAGCATGAAACAGTCAATTACAAAGGTGAAGATCCTGACTTCGATTGGAAGCTATTATCAATCAGATGTAAGTAGTGTATAATCCCATCATTACAACTCATACAGTTTTAAGTCAGTGTACAGAAGAGTTGCTAACTGATTGTCAATCAGTACTTTTTCTCAAGTCCTGCTGTCCTTTCAGATGTTTTAATTTTCCCCCAGGGTATCACACACTCCTGACAAGGGGAGTGTCAAAGGTGGTGATAGAGTAACAGTACTTGTAATTTTACATTTAGGCTGACGTGTGTCTGTCAGCAGTTTTGCAGGATTGGAGCTGCATAACCTTTTTCTCAATTACTTTTTGCATCAGATGCTATCATATGAGGTTGCTGATCTGAGGTGATTTTGCTTAGTATTCCAAAAGCCTGTAAGTGTTGAAAGTGGTTGCTGTGCATTTGGTAAATGTGATAGAGCTCATCAGCAAGTAACTGAAAACTAGTTTGTACTGCAGAGCATCATCTGCACCTACTTGCATTACCTTTGTGTCTGGATGTCCCTGAATATATTGCAGGGCTATTGTATTACCCATTGCACAGGTCTGAAGTAAGTGCCAATTCTTGGCCCCCAAAGCCCAGCACTGAAGTGCATGGGAGAGACTGAAGGGCTTTCTTGCCCTTTTCAAATGCAGCGTGAAAGAGGGTGGGAGGGAGTTTAAATTATTTACTCAAGGCCACAATGATGTCTCCAGCAGAGCTGGAAATAAGTTCAAATTTCCTAAGGGCTAGTGAGAAAGTAAGAATTGTGTTTGACAGAAAACGTCATTGTTTTGACATTATTTTCCTCTGTAATGAGTGAGGGAAAACAGTAGATCAGAAATTTCTTTCATGTAAGGAAAAAGGACAAAGTTGAAGACGGAGAAACATTGGAGGATAAAATAGGCAGTAGAAAGAGAGAGAGATGCATGTCAGAGCATTTGTATGAAAGGGAGAAAAATCAAAGTCTCTTTTCCTCTGCATGACTTAGATCCTTGAACTGATGTATAGTTTTAAGGAAGTTCCAATTAGAGAAAACTTGTCTTTTCTTTATCCTTGTGATCCAGAATGACACGCAGAGACAGACTCTAAAACTC
>VWYI01035356.1:0-15063 GCA_013399455.1 Anthoscopus minutus
ATCTATGATCAGTTTCCCTGAGCAACAGTACAGATTCTACATAAACCCACCGTGATCTACAGGCATGAATATGCTAGTGCTGTCTCCTAACAGTGGTTTGTGGATGTACCGCAGAGAAAGGCTGTGAATGGGCAGATTTTTTTTGTCTAGGTATTAACTGCAGAAGGCATAGAGCTGTAAATGGTACTTATTTTCTGCAGTATTAAAACACTTTATTTCCTATCAGGAGAGTGAACTTCCATTGATGGTGCCATACCATTGGTTTCTCTTTCCAGCCAAATTTATGCACAGCATCATCCTTCCTGGTGCGGTACATTTTTTGTTACCCAGTTAAGTGTTACCACTTGCCCTTGGTGCATGAACAGGTGAAGTCTATTATTATGATATAGATCAAAATCCTTGTGAGATATTACGGAGGCAACATCTCTCTTGAGAAGAGGCTAATCTGAAATGGGATGATTGAAAGGTATTTCAAATGTGGTAATCATTACTAAGCACTGATACAGGCTTCTCCATCCAAGAAGCAATCCCAGCTTTCCCTGGTACTGAGGAAGGAAGTGAACTATATTCTCCATGGCATTCAGTGGGCAAATCAAGTCCTGGAAGTAGCCTTTTCTTCGAAGCACCACATAAGAAACGTCCATGGAGCCACAGAGCCTTCTCTGTGCTAGGTCAAATCCCTTGCTGCAGGTCCGGCTTCAGCCAGCACCTGAGTACTGACAGGTCTGGGGTGTGATACAGTGTCTTGTACTTTCAGAGTTGTCTTTGTTAGCTCCACCCAATTTATCAGACTCATCCTTCTGTTATGAGGCTGATTTATTGCTTTGTTCTACTACTGCTGCTGCCAGCCTTGATCATCCAATTTTCTCTTCTTTCAGTGGCACTTTTAACACTTTGTTCTGTGGGTCTGACCAGGAGAGCTCCTTGTCAGCAGTTACTGCAGCTAACATGTTCTCCAAGCTCTGTCTGAAAATCTCCCTGTTACTTCAGGTGTATTTGACAAGGGCTTGGCAGGTGTCAGGCTGTCATCCTTATGGATTATGATCTGCAAGTTACCTTAGATACTTACTTTGAGACTTACACCATGATTCTGAAAATACTTCCTGCTTCCAACATTGTTTTTTCTATAAGTTTGATTCTTAAACTGTGGCCATAAGAATTGCTCTATTCTTGTGCTTAGGCAGCTTTCACCTCAGCAGTGTCCATTTTGAATGTAAATGCCTCAAGTATTAAATTTAAAATAGTGTAGTTATTACTCTTACTTAAAATAATTACTTTCTCTTTCCCCATGTGTCCTTTGATTTTATCTGGAATTATGCTGTCTAAGCAGTACTGTCAAGGTCTTTAGGGAGTGAACCCAGTCTCCTGAGGAATAATGAACATTAATCAAAAGATGTTCATCATATGTAAACACGTGGTGTTGTACAAATCTTATACACAGCAGCATATGTTTGGAAGGGAGCTGATGAGTGTTTGAGAAAAAAGTAAATCTAGATTTTCAAGTTATCTATTTCTTTTTTAGTAGCTTACTGAAATCAAAACCTTGGTACTCTTTGTATGGTGACAGCACCTGGAGAAAACAGACTGTTATATTAAATGCTATGAAAAGAAATTAGCAAAATTATCTCAGCACTTAGTTTCAGTGCAGATTAAAGCATACATCCTTAAGAACTCTAGAAATGTGAACTGATTAGTACTGGTGCTATTACCTGTTGGAGGTAATAGCACAACACCTATCTACCATTTTTAATGTCCGAAGGAAGCTGTAAGAATTTTATTTCAGATTTCTTGCCCTCACAACTGCATGCACTCATCACAGCAAAAATAGTTTTACAGTTCTAGAACTTATGTGTAAGCAGAGTACAAATAACAACTGTGAGTTACTTTGCTGGTTTTATGCATTAGGACTACACCTAAAATACCAGATTTAAAGCAGGTTTTGGCAGATGATGTGCATTAAGAAGGTCTTGGTTTGAAAAATTGTTTGTGTCCTGTCCTCAAGAGATGTGAGTCTGTACCTCTTTGCAAAACTGCCTTCCTGTGTCTCTGAGTCCTGCAGTTAATGGAAGTTACTGATAAATAAATACCTGTAAGAAATTTGGATGCTCAGATTTAGTACTTAAAATCAGTTCTTATAGTGGGTGGACATTGGTGCTTTTGAAGATGTAGATGTTAGACAAAAACCTGAACAGGTTCTCATGTCACAAGGAGAAATTCTGCATATAATTCAAAGAGTTCAGCTTCTGATGAGAGTTGGTAGTCCAGTCCTTACTCAATGACCAGTATGAGGAGAGTGAAGTCTAGGGAATGATCTTCCTTGTGCATTTAACTGGTCCGCAGAAGAAGGAGGTTGCAGCTAGAAATGTGAAGCTGCTGGAAGCTTGAAGGCCACCCTGGAATGTGTTCATAGCACACTGATGCCTTTTTCCCTTATCAGCGTGTAAGAGGCAAATAATATTCCTCATCAGACAGGAATCTTCTACCCTAAAAATACTGGCAAAATGAATAGGAGAGTCCATGACTTTCACCAAAAAGTGGCTTTCACCTGAATTTCTCTCAAAACTCATAATCTAGCATTTTATACTTTCCTTGGGGATTGTATGCCCATGGCAGAACCTGGAATGATATAGCATATGCTTCTTCTGTCAACAAGATAGTGTGAAGAAGCACTTAGGGAAACATTTCTATGCACAGATATGAGGAAGCTTTGCTCATGTTCAGTTAGCTGGAGGTGATAATTAGCGCCCTGGTCTGGAAACCAGTATAATCCTAATAATTTGGGGCTATGTCTGGGCTAGTTAAGACTTGCTTCTCAGTCTTAGGAAAATAGGGTCATGTATTGAAACATTACTGGTAATCCTTTAAGAAGCTGATGATTAGCAGCAGCTGAAAAAATGGTTTGCTGTAAGGTGATGAGTGTTCTGTACTGTAACTTATATAAGCTTATATAAAATTTAGTTAGCTAATAACTAGAAACAAATGGTCTCCCTCTTTATTTCCAAAGGAAGGAATTTTTGTAGAAGAATAACTCAAGTACATTGCTGTGAGATCAGTCTGATGTATATGTGGATTCTCTAGTTTCATAAAGTACTTAATTAGTTTTGCCAGTTATTTTCCTGCAGTAAATATGCATTATTTTTTGTCTAGTGGGAATAATTTGTATATATTATATATTTTATAAAGACAACCAAAATTTTCAGAACTGAACATTGAAATTTAGGTTTCAATCCATACTTAAGTGTATGTAATGTAGTTAAGTGTGGATTTATGACCCTAGGTTCAACACTCTTTTCTTAAAACCTTTGATTAAATTCCTTTGTATTATATCTGCATTCGGGTAGGCTGATGTCTTTGATTGCAAGATTTTATTCATGACACAAAATTTAATGTAGGATACTGTTGGGCTTTCTGTCTTAGGTGTGTCTGTGTCCCAAGGGTCTTAGTAGGAATAGATGAATGTAATAAGAAGGGATTTCTTGTTTGTTTTAGCAACTAGTGTATATTTATGGATCAGGAATAACATGCTGCATCTATTGGCATATCTCTTTCATGGTGCCTTTTTTGTATGTTGAGAGATAAATAATACTTGTCTAGCTCCACTTTAGGCTATCTCCTTCAGAACCAGGTCTGAAGTTTCCATTCAAGTCGTAGGAAGTAAAACTAAAAATGTACAAGTGATAGTAGTGAATATAAAAAAGTAATGCATGTAAAAGTAACAGAATTAAATGAAACAGAAATCTTCTCACAAGGTTTTTTTTTAATCTGGTTTTGTGTATAAGTGCTGGACAAAATAAAATGTTGTTTTTCCTCAGGTGAGAGACCTCTCTATTGCATACTTCCTGGTTGGACTAACATATCTGTATGTTGGAGTGATAATTTTTGCATCTTTTCCTTCTCCACCATTGTCCAAAGAATGTATTGAACAGGTGAGATACTTTACTGCGGTATGTATTTAATGTCATCACGAAAAGGGTTTTTTGCGGGGAACCACAGTGGGTCATCTGGTCCAACCTCGCTGCTCAAGCAGGGCCATCCCTGAGCATATGCTACAGGATTGCACCCAGATGGTTCTGAAATATCTTCAGTGAGGGAGACTCCAGAACCTATGTGTACAATCTGTTCCAGTCCACAGTCACTCACACTGTGAAGTTCTTCCTCATGTTCAGATGGAGCTTCCTGTGCATCAGTTTCTGCCCACTGCCTCTTTTCCTACTGCTTGGCACCACCAAGAAGAGCCAGATCCATCCTCTTGGTCTCCTCCTTTCAGATGCCTGTATACATTGATGAGGTGCAACAGGAACAGGCCCAGCTCTCTCAGACTTTCCTTGCAAGAGAGATGCTCCAGTCCCTTGGTCATCTTTGTAGCCCTGAGCTGGACCCACTCCAGGAGCTCCATGTCTTTGTTCCAGTGAGGAGCCCAGAACTGGACATAGCTCTCCAGATCTGCCTCACCAGGGCTGAGTAGAGGGGCAGGATCACCTAGTAGGAGCATATGAATCTCTCTGCCTAAAAGATCAGGTGGCCCTTCCACAGTCTGGATTATTTGAGGATGTTTGTAAAATCAGAAAGTAATTCCTTATCTAATACTAACATTAACACTGACATCAGCCTAGTAATATTAAAAAATTGGTTGTTATTTGGTGTCAAGGCCATTGTAAAAGAGGGAGATGATTTTTCATGTTATAGAGTTAATTTAGCAATTGTAGTTATTTGGATTTTATCCCATTCTTTCTGGCACACAGATATTAAAACCCAGCAAATACGTGTAAACAAACCACCATTGATTGTAACATTACTTATATGTTTAGAATTTTTTAGATAACTTTCCCAGTGATGACATCATGTCATTTGTTGCAAGAATATTCTTGCTGTTCCAAATGATGACTGTATATCCACTGTTGGGCTATCTGGCACGAGTTCAGCTGTTAAGACAGTTTTTTGGAAATGCTTACCCAAGGTAAGAAGTCTGTTTCTTGACAATAGTTTGGCACACTTTGGTTAACTGGCTTCCTGTTGTCAGAAATTTGGCTGGGTTTTGGGGGATTTTGTACATTAGGTACATTTCATAAGCTAATTGCGTAGAATTTGTAGAGTCAGGGTGACTAGACATGCAGAATAAACTTGCCTGCAAGTCAGAACTGCTGAAGGTTTCCAGAGCAGAATAAGGGGTTTTGTTTTTTTTTTTAGTTTAGCTCTTCATTTATCAATAAGTAAGAATTTTGTCAACACAGTCCCAACGTGTTATGCAATTATATGGCAAAAGAAAAGTTGTACAGGAAAAAAAATTGTTTAGTCCAGGACCATTTAATCTAGCACTCCTTAAACTGTGAAAAACATATACTCCAAATACTAACCTTTCTCTGCATGTTATCTTTGTTTTGATTGTGCATGATTAGTAATCATCCATCTGTTTTTAAACAGAGCTAGTAGCTAAGTGTATCGTTAGTTGTGCTATCTCGACTGCTGCTGTGCTTATAAAAATAGCTTTTCACATGCTAATTTCAGCAATGAGCCACACCCTTGCATTTGTGCAGCGTCTGTACTCCAGGGAAAAGCTGATTGAGATTTCAGTTTAACTTCGTTTTTTAAATAAAACCAAGGACATATATATTTGGAGTACTGGAGTACTGAATTTGTCACAACTGAGAAGTTTCCATTTATCTCCAAGTTTCTTATTTTGTATTGTGAATTACTGTTGATGGAGGAAAGGAGAAAAAAAACCTCTCAGGAAGGAATGTGTATTTCCTCTGTGGCATCAGCAGTTCAGGTCTGCAGAGATGTTGTTCCAAGTTTCTTCTGAGTCCTAAAATAGGTATGAGAAATTCTAGAAACTGAATGCCTAAAATTAGACAGTGAAATAAGTACCTGCTTTTTTTTGACTCTGAATTGTATGCAGTTCAATGATGAGATTTTTTAGAACTGCTGTAAGTTAGTGTTGGAAACAAGGGCATTTATTTAAGTGCTAAAGATGGATTTCACAGCCACTGGGAAATAGTCTTGTCCTTTATATTATGTGAATGTGCCTTTTCCTATCTCCTCCCTCTAGTTGCTCTCTGACCAGAATGGTTTTCATTTCCCTCATGGCCTCTCCTAGAACCTACAGCTTTACACCAGTCTCCTCTTAGGTTAATTCCAGCTTGCTGTTTTAAGCCTTCATGATATGACGAATTTGATGATGCAGATACTTGCTTGATTCTTGTCTCCAGGATGTCCTGTGGGTAGCTTCACTCATTTTTAAAACGCTTTTCTTTTTTTTTTTAAGACTCCTTATAGAGAAGTATTTAAAGCTTCTGAGAAGTCATAGAAGCTTTTAAGCTTCTGAGAAGAAGGTGTCTAGGAAGTCATATAAGTCTCTCCAGCTGGCTGATGGGCTGTCTCTTGCTCTCTAACATCCCAGGTGTCTCAAATATGGCACAGAAATCACTATTAACCTTCAGGCGGTGAAATAAGTACCTGCTTTTTTTGACTCTGAATTGTATGCAGTTCAGTGATGAGATTTTTTAGAACTGCTACAAGTTACTGTTGGAAACAAGGCCATTTATTTAAGTGCTAAAGATGGATTTCTGTCTTCTGTGCATTTACAAGGTCAGCCCTTGTTTTTTTCTGTGCAGTAAGGATTTACTGAAGGCTGGTAGCAAGCACAGGGACATGTCTTTGGGAGAATAGTAAAGATTTACTACCTGGTTGTGAAATGTGTCTTTATGACTGGTTCTCACCAGTTACTTAAGCTGATGAAGCTCCTTTAGTAGCACTTTATCACCTTTCTAGGAAAGACTTCAGTAATTTTTGTTTTTCCCAGAGCTGCTTTTGTAGGGAAATGTTTTGTAAATACAAAGATGTTGCTCTTACTGTCAAAGGTTGATGTCTTACTGGAGAGCCTGTTGTTCACTCTGAAGAACCTGCCTGGAAATATTAAGTTCTGTGGCTTTTTGTATGGAAAAATGAGTACTCTGCTACTAGTTGAATATACTTGGCTTCTTTTCTCAAAATCCTGATTAATCAGGGCTTAATCCTCATTAATTAGAGATTCATGCTTTTCGTCTTAGATGTCTGTATAAGATGAATATATGGAGGAGAATATCCTGAATCATATGTTTGGAGAAAATTTTTGTGTGAATAGTGAATCCAAAGGATGAAAAAGGAGGAAAATTACAGGATCTCTGTTGGCAACCTAGCCTTATTTAACCCAGTGATTCTGTATACTAAATTACATATCTTTTCATCAGTGCATCTTTCTTACATTAAGTTTTCAGCTGAGAGAAATGTTATAAATTTGTCTTCTGACTATAATTGTCCAAACAAAACCAACAAAAATAACAAAGTCTATCAGAAACACCTTCTCCTTTGGTCCAAGTTTCCATCAGAAATTTTTATATCTTCATTTTTAAGTTGTTGGTTGCTTCACATGGAAGCTCACCGATTTTAAAAGCCAGGCTTCTTCACAGCAGCAGTTACTTGCAGGTGTGGATACCTGCTGCTGCTGTGGAGATAACAGATAGCCATTAAGTGATTAAATGGAGTACTTAGAATTTTGGATGGATGCAGCTTAAAGCAAATAGCTTGATCTTGCATATGTTTACAGGGCTACCAGATAGTGTTTATTTCTTGGGAGTGATTGTATTACTCAGATCAATTTCGTTTGCTGGGTTTTACCCCTTTTTATTTATCTGTCACTGATTATAATAAAGCACTAAGATATTAGTTTGCTGTTCTGCAGTTTATAGTCTTGATTTTTTATCTAATCAAAGGCAAATTCTACCAAAAATAACATCATGGTTCATATCCTATTTTTTTCTGGTAAACCATTATAAGTGGATTGTAATGAAAAACTACATACTCATCTTCAAGGGAGGTTTTAGTGTCAGAAGACTTGATTTTCATTTTTTGTCCTGTGCTTTTCAGATTTTTCTATGAACAACTCCTTGGTGTGTGTGCCTTTGGTGTATCCTACTGACTCACAATGTTGAGTGATGAAGCAGCTCAGCCTCTCCAAACTTAAAAGCTTAAGCAGACAATCTGTAACTTTTCTTCCCAATAGCCATAAGCTGAACAGTGGAAGCTTGCTTACCTGAAAGGAAGTGAGAATCTTGTCTTCCAGCAGTCAGAACAAGGGCAAAAGCATCTGTGATTCTAAGAAGGAGGATTCTCCTTGCTCTTATGTACAAGTATCAGTCACCTGTGTCTCTGCCTATCTTAAAATCAAATATATGTGTAGACATGCTAGACTACTGGCATGATCTCAGAGAACCATAGGGTGGTTTGAATTGGAAAGGAGACTTTGAAGATCGTTTAGTCCCCACGCTCCTGCTGTGGGCAGGGACAGCTTTGACTAGGCCAGGTTGCTCAGACACCCATCCAAACTGGCCCTGAACACTTCCAGAGGTGAGACATCCACAGCTCTCCTAGGCAACCTCTACCAGCATATCATCACCCTCACAGTAGAGTTTCTTCCATATGTTTAACATAAATCTCCCTTTTTCAGTGTGTAACCATTCCTCCTTGCCCTGTCACTCCAGCTGCTGTCAGAGAATCCCTCTCCAGCTTCCCCATGGCCCCTTCAGACACTGGAAGGTGTCTGTGAGGCCTCCACAGAACCTTCTCTTCTCCAGGCTGAACAGCCCCCACTTGCTCAGCCTTTCCTCACAGGGGAGGTGTTTCAGTCATCTTACAAACTTCTTGGCCC
The DNA here is from genome assembly GCA_013399455.1 of Anthoscopus minutus. Taxonomy (NCBI): domain Eukaryota; kingdom Metazoa; phylum Chordata; class Aves; order Passeriformes; family Paridae; genus Anthoscopus; species Anthoscopus minutus. The sequence continues at coordinate 8,684 of VWYI01035356.1, forward strand.
TCTTCTGTATTTGCTCCAGCAGTTCCATGTCCCACTTCCTATGTCCAGAGCTGGACACAGTGCTCCAGGTGAGGTCTCAGCAGAGCAGAGTAGAATAGAGCAGAGAGGTAGAACCCCTCCCTCAGTCTGCTGGCCAGTGCTGCTGTGGATGCAGCCCAGGATTCCCTTGGGCTATTATCTGGGCTCTGAGCACTCACTGTGGGCTCATGGTGAGTTTTTCATCAGCCACCACCCCCAAGTCCTTCCCCACAGGGCTGCTCTCAATCACTTCTCTGCCCAGCCCGTGGATGTGTCTGGGATTGCCCCAGTGCAGGTGTAGGACCTTGCACTTGGCCTTGCTGAGCTCCCTGAGTTTGGCATGGTCCCACCTCTCAAGCCAGCCCAGGTCCCTGGGGATGCCATGCCATCCCTTCCCTCCAGCATGTCCACTGTATCATACACTGCTTGGTGCTGAGGTTGCACTCAATCCACAAATCCTTCAGCCATTCTTTACTTCCTAGAAAAGATTTAGAAATGAGAAAAGACATCCTGTCTTTTATTTTGCAAAATATATGCTAGTATACAGTTTACAACAGAGAAAGTGATGTATGGGACAAAACCCAAGGAACTGTTCATTCTCGCTGCTCTCCCTGGTGGTGTTAAGGATGGCCAGAATTTTGTGTGTTGGGTAATTGGTTTCTTTACTAAAATGAGATATATTTGTAATGGCATCATTTAACAGCTGATTTAGGGCCAGATGTCTGTGCTTTATCTGCTGTTTCTTATTTGACTCTGGATCTTCTTATATGTCCAGAAAGCCAATTTTTGATTATTATTACTGGCTCTTGGCTACAGTGACATTTATGACAGAGATTCCCTTGATTAATTATATGGTGTACATAAAGTGCTTTATGCAGTCATCTGATGATTTTTTAAAACTTTTTCACATCTTTCCTGTTCTGAGAGGTTAAATGAGCTGATAGACAAAAATCACTTAGCTTTCCTTAATGATTGTCCTCCATTTACTCCATGGTAGCCCAGCAGACCTGCCAGTTCTCACACAGATGGATGTCTTCTGATGCAATGAAATACATTTCTTCTGTTTTCATGCATGTTTATCTGCTCTTCATCTAACTTCTGTCTAGCTTCTTAAAGGTTGTAATTCATTGTGTTTTGACCAATGACACGTGAGTGAGATGTCCAGCAAGAAAATGCATTTTTAGGTACAGAAACCTCTCAAAAGTTCTTACTTGGATGATCCTGATTTTATTCTTTCCTTGCTTTCCAGTTTCTCTTATTGTGTGTGTTCATCCTATGACTCCATGCTGAGTCCAGAACTTCTGAGAGAACTTAAAACTTGAGGGATTTAAAGTCGGTTTCTGGCTTTAAATTTCCCCTGTGGCAGAGTTTGGTTTCACTGTTTTTGACATGATTCTTACTTTGAGGATGCCAAAGTTAATTAGATATATGTGGTCACCGCTGTTCAGTGACTTAAGTGTAGCTGCCACTTTCATGGGAGAGAACTTGATGGAGCTTTAAAGGTCTTCTGTCTTACAAGGTTGTTTCTCCACTCTGTCAATATGAAAGGTTAACCTTGCCAGGAGAGAAAAATAGCAAGACTTAGGGAAAAGTTTGCATTTTCTTTTAATCTTCATTTTTTTTCTCCTTACTGTTAAAATTTTTGAGAGATTGCAGGATTTTTGCAGGTGAGCGATGATTCCCATTATAGAAAAGAGCAAGAACTGTCATCTGCCCGGCTGAGTGTATGGAGACTGAGGGGAGAATACAAAAGAGTTGCCATGGATGTGCCTCCTTTGTGAATTACATCCTCCTTAAGGCAACCTAACCAGGCTGCCCAGGCAGACAGTCAAGCCCTGGCATGGGCCACCCAACTCTGCTGCCATTGACCATGAGGAAGAAAGTTACATGGCTTAGAAAATACCTGTATGTAACCAGGGTGATGAAGCAAAAATAGGCCAAATCTTTTCTAATCTCTAATGTCCTCTAAATACCTTTCTTCATATAACTGTAATAAGTAGTGGTATGGTTATGTCCCCTACCTACAAATGCTGTTTTCCTGACTGTCATTTTGCAGTGTGTGGTGAGCATTAATTTTACTGTAAGCCAGTGTCAGGATAAAACTGAGTAATTCAGAACTTGTTGAAATGTCAATGCTTCTCCTGTCTGGAACACACCTGCATGGAACTCTAGTCTTAGGAAAAGTACTGTCTCAAATAATGTAGCTACTAGTAGCTCTAAGTATCAGATTTTACTTTACTCAGAAGGGTAGGGTTTTTCCCCTAAATGGTAATGCCTTTCTCTCCATCAAGATCAAGGTTTTTTCCCAATTCTGGAGCTAGCTGAGCTGAGCTGAGCTGTGACTATCTGCCTAGGTAAAGGAAAGGGTTTGCAGGTTAAGTACCTCTTGTCCAATGTCATGGATACAACTCAGGCTGTTTGAAATGGTAGAGAAAGGAGCAGTTCCAGGGGGGGAATGCAGTGTAATCTTTCACATTGAAACAGATAGACACAAAGCCTTTACAGACCTTCTCATTTTGGTATTGTTCTTGAGGAATCTAAATTTAACAATGAAACCTGCAAAGCACTACTCTGCAAGTACTGAATTGCTTTGGAAGCTTGAACATTTGAGGGCCATTGTTTTCAACTGACCCAGAGCACATTGTTCCCCCTTCAATCCAAGAATCCACTCTCAGATCAAGAAATTGAAAAATGTTTCATTTCACACCAAACATGCAGACATCCCTAACTGCTTTCAAAATTTAAAAGATCCAAGAATTTTTTTTTAAAAAAACAGTGTTTTTGAACAATAAAATCATGTCTTCAGAGCATGCCAGAATAAAATACTTCAGAGGTTTTTCAGGCTTTCTGCTAAAATACTCAAAACTGGCACAGAGTTGCAAAACATTTTTAGTAAGCCTGCACTGGTTTTAGTCCATCTTACTAAAAAAATAATCTCAGCAACATGTGTAGTGAGAGAAGTTGTTTTTAATGGCAGACACTTTTTTGTGAAAGGTTAGTTAACTGGCTTTCCTTAGCACTATTAGAAAAGGTGTACAGATTTGGTCCCTAAAATGTCTGATTCTTGGCATTTTATTTTTTGTTTACAGGGTCTTACTAGATTTATATCCAATTAAGTTTTTTTTAAACTTAAACAGCTGCTGTAGTCTCGCTGCAGTCATTATCTCTAAGATCTCATGTACAACTGTTAAAATGTCATGTACAAAATTAAAGACATTTTTCTGTCTTTTTGAAATCAATTTTAAAGATTGAAGGTTAAAAGCAGTCCATAACTTAAATTATTCCTTTGTGTTTTAATTGCCTTCATTTCCCTGAACTTCATTGAGACTATTCTATGTCTTTAATCTTCCTAACTTGGAAACTTGTCGGGGGATGTCCAACACCACAGGGTTTAAGTGCTCGTTGCAGAACCAGGATTAATGAGAGAGGCTTATTTATTCTGGTTCAGTCTCAGTTGTTTATTCTTTCCTTATCTATTTTACATACACACAAACTACAAGGAGCTAGGTTAATTAAGCTAGCAAGAAGAGAAATGGTGCAGAGAGGAATCTCTCCCAGGTATTTTATATGTCCACTTGCCCAATAATCAAATGCCAAGTAACTTATTTTTCATAATGACCCAGTGACCTGACACCTATGAGCTGGTATGTGGGCCCTGTTGTCCAGTCACTCACTATTACCCAAAAACCCCTAGAAAAAGAAAATGAAGAAGAAGGAAGGAGGACAAGAAGAAGAAGAAGGGACAATGTCCCAAATCCTCCATCTTGTATCTCACATACTAATACAACTAAACTTCAAAATTTAACTTTTTCGCCCTGTGACTTAGCACAATTCTATCTAACTTACACACCCACACTATTAATATCTCAACTTCAGAAGCTTTCTCCATGGTTTTCAGCTAAACTCTGTGTTCACCTGGGTGTCAGAGCCTGCCAGCACAGATAAGGGGATATTTTCTGTGCCTCTGACTCTGACAGAAACTGGCAAGTTTCAGCCATAGCTATGGAAGCTATCACTTTTAAAAAGGTTTTAGTTAGTTACATCCTCCGTAATATGCATACCTTCTACCGTGAAGAAAAAATTAGCCTTGGCTTACAGGTTTTGTGTATTTTAGGAAATCACATCCTCTAGAAGAATAAACAAAACCTGTAAGTGTGTGTATGTTTCCTCTGTGAGAATTCTTTTTCCCTTCATAGAAACAGCTGTGTGACCAAAATATCACAGGTTTTTATTATATTTCCTGACTTTACCTTATGCTAAAATATGCCAACATTTCATATTCTTGAAAGAAAAGTGATACTTTCCTGAGTTTCTGCTCTGTGTATAACTGCACTGAATTTGTCTCATGCAGTAAAATTGTTTTTGCAGAACAGAAAATCTCTGTTTTTCTCATCCTTAATGCAAAAGAAAAGCAACAGGAAATTATTTTTAAAAACAAATTCAACAAAATAATTCAGCATAAATAGGGCAGGAGCAAGGAAGTTCACTACAGTTTATATAAGACATCCAACATTCTAAAGGTTTGTCCTCTATCAAAATGCAGTAGAGTTCAAATTTTAAGGTTTTGTTTTCCCCCTAATAGTGTTTGTAATGTTTTCCACTTGATACATCTTTGCTTGTCTTCTGATTTCCATTGGTTCTCATTGAGCAGTTCAGATCATTCCGTGAACAAGCTAATTCTTTCATATGGGAATTAAGTTATACAGTATTGTTTCTTTGGTATTTGAATGTCCATCTGAAATACTTGAGTGCTGAGTACCATGTATGATGTTTTTCATAAGAATTGCCAAATTACACATTCTTATTCCATAAGAATATTTTGAGTCAAAATACTAGATATTTAGAAACTGGCACTCTGAATATTAAGTAGGTTACATGGTTGCTGTGAAATTAATTATCTTTAATAGAGTGAGTCATGAAAATGAAAACACCATCCATGTACCAGTTAAATGTTAGAGTAAATGAAGGACAGTGGTGGAATTTTGTAATAAATATAACCGATTTTAATACTCTTTCCTTACTTTACTGTAGCCTTTTCCATGTGCTTATCCTGAACGTAGCCATTGTAGGAGCTGGAGTAGCAATGGCAAGATTTTATCCAAACATCGGAGGTATCATAAGGTGAGTGTTGCTTGCAGTGAGCTTCCCTGTGGTGTTGTTATGTTTGTGTCTTGATGTTGAAAAGCTGTACTAAAAATTGTACCTTTATATTTTGTGCAGCTTATGCCTTTTTGAGTTGTAAATAATGATTTGGTGTGTAAACAATCAACTTGCAAAATTCTGACATCTTATTGTGCCTCTGTGTCTGAGGTGGTTGGGTTTTACCTAGCTGTATCTGAGGACCTGTTGCTCATAAAAGAATATAGTGTCAGAAAAAAAGTTGCTTTATTACTTTGTTACTGTGTTCTTCTCTGGAGTTTCAGTTTTATATTAAGACCATTTGAACCTGGTTTGAAGGTCCATAAAAATCCAAGAAAGCAAGTGAAGAGAAAAGTGGCATCAAAGCTGTATCTCTAAATGATATCTTACATTTACTATGTTGATGGAAAGCTAGGATTTCTATAATTTGAAAAGATTAGAGGAAATAATAAGGAGTCTTATTTTACTATGTTTGACATCAACGTATTTATATGCATTGTCATTTATTCTTGGTTTGCATCTTTCCTAAAGCAACCAGGAGAGGGAGGTATTTAAAAATACAGAAATCTGCAATTATGAAACCAGAATGACAAGTTTGGGTCTGACCAAAATAGCAAAATAATTCCTTTAGCTCAGTAGCTGATCTTTGAGGGTTTTCTCCATTTCCTCTTTTTCTTCTTCACATAGTAAAATTTTTTGTATCGCAGTAATAGAGATGGTCTGGTTAATCATCGTCATCATAGACTCTTAAAATGTCAGGATGGACCTTAAGGTTGGAAGGGATCTTGAAGATCATCTAGTTCCAACTTCCTGCCATGTGCAAGGCACACTTTCCACTAGACCAGGTTGCTCAGAGACTCATCCTACCCAGCCTTGAACATTTCCAGGGACAGGACATCCACAGTTCTCCTGGGCAACCTGTTCCCATGTCTCAGCACACTGACAGGAATGGATTTTTTCCTTCCTTCTTAACCTAATTTGTTTAAACATTTTGCGATGCATGGCTCTGTTTGTCTTCTAATATGTCTATATTGTGCATTAGCCAAACATGTTGAACAGTGGGTTTTCAGCAGATAAATTATCTTTATACAGTCTAACTTGAATGTTTGCAAGTTAGACTAATCTTTCCTCTGAAAGGATCGTTCAAATATATGAAACAAAATACATTATTACTTAAAAATACTTGGCTGCTTAGTAGGTGAAAATAATAACATTTTTGTAAG
>VWYI01035361.1:0-31108 GCA_013399455.1 Anthoscopus minutus
CCTCATTTCTTCTTCTTACTACAGGTACTTCCATGTAACTTTTGTTTCTGCAGTAGCACCTTCCAAACCAGAGCATTAATACTCCCACAGAATTTTAGTGCAGAGGGACTTCACAGTACAGGTGCAGCTCTCTGATAGGGAACCCTTTAAATGGAGATCTGTAAGTCTGAGGCAAACTGCATTATTTGGAAGAAAACTAGAAATAAATAGGAAAAGAGGAGGTTTAAAATATGTTTGTCAGACACTGGTTACATTGTGAATTCCAGCCAGATATTATTGTCTCCATTTTTGCTTCTGTAATTCCCACAACTGCACCAAATATCTGAAAACCACTTCATTCTGGTTTTATACACATAAAAGGGATTTTCTCTCTAAGGAATCCTTTTTGTTTCAAGAAATCACACTAAAGCTTAATATTAGTAGTTATTGAAACACTTCTGAGTCCAGTTAAAACACAGAGCAAAAGAATTCGATGTCTTTTAGATAAGAGATAGCTCTGAACTGAAGTGACTGTAGATACACTCTACAGCTGTTGAGAAAAGATCCAACATCAGTCCAAGATCAAATAAGAGGAAACATCATATCTGTATCTGGAAATAAAAGAAATACAAATCCTTGAAGGACAGGTGTAAATTGGATAAGCCCCAATCCTGTAAGACTAAGAGAATGCAAGAGATATTCAAAGTCAAGAGCCAACATTTATGGTTTGTATACCATTATATATCATAACCATATGTAAGACAACATTAGTTGGGAAAATTTGACTTCAGTGTTTAGTCAAAGAGCTGATGCATTTAAAAAACAAAAATAAGAAGAAATTCAAGTGTAAGACTGAATCAAATTTACAATTGTATGAGTATAGACGCTACGAGTAGGGAAAAGTCCTATTGTGAATCTTGTATGTGAAAATGAAACTAAGAAATAGCTGTTTTGTGGACAAATCAAAGCCAATGGTACATCCCATGTACCATCACAGGTATACATGTAAATTTTAGTCCTATATGTCTACAATAGTGTTGTTTGTCTCTTTAGAAGCAGCAAATTAATCTATAAATTGGAACAGTAAACTAGAGAAGCCAGTAAAATAGAAGCCTGAAACTGAGAATAAAAATAAATCAGTTTTCTTATCCTCTAACAGATAGAAATCCTGGAAAGGTAGAAGAAAGGCAAAGGTCCTGCTGTGAGCATGAGGCAGGCTCCATAGATACCTGATGAAGGTAAATGCTAGTATATTAATGAACCATTTGTGCCTGAAGGACTGATTTTGGAAAAGTTAAAGTTGTTTATTATATTCAGCTGAATTCTATAAAGCCTGTAACGATTCTGCTGACACCTAGTAGAGGATCTCAGCATCTTTATTCCATTCATGTCTTCATAAATCCACTGTTGAGACCAAAACAAATTACATACCTGGAAAAGACTTCATAGCTTTTTTTGCAACTGGATGGGAGGATCAGTGGTACCTGTCTGTCCCCTTGTTTAATCTGTTCATGAGAGCTTACAGCACTAGCAGCTGCAACACAATAATTTTATGAAACCTGGGTTCGTAAAACGTTTCACGTTTAGCTAGAACATTTCATTCAGTAAAACAATTTATTTTAGAAAATTTCTATACTATTCAACTCAGGTCTAATCTATCTCGGATTCTAAACAAGACATCAGTATGCTGGAAGTCCTTCCCCACTTCCTACCATACTAACAGACTAATTTTTCTGTACTTCTGGACACCAGCAATAGAAACTTTGAGTCATGTTGTACTAAGAAAAAAATCTTATAGGAAGTATAACGCTAATATGGCAGTAAGCAATTGACATTTCCTCAAAAATACCCACCTTATCTAGATCCTGTGAATACCCTTATCCCTGGAAATAAGTATAAGGACCACCTAAGAAGATGAAAAGCTGTGGTCAGTTTTCTTGGTATGTCCAATAAGCAGCTTATCTAATGCACTCAATAAGAGACTACTTTTTTTCCACCTGGTTTGCTTTTAATACTCACAGCTTAATGAATTCTGTCTCCTTACACCACAGAATCATAGAATCCTTCAGGTTGGAAAAGACCTCTAAGGTCATCTAGTCAAACCATTAACCCAGCACTGTCAAGTCCACCACCAGAGCAGGTCCCCAAGTGCTACATCTACACATCTTTTAAATACCTCTAGGGATAGTCAGTCTACCACTTCCCTGGGCAGCCTGGGCAGTGCTCGAGAGCCCTTTTAGTGAAGAAGTCTTTCCTAATATTTAATCTAAACTTCCCATGATGCAACTTGAGGCCATTTCCTCTCCTCCTATTGCTTACTGCTTGGAAGTGTTCCTTATAATGCACATTTCAGTTTGATTCCATACTTTTCTCTTTTTTGGCCCAAAATTTTTGCTGCACTTCTGTACTTACTTTCTAAATAAATTCTCCTTCTGTATATTTGATTAGAAATCTCATGTTCAAATTTACATTCCAGTCAAATTTATGTTCTAGTGCCCTTGTTAGCTTCCCTCTGTGCTTGTGCTGTAATATGATGTCTGAAGCATCTGTTATTTCTCCTTGAGCTTCATTCTCTGTATCACAAGTACCACACTAGTGTCTTTCCTGAAATCTATTGGTTTTATTCGTGCTATCCCATCCCAAGCATTTTAAACTCTACCATTCCATGCTACCGCTTATATCAGTTCTCTCTGGTCTCTATGAGTCAGCTGTCCTGGCTATGTCCCCTCCCAAGATCTTGCCTCCCCCTAGCCCTCTGGTGAGGAGGGAATGTTGGAGAGACAGTGCTGATGCTGTGGGAGCACCGCTCAGCAGTACCCAAAACACTGGTGTGTTACCAACACCTTTCTAGGTACCAATGCACAGCACAGAGATATGAGATATGAGGGCTGCTGCGGAGAAATTTAACTACATCTCAGCCAGTGTTGCAGCATGTTTTTTGGTTACTATATTTGATTTAATTACTTTTTGTATTGTAAAGTTGTAAACTCCCACCCCCCTCCCCCCCATTATGTTAATAGTTTATCCCAGGTGTGCCCTCCTATCCCAGCTGCCAATCCACTCTGGAAACTGCCCCTTGTCCCAAATGTTCCCTGTCCATCCTCTGTTATTCAGTCCCTCATTGGTTTATGTAACCTTTTCCCTCCCACTGTGACCCTTTATTGGTTTATACTTTGTAAACCCCTCCTTGTTCTCCTCCCCTGAGTTTCCCTCACAGGCTCATTCATCCCCTCCCCTTGCTCCTCCCCTATAGATCAGTGGCTGTGATCTGAGATCTGGGCTCTCTTGTGCAGAACTTTCAGGAGAATAAATCTCTTTGGAAATCCCATGAGAGGCCTCTCTCTCATCCTTGCTCTGCCCTCGGTGTTTGGGTGTTTGCAGAGCGTGGCTCTGAGCCAGCACTTGGGTCCAAGCTCTGCTCAAGGCTGGCCCATGCCTGGTGTGAGTGCTGGAGACTTCTAGTACACATATGCAGGCATTCAAAAGGAAAAGGAAAATTTCTCCTGATTGATGTAGCAGAGCAAACCAGGCCATGTTTACCTTTTATAAAAAATACAATCTAATAGTATCCACATACAATTTGGCTTGAATCTAAATTTTAACAGTGTCTTGAAAATGATCAGTGAGTATTCTATGTTCTTGGATAGTGATTAAGCTTGCAAGCAAAAACATTCTAAATTATATTTTTGACATTTATTAAAAGCCAAGGATATTACTGAAGTCCTGACATACATGATCCATCAGTCCTTAAATTGCTAAAAATCACTTTAATAAGATTCATGACTCACACCAGTATGGTAATTATTGGTGCTAATTTTCCTCAGACCTGCTATTGACAAAGTATATGGACCAAATTAACCTCTGCGATCAGTTAGATTCTCTCACTCAAGTTTCTCTGAAGGTGGATGTGAACCAGGCTGTAATGTATCTCATAAATGGGCATTTGTCAGAAAGAGTTTGCAATTTAAGCACTGGCTGACAGTTTCAGACTTAGAAAAATTGGATAGATCCATGGATTCAGTTTAAGTTTTTAAAGGAACAGCAATCGAGGCTCATAATTGTAGTATTGAGTATAGAGAGAAAAATAGAAGCATATGTGCACACAAACTGAACAGTTGTTCTTGAAGTCTTAGATCTGCTAAAGCAGTTACCTTGAACGAAAGTTAACAGCTATAGCTAGTAAGGCATTTTACAATCTCTTTGTCCTTCATTTAGTCCTGACTGGAGACTGGGAGAAGATACCAACTGATGTTATAGCTCAGTGGAAGAAAAATCAGGTAGAATAAACAGCAGAAAACCTTCTCTGGTTTTGTCTCAGTACAGAGCATATCCATACAAACAAAAAATTGATTTATTTTTATTTGGTTGGTTGGTTGGTTGGTTGGTTGGTTGGTTTTGGGTTTTTTTTCCCCAAAGCAAAAATAATATAAGGAAGGATTCCAAGGCATTTCCTCAAAGGAAAACATCTTTTTACAATCCTACCAACTTCTTTCTAAATTATCTTTTAGAAAGCCTGCCATCCAAAGCCCACCATCTGCAGGAGGAAGTGCCTGCATATAGGGACTTTTTAATCCTTTCCTAAACAGATATATGCTTAAGTGATACATTCACAAGCAGCAGAATTTGTAGCACTCCTCAGTACTTCTGTTGACCTGGCTGTTCAGTTATTTCACAATAATTTTTTTCCCTCTGAGGATCTGATCTAGCAATAAGCCTACAGGGCTTGATTTCTTAAATAAGGGTTATGTAGGATTCTTTGGTTAGATTTCACCTAAATTCATTAAGAAATACTTTTAAAATTAAAAGAGAACAAGCACTGGGCACAATCTTTTTGCAGAGTTAGCAGCAATGAGCTACTTAACCATAACTTTGATAACTGCTTCTCCTGCAGCTGTGCTTCAGTCTGCCTTTAAACTATTAATGCAGGAATACATACATTCACTTCTGGTGACAGTACGAGAAACTGAATATATAAACCTGCTTTCAGCAGGGAATTTGCCACACAGTTTTTAAGTCTTCATTGGCTATTTTGTAAGTTCAAGTAGTTTGTGAACAGAAAAATTCTTTCAAAGCCATTTTCCTGACTCTTATCCAATTGTTTAATGCCAAATGTAGTTCTAACCAACTTAATTTTTTATCCCCTTTTTCATACCTGAAATCTAAAGAAAATGAGGATAACAGTAGAAAGAATTCATTATGTACATATTAGTGCTCTGAAGTCAGGAAACAGGATTAATCATACCCAAAATACCCATAAGAAAGTGTGTTTATAATCCCTGTACATTCTCATTAGCCACTTGAAACCAGTCTCTGGAAATCTCTAATTGGGGAAGAAATTCTATACAAAATCTTTGCCCCTGAATTGACTGAATCAGGGCTCTAGGGGAAAAACAACATGATTAACTTTGGCAGTTAGACTCAGCTGAAAGTCTGACTAACAAAACAGATTCCCTTAAAGAATATTGCTGCTCTTGGCCTAACTCAGAGCACACCTCTAACTGTGGTATGGGCATCCCTACAGAAATTACAGATCTTATCCAGTGTGATTTTGAGTCCAAGGAAAAGGGCTCAGAGGTCGATTTTTGCCTGTCTGTTCCTATGAGGGTTACAATGACAGTTACTTACTAGCAACTTTCGCCTTATTTTAGCATAGACTCCAGGGGGGTTTTCCTAGTTTCTAAGAAGAAACCTTTCCTTGTTTTTTCCCCTCTAATATGCAGTCCTTATGGTTTGTTCTCTTGTAGTAAACTCTTTATCTGACCAGGCTGTAACTAGGAAATTTAAGAGGTGAAAACTGCACAGAATGAATTTGACTGCACAGATAGACTTGGGAACTCTATCTCCATTCTCCAGCAGCTCTCTGGTAAGTTCTGTAGCTTTTATGCTCAGTCCAAGAAAACTAGGATGATAGCTGAATGTCACTGAACACACCATTTGTGATGGCCTGACAGAAAATGGAAAAGGTACTGAAAATATCTAAATGGAACCAATCTAAGTCCGGGGAGTGCAGCACCAATGCAGAACCTCCTGCTCTATTCTGCTGTTCTGTTCTGCCTTCACCGTGACAGTAAAACACATAAGAAGCTGTGGAGGAAGAACTGGAGAGGTCTAGGATTGTGAAGGACAAAGCTGAGTGAGTCCACCACAAGTTAACTGTGCAGATGCTCCATGTGGATTAATAATGGTGAAGTGGGATGTTTTTAAAGAACCCTGCTGGGATGAAAATGTTGCGTAGAGTGGGTAAAGTCAGGGTAAGGACAAAAATTGAAAAAATGTCATCTCTGAAGATGGTCGAACAAAAGCCAAGCTGGGACCCAGGGCTAACTTAGAAGGTTTGTGCATAAAACTAATGCCTGAAAAAGAAAATTTAAAAAAGCTAAAGGCACGGCAAAAGAATGAGAATACTTCCATTAGCTCTCTTATAATGTGAAAATCGGAATAGCTATATATTCTGGCCAGGCAAATATATGCAAATATATGTAAATATAATGCAGATTGTATCTTCAGCTTTTTTGATGCCCAGTGTAGTCAGGTCTCTAATACAGTTATCCTAAGGAATCAGTGAATTCTTGCTGGTGAGGCAGAAGCATTTGGGTATGGATGGAGATCAAGTAGTTTTTCTTCCAATTCTACTTTAATGACAGAAGCAGAGAGGATAACTCTCTGAATCAGGCCATGTGCTCACTAGAAATCATCTCTAAAAAGGATCGGATAAGCCATGTATCTATGCATTGAATTCAAGAGATATATGTCTTCTACTAGGAATTCTAACTATGAGATAGTTGCTGTAAATCACACTTTAATTTTTGTGATTCGTATAAGGAATCACCAGGGATTTGGGGAAAATCTATCCAGAGTTGAATATCTCTATCTTGTAAAATTAGCTAATATATATATTACATTCATTTAAAATATTTTTTACAAGCAGATAGTATATATTGGGCAATGCAAACCATCATTCTGTACTCTACACTGGATTTCTATCTAATTATTTTATATTTCTGTTTAAGTATTACTACCTGAGTTTTCACATTGTGTATGGCTTTTTGATGAGTCCTGAAAAGACAACTAATGCCAGCATCTGCCCTTCAACAGACAAAGAGGCTCAAAGACAGGAGAGGGAAGAAGATAACAGTGGCTACTGTTTGTGGAACATTCCCAAGCATTTTTTTGTAAATAGTTGCTCAAATGAATGAGCTGTAATTAACTATTCACATCTTTTTTGTGTTTGCTTTCCACAAATATTCCAGCATATTGGTTTATTGGCATGAATGATCAATGCAGTGATGACTTTGCATTTGTAATTATTATTATTTTTACTAGCAGGCAGTTTCTGAGAGAGATCCTCAACCAATTAGGAAAAAACCACATGACTGATATGTCCAATAGCAAAAGTCCCTTCTGAATTTCTAATATCAGATACTTTGATTAAACTGCCATCCAATAACCTGCATATGAAAAATATTTATAGAAATTATTTAACAAAAAAATCAGATAATTGCATGTTAAAATTACAAATAGGAAATTAAGCAAAAGGCCTCTCATCACAAATGAATTATTATGTACCCAGTTTTGTTGCTGATATATGACTTTTTCTAGTATTTCAGCTATATAATCATGTTTTATAGAAACCTGAACTGCCTAGCAACTGGGTGACTCAAGGTAATTCAATGGCTGTATTTCACCACTAGGTCCAGAAAGTGAAGTGCAACCAACAGTTAAGTTCAGCCCTGATGGTATCAGGGAAGTCTGAGTTAAGCTGTAACATGCTATTTCACCTTGACTGAATCTTCATCATCTTATCTTATCTAACAGGTTCCCCACCAACTGACAGAAAAAGTTAAGATGCTGGACTGAGAAGCAGTGGTTCCATGTGTGAAACAAGCTTTGCATGGGTGAATTTATATTAACAGAAAACATTCAGTTTTCTGTTCTACTTACAGAGTCATGTCTCAGAGAGAAGGAATTGCAGTGCCCCATTTTGGAGGATATGTTTTCCTAACTAACAGCAGCACATTGCAGTTTCCTCTGGGGGTGCGGCACATCCCAGGAGCAGCTCCCTGTACTAGTCCCATTTCAGACTACTCAATATCACACATCAAGGGAGTGTCAGCTAAATTCTGTAAGTGCTGGACTTTTTAAAGTTTTAGTTCACCCCTCTCATTATCAAATCTGTAGCTGTCTCAGGAAGTTTTGTCACGTCTACCTTCTCTTTATTATGGAGCAGCAGTATTCTCCCAATTGTTAAGGTTGCACCTAGCTTTTAAAGTCCTATATTTGCCCTTCTTTAACTTTGGCTTAGAAATTGGTTTGGCCTTAAAATTTCCATACTTTGAAGGAAAAGAAGGATAATTAATTTTCTTCAAACAGTGTATAATCAAACTATTTTTAATTTAGAGGTCAATTAAAAATTACCCTGATTGAAAACTTACTTATTTAATATTTTGCTACCTCTAACTCAAAAGCTGCTTATTATAACCTCTTAAAACTTTTCCTGCACTTAGATCTTTTTGATAACTCTCAGGCTTCTTAATTAAAAATAAAACTACCAAATTGCAATTTTGAGAGTGTACTATATTTTTCCTACAGATTACATTGGCCATACTCTTGTGCCTTTATTTCAGCAGATTCGATTCAGTAGGAAAAACAGTGTTGGTTCATTGGTTTAATCTGCAAGAACAAATATGTTTCTTGAGAAGAAATAGTAAGGTAACTTCACCATATGTGCAACTAGAAAAAAAATTGTCTAATAATGATAAAAAAATTTGAAAAAGGAGAGTGTGGTGGGTTGACTTCCACTGGATGCCACATGTCCCCAAGCTGCCTTGTCCCCTACCCCTTCCCAGCTGGACAGGGGAGAGAAAACAAGGTGGAAAATGACTCATAGGTTGAGATAAGGCAGTTTACTAAAGAAAAAGCAAACATTGAGTGTCTGCAGCTAAAAAGAAAAAAACAATGTTTTTCTCCTTCCCATTAATGAGTGGTGTCAAGCCACTTCCTGGGAAGCAGGGCTTCAGCACATGCAGAAGTTTCTGCTGAAGGCAAATATTGTAAATAATGAATGCCCTCCTTTCCTCCTCCCTCCCTTAGCTTTTATAACATAGCTGATGTCACATGGTACGGAATATCCCTCTGGTTAATTTGGGTCTTGGGAATATCCCTTTGGTTAATTTGGGTCTGCTGGCCTGGCTGTGTCCCCTCCCAGGATCTTGCCCACCACTAAGCTACTGATGGGGGGAATGCTGACAGCTCTGATGCTGTGCCTGCTCAGCACTACCCAAACCACTGCTGTGTTATCCACACCTTTCCAGCTACCAGTGAAAAGCACAGGACTGTGAGGGCTGCCATACAAAAATAAGCTCTATCCTAGCCAGACCCAGTGAAGAGAGACAGACAGATCCTGTAAAAATCAGAAAGGATTTTATTTATTACCAGGTTCTCGGCATTAGTATATCAGCCCATGTCAATAATGTGCTCCTGGAATGAACCTTTTGATCATTCCCTTTCACCAAACCTACCTGGGTCCTGTTCTGTCCAGGAGTCCTGGCTGGAGCTAGTCCTGAGGAAGGACACCTGAGAAATGCAATGTGAATGCCAGGTCCTCTGTGACTGCTGCTTCTTCTCACAGGTCTGCTCTAGTTGGATCACTCTGCTTGTTTCCCTTGACATAGCCAGAAGACTACAGAAGTCTTTGTGGGAGGTGAAAGCAGCTGCCACAGGACCAGTAGCACATGCAGAAGATGGAGAACACAGGGAAGCTCCTTACTGTGGGCCCAAGTCCCAAGTTAGCAGTCAGAAAAAGCAGGCAATCAACAAGGAAAGTTAAAAGGCATATAAAAAGAATTTATTACTGATGGGATGGAGAAAGAATATTTTAACTAAATCAGAAACAAATGAAATCCTTCAAATGGCACAGATCCAGAACTTGACCAGGATTGCAAAATTGTCAATTGCTATGCAGGAAAAACAGAAGTATTCATCATTAGTATGATGTATTCATCTCTAAAAGTGATTAATTAAGTACTTTCTATTCTATTAGTAACTGAGAAGGTTGTGAAACAAAAACCATTAAGCACTTTAGAATCTACTGTGCCCAATAATTTGCACCCAGTAGTATTAAAGAATTGGTTTAGGAGCACTCTGAATATTAATGCTGATTTTGAACAAATCTTGATTTCTGGGGAAAATGTTCCACAGAGCTTGTAAAGAATGCTGCTGTTTTAAAAAGAGTGAAATGAGATGATGTGAGGAGCTAAAGGCTAAGTAGTCTAATACCAGCTTCTCTTAAAACCATGCAAGCCCTTGTATGGGACACAATCTGTAAAAAAGTTCTGATTTTAGCATAAATAATGCCAGTTACTATTACAGATATTTTTAAGAAAATGTGCTATCATTTTTTCACAAGATCAGCTAGGTCTGGGTAATAAAGTGTTGACATAGTATACTTAGATTTCTGTGATTAACTTCACCATATTTATATTACATTAAACATTTTTAAAATAGAACTGTATGGATTCAGTGTAAGAAACTAATGAAATAAGTTAAAAATTTCTGAATACATAAAGCCCAGTTAGGAATTGCCAGTGGGATCCAACATAAAATGAAGGCATTTGTAACTATTGCCTAGAACTTTTAAGAACCATCTGGAATCAGTCTTATACTTTGTATTCTCCAGGACTCTAGGATGATTATGAAGGAGATGCTCAGAGAAACTTAAAGGTAGGGCTGTCTGAAGATCTGTGACACATTAGCCCTCTCTGAGTCTGGCCAAAATAAAGGCTGTTTCTATCAGTTGTTACCCCTGAACATTCTGGGTACCTCTATGCCTGTCTAGCACTCTCTTTATGAACCCTCTTCGATTCTTGGCCCCAAATATTTCCCAGTTTTCAGATTCTTATTGCAAATCATATGAAACAGTGTATCTTTTTTGCATTTTCCTCTTTCTAATTGCTTTGCCTCTCCCTTTGTGTGTGTGTTTTATAAGTTATTCACTTTAGCCTTCATTACAGTTTGTAAATTTGACATCCATTTTTTCATGGTCAACAGCCCCTGTGACTTCCATCTTTTTTCATAAGAGCGCTTTTTAATGCTCTTGATCATTCCCATTGTCCTTCACTGAACCCTCTCTAAATCAGGATTATTGTTTATAAGATGGAGTCACTGGTACTGCACACAGTATTTCAGATCAGACTATAGCACTGGCAGTTTAATCCTTTCTCTATTAGTTCTCATTCTTTATGCATCTTAATATGTTTGCTTATCTTGTACAGCTGCACATTAGGCAGAAGTCTTTACTGAAGTAATTTACAAGGATAACTAGGTCCCTTTCTAAAGTTGGTACGCTAATTTAGAGCTCTGTGAGGTGTTGAGTAATTCATATTTTTTCCACCTGGTGTACCTTACTTTGCTTTTGTTGATAATTCATTTGTCAGAGTGAGTAGGTCACACAGTTTCTGTTTGTTTCGGAACTTGCACACAAACATCTCTGAACTTATGCTGAACTACTTTTTATCCCTTGCAAATTTTGCTGCCTCACAGCAATTCCCACTTCCTAGATGATTAATAAATAAGTGGATGAGCGGGAACCTTGGGGCCCACTGCTGTTATCCTTTGACACGATGGAATTGACCATTTAATCCTGCCCTTCACCTCCTTTTCCTCCACCACTTCTTGATCCATCACTACTTAGCTTACTTCATAGCTTCTCGCAAAGAATTTTGTCAGTGGCCCAGAGAGGTTAGAATAAATTATGCCAGCTGCTCTTCTTTATTAACATATTCAAGAAGATTAGCACAACAATATTTCCCTCTGCAGGAACTGCGCTGATTGGCCCCTATTTGATCACAGTGTCCCAAGTGTTTTGCTACTTTGTGTTAAATTATTATTTCAACGAATTCATAGTGTTCACCCATAAGGCTTCCTGGTCTATCATTCCCCAAAACACCCAAAACCTCTTTTAATAACTAAGTATTTAAAGACTCACATATTTAAAGACCATTTCCATATTCCTTCTGGTGTTCTTCCATGTATTTATCCATCACCTGCTTGTAGCACTGTATCTTTAATGATGGAATGTCCAAGTATTGGTTTGATGGTAAAACTCAAACTGGTGAGGCAACCTGTAAGCAGCTAAGAATGTGGCTTTTGGGTAGACAAGCAGAGTAAAAGCAGCTTGTAATAGGAATTGCTATTGCCAATGAGTATATAATTCCTTACTCATCTTTTTACTGTGAGTACTTTGGTACCTGGGCCCAAACTTCAGAGAGAACAAAGAGGCTGAGACAGAGACTCATACATTAAATAAGGTTTGAAACAAAAACCACTCAAAGAGCTGAAATACAAAATACCTTGCACAGACTAAAGGAAGCTTAGCCCGTCTTCCATATGAAGATGAACAGGTGACTTAACTGTGTTCCACAAATATGTGAAAGGAGAAGTGTTATTTCCAATCTTTAGAAATGGAGCATAAAATGTCAGGCAAAGGTGCTGATTATGACTGGCAGCAAAAGGGATATAAAGAAGAGTCAGTGCATGCTTTTTTAACCACACACCAGACCTATTGGACTGTAAAATATTTTGCCAATTGGTGGCATTTCACTCATTTGAAGCTGAAAGCAAATTTCCTGGTAAAAGATATGTTGAGAAAGAAGTTAAATGTTGTACAGAAATTACCAAGAAAAATTGTTTGCATGTAAATCTATTTGTTATCACAAATATTATTAGTTACTACTTATTGTATATGGCACAGTTGATTGGTTCTGTCAGTGGGCTGCATACTCACTGGCTTGCTTTTTCTTAGCAGGTCATCAACTCATTTTGGTTCCTTTAAATAGCTCAGCAAATCAGCAAATGGACCCTGTCTCTGAGGCTTAACTTGATCTATGTCTAGTCATCAGGACATGGAGGAAGCTCCGGGGTGTGCATCTGGAAAGAGGAAAGGATT
Source organism: Anthoscopus minutus (assembly GCA_013399455.1). Classification (NCBI taxonomy): domain Eukaryota; kingdom Metazoa; phylum Chordata; class Aves; order Passeriformes; family Paridae; genus Anthoscopus; species Anthoscopus minutus. The sequence goes on from VWYI01035361.1 coordinate 12,923, forward strand.
TCAAGTGCTGAGAGGAGATAGTGGGACCAAGCATGCTGCTCTGAAGGTGTGGGCCTCAACAAACCTAAGGGTCTCGTGGTTCTTTACGCTCTCCGGTGGCTGTGCCCCGGTACCGGGCCTTTCAGCATCCACGGCTAAGCCAGGACCACGTGGCTGGGGCAAGTCCAGACACGTCGCGGTCGAGCAGCAGCGAGCGGTTTGAACGCAAGGCTTCCCCTAGCAAGTTAGAAAAGCTAGTCCTTTTACCTCCTGAGGGTTTCTCTTTGCAGATCCCGGACGAAGTGAAGGAAAAATGCAAAGTTCGACTTAGGTTTCAGGTCCCGATTTTATTCAGTTCCATTAGCGACACCGATGTTCATTCTCGGAAACCTAGGTTGAACCTCCCCTCCCTCCACCCACCATCTCTCCTTTATCCCTCGGGGCGGAGCAAGGGGAAGGGAATAGTTGGTTTACCAATCGAAGGAGAGGGGGTGTGGAAAAAGCCAGATTGACGCTTGTGTAACTCTATCATTTGTTGCCTTCACCGGAGTTCTCCAGGGTTACCCAGAAACTCCGCGAGGCTTGGGGAGATCCGAAACACGTGGAAGTTGCGCAACACCTCGCAACATAAGGGGAGAGGATCATGAGTAGCTTTGGGTGTGGCTGTGTATCCACTGCCTTTGTCTATTCTGCCTGACCTGTGCATAGCCCCATGCCATCCCCTCATCCCCTCCCATGGACAAACATATCACAAAGAGAAGGGAAGAGCTTCTGAGCTCAGAACAGTGTGTCCCACCCCTCTATGTCATACCACTCCTAAGGTATGCCTCCCCAGTCAGGAATACCTGAATCAGACACAGTACTCTCCAAGGACTTTCAGGATGACTCAGCTGAGACTGTACAGTACACTTAAATCCCCACACCTTAAAGTATTATGTGGATCTAAAATCTGAGAACTTGCCAGAAATTAAAATAGAAGTCAAAAACTGGGTCCTGAATTGTGAGGCAGCATTTGGAAAAGTGTTGGTCAGCCTCAACAGCTGCCCAGGTATCAGGAAAGACATCAAATTCTGAAAATTTGCTGATCTTAAAAGGAAAGTTGTCTCAACTCAGCCCCCAGCTTGTCATTTTCACAAAGATTCTAATAAAGAAGTTGATTGGCATGAAACAGACAAACGGTGTATTCCTGCCTTTGCATGTTGTACTAAGAAACTTAAACATGGATTGTACTTACCAGCTATGCAAGACTATTTGGGTAATTGACACAAACTGTTAACCTGAGAGTTACAGATTAATAAGAATTCTCAGTTTATAAATGGATTTTGGGTTTAGATTTACAGAGTAAAATCTTAATTATTTATCTAGATCTCAGCTGCATGATTCAAAATACTCTGCAGAACTAGTGATGACTAATTTTATTCTTTGTTTGCACCTGGCATTTGTTTCTAAAACCATAAGGAAAAGTAAAATGTTACAATAAATAATGATATCCTGAGGCCAGCCCACTTATGTCTGGTTTTTCACTTGCGCATGTACTTTTTCAGCCACTTTTTATTGATTTAGGATTTTATTGATTTAGGATATGCTTAAAATACAGATTTGTTAGCTTCTACCCTGCCCATAAATGGGTAAAATGCTGCAGCACTTTGTGACCATCATTCAAGCAGATGTGTCGATGACATATTCTTAGAGCGACTCACTGGCAAAGTAGGACTAGACTTAGTTTGTTCTCCCTTCCACTGCCCTAGGCATTTGCTTAACTACACAGTCTCCCTGTTCCAAATGAAGAAAATTTCATGAGAATACTTCTTTCAGAAAAGGTCTCAAAGTTTAATCTCATTGAGGGTCTAAGTATCATAAACTGACAGTCCAAGATGATGGTAGTCATAGTATGTCAGTCTGGGAAGATGTCAGGCAGTGCTCCAGTGTTTTGCTGCTTTCTTTGTCCTGGTCTGCCTCCACTTCAAATAGATATAATGAGAAGAGAAAAACAGGAAACAAGTGCTTGCTGTCCATCAGGAATGTGGGTGAAACTGATATTTTCAGTCTTTAATGTGGGTGCAGTGTGCTCAGATGATATTTTGGCACAGCCTTCAAGATCTTGTCAACTTTAGTATTGCAAATCATCGTGCAGAACATCAGGACTCTGAATCTGATCTTTGACCTAGTATTTCCAATTAAATATAGTTCTAGCATAAACCCCAGATTTTCAGCTAGGTAGTGACTCTAAGTCACATTTTGCACATGAAGAATAGGTTAAACAAGTTAGACTGATATCCTTATGTGGATTAAGGTTCCCATTGAGAATCATAGAAATAAAGTGTCTTGATACCAACATTGCAGCTAAACTTTCAAATTTCTTGGCTTTCCAGTTCACTTGCAGGTCCTGGGCCACTGATAATCAATAAACACTGCTTATGTGTGTTATTTTGCCCTTGAATTACTCCTTGGGACAAATTCAATATTTTTTCTTCAAGATCTAATTTGGGTGAAACGTACAAGAACTTCTCTCAAGTGGCAGTTCACTGCAGGCCATGTAGACAAATACTGGGTTTGCCTTGTACCTTTTGTTCAAATTTAGCCACGTAGAATATCAAAGGCAATCTAATGAACAAAAACATTGGGGGCATGCCAGAAACATCACTCTAGAGAACTGTGACAGTTCTCAGGTTTAGGCACTTTTAAGTGAAAAACAGAGACAAAAAAGGTGGACACGTTAAGGCTACCACTTGCAATTAAAAGATACAAGGGATCATTGGCTAATCAGGGTCCCTGTTCCAGAGGGAGCTAAATCAGAGCAAAGTCAAACGTGCAGTCTCTCACTTAGACTGTGGCTGAGTGACCATTAGCCAAGACAGATGACTTTACCAAGGTAGGTACAGTTTTTGAGATGGTGCAACTTTGCCTCGGATCAGTATCTTTGAAACGGGACCATCACACTCCAAACTCACAGGAATGTGAGAATGGAAACACTGTGAAGTACTCTTGTCAAAGCAAGTAAGTCCACTAGTCAAAGGTGGAGTGAAATATGAAAGATTTGTCCCTTTAGAAACAATCCCACTGAACTTTTGGAGCCTGGATATGTTGTTAGAGTGCAGAAGGCCTTTGGGTCAGGTTGTGGGTTTCTTAGTACAGTGTGATATTTGTGCTGGCACAGATGCTTCTGTGGCACTGCTGCAGTCTGTGGAACTGCTGAAGCTGTTCAGGAGGACCTGCCCAAAGAGGAATGACATACAAGTTAGGGACAAGGTGTGCCAGCAAGGCAGGAGGGTGCCACAGAAGTGCCCTTCTGAACCCTGAGGGCTGTGATTGCCTGAGCTGGGCATGGAGTGAGAGCTAAGGGCAGCCAGGCTGGCTGTCAGAGGAATTCTGCAAATCCAAGTGGTAAGGGTGTTACTCCTTTCCATGAAAACGCTTGCTGCCTAAATCTCATCCCATGAAATAAAGGCTGCTCTTATAGATGAGTTGCCCAGTGGAACTACTCTGAAGATTGTAGGAGTGAAGGATATAATTTCCTAGAAAAAACTGATTTAAAAATGCTTATCCTACCTCTCTGTCTATCTATCATAGATAATTCCAGGTGCCTATCACTGTCACTTCCAGTCTGTATTGTAAATATAGTACCAGTGTTTTACTGGTACTGCATAATACCAGTATTGTAAATCTCTATATCAACTCATCTCACATGATATTGTCAAAGGGTTCAACAAAAACAGATCCTAGGAGCAAAAAAGCCCCACCTCTTTCAGCTCTGCAATTACCTCTGATTTTAGCCAGATTAAAATTATAGAGAAGAGTTGAATTTTAATTATCTTGAAATTCTGGCATAAAGGCCTAATTATGATGTTTTTGTTTTGAATGTATTTCATAAGCAGGTGATATAAATAAATTTCTGAACAGAGAGCTCTGTAGAGGAGTTGACAATGGGAGCTTTGGCACTACAAGCATACTGATTGAGTGAGGCTTCACAGATGCATGATTTGTATTTTACTGTGGTCTCATTGGACACTTTAAAAAAATATATAATATTAAAATATATTCCCTTAAGCAATAAGAATAAGACAATTCATAAGGGATATACAGAGAAAAACTTTCTTTTTCATCACAATTCAGTAACTGAAAAGAAATTATAGTAAGATTTACTGTTAGATGTTTTGCTAGCTGCTACTGTCCTAACGTAGAAGCCAGATGAATATACACTTTGGTAAGAAAGAATTTTTCCTTCTATTTTTCCTTATATATTTGCATTTAGACAGTACTCCTGTAATATTGCAAATTTTGCAGAAAACTAGAATTTCATAAATTACAAGGAAAAGGAAGATAGAAAGGTTATGCGTCAAAGACAAGCAAAGAAGCAAGGGAGAAAAGAGAAAGATGGACTTATGAAGAAATTAGGAAGCAAAGGGGACACTAATAAATGGGCACAGATACGGCAAAGGGAAAGTTTGAAGAAAATGAGACAAAAACTCATATCTTCAATGTCACTTATTTTCAATGTCACATATTTTAATACATTGAAATGACATTGAAATGTTTTGATTTTTTTTCTATTCTTAAAAATATTGGAAAGGGGAGAGACGTGGAGAGAATGAAAGAGCTTATATTTCCTTTTATTCTCTCTTTAAAGAAACTGAAATCTCAAACACTGGCATACTGTAGCCAGACTCCTGGCATTGCAATACCTTGTTCATGATGCAAGAATGTTGTGGCTCATCCAGAGAATCATCTGAGTCTCCACCTGCCTGGGATTAAACCCAGGCAAAGGCCTGCAATATGTTTTCTCACCTTTTGGCACAAGGAAACACAGAGGACTGCAATACAACTTCTCTGAGCAAGTGTTTTCATTTCACATCACCCTCTGCAAAAGCATATTTTGCATGACATTGGCAAATCTGCCAGCATCCCAGCTGCCATCCAGTTCTTTTCTAGAAAGAGTCCTCTGTAAAGTGCAGCAGTAAATGCTGTAAAGATCAGTTTGGGTTTTGTCTGCGCCAAAGTGCTGCACCACTGCACTGGTGGCAGGGAAGCAGTTTAGAAATAAATGAGTCAAGCTTTAGTCAGGTGTTCACTGAAAAAAATCCCAACAAAAACCAGCAGGACATTCAAAAAGTCACTTCCTATTCTTTTATATGTAGAGGAGAACACAAGTTTCCTAGCAGCAACAGCAGGCATTTCTTACATGCTTCAGTGCAAAGTCAATCAGTTGGGCTTAAATGTCTTTTTTTGCAAAGTGCATCAGTAACACGCATAAAAGCCCTTCCCTCTGGTGTGCTGTGAGCAGCAGCCTCTCTGCTGAGCACCAGGAGCAGGCAGCTGAGGCAAGGTGGCACTGCAGGTAACAAGTTAAAGCCTCCCTGCCTGGTTCCACAGCAGGCACCACCAGCCCTCACAGCATGTTCTTGCCAGCTGAGTTGAAGCATACTGCAGAACCTCTCCTGAATTACCTGGCACCAAAGCTAGGGATGCTGGTAATTGTTTTAGTATCCCCCTGAACCTATTCTACTTCTTTTGTCTCAGCCCTTGGCACAGTGGCCTCCGAGGACAGGATGGCTGCAGCTGTTCAGCCCCAGCTATGCCAGTGCAACCACTGTGTCCACAGCAGCTCACTACTGACCTGGAGATTATTCCTCCTCCTCCCTCCTTCTCCTCACCTCAGCCCCCCTGTCACCTGACTCTGTTGCACATTTAATCACTCCCCAACATGTTTCGGTGAAGATGAGCCAGATTGGTTCACACTATTTAAACAGCAAGGCTTGCTTATCTGACTTGCTGTAACCAAAATGGGTGAGGGAGAATGCCATGAGAAGTTGATCCAAGGGGAATTTTTTTTGGTAGAAGAGTTATAATGGACAAGCTGGGATCACTAAAAGCCTTCCCCTAAAAGATATTTAACAAAGTACAGCTCTGCTGACACCTTCTAGACGTATCAGGAACAGTCTGAAAAGCAACAAACAGAACAAATGAGAAGAATGGGCTGTTCTGTATTCCCTGAATCTGAATTAGAGAGGCTGAAGTACATAGCCTGCTGATGTACAAGCTATGCCAAAGAGCACTTACATCCCTATAAATTGCCTGGAACGCTTACATGAAATCGAGCTATTGTACAGTAATTTGAAGGCTAGAGTACAGGAAGGAGATTTTACTTTTTTTTTTTAATTTAGACATTTGGACTAAGAATATTTTTTGGACAGTGTAAGACCTTTTTAGAGGTGCTACCCTCCAGTATTAGAAACTCAATTTTTTGTATTTGTTTAAAAGATTAGTGTTTCTGGGTAAGAGAAGGACCTAGAGAAGCCCAAAGTATAGTCACCCTTTCCCCTTTTTGCCTCCAATTCTGAAACAGCAAACTGATTATCATATATTCACATTTTCTAAAGGCAGGGAGCAAGATGCAGTATAGGGAGTAAAAAAAAATAGCACTAAAGCCTAAGGTTAGCCTAAGGTAATTCTAGACCTCTGACTAGCCATGATGCTGTGTGTTTTGATGAGAAGAATGCACACTGGTCAGAAATGTCAGATTGGAGAGTGAATATATATATACTGGAGCCTGCTTGACCTAAAACTTAAATTGGCATCAAATACTTCAGAAATTCTACCCCACCCTCATACCTTATTGCTAGTAATTTGTTCCCATCTATGGCACTTCAGTGCAGACTATCATAATTTAGCATTACAATATACCTATGTATCAGAGGACTACTCTCATTCCAGTTTTTGTACTGAGTATGTAGGCAAATATGTCTTAATATAGAAGACAAGGAGGTACACGGATGTGACACTTCAGCTCTATCCCAACCCCTCCTGAATGAGGACGTCTTATTTTCTTCACACCTACCACCTACAAGAAAAATAGCAAAAGGCAGTGTGAAAATCTTCTGTCTTCATAAATTTTGTACTCTGTATTTCAATTCATTGATGCATGGCCATAGTTTGACCATGATCTCTCACCAAAACAGGAACAGAATTTAAAAATTGCACAAAGCAATCAAAAAGCATCAAAACGGAACTGTTCAAGAGAGACAAAGTACATCAAAAGTACCTTCTGCCTCCACAGAATCAATTTTTCACCCTGGTTTGCAGCCACTTAGCTAGTGACCTGCCAATAGCCTTAGGAGAATTTAAGATGAATATTCTTTTTTTTCCCAGAAAATCCATAGACTTAACAGTTTTTGAGGCAGTAGTTTTGTCACAAAACCTTTCCATTTTCTATAATCAATACAAGATCTAGCTTTCCCATATTATGTCCATGGATGTCATTTGTGTAGGCAATAAAGTCCAGCAACCAGATTACTATTTTGTTTTTGCAAATATGTGCTTGTTTCTCCTTTAGTTTGGGAAAGATGATGAAATATGATTGGCACTGTTTTGGCTTCTCTTTAACCAAGGAGCATCTCTTTTCATGACTTGGTGGGACTTGAAAAGAGGAGGTTTAACTACACAGTAGTGTCCCTGCTAGTCAAGAATCAAAAAAACCTATATGGTCAAATAGTTTCAGACTCTTGTAAACACATCTCTGGTAAAAAGAAGATAGAGCTACAGCTCAAACAAGAATGAGAAGCAAACATAGTAATCAAGCCAACTTCAGGCATTATCTCAAATAAGATAATACTGTGTGAGAGTTAGCACAGACCATTTCCCAGTATTCTGGAATGAGACATATATAAAATCACAGTTGTGCAAAGCATTCACTTTTGAGCCCACATAGACTTGTCTGACATTTGTTTTATAACAGCAGGGTATAAACTAGGAATGCTTGCTATCATAATTTTGGACTTTGCAGTTTCTTAGCCTGCAGTTTGAAAGGTAGTGGACACATAGATTATGATGAAACAGTTGTTAGACCAGTTCCAAGATCATGTAGAGCCAGACTGTAACCCCTATACATGCCCTTGGTGAGCCATTGCTCACTCCCATCAATGTTCCTACTCACACAAATGCTGACTTTTCAGCAATGTCTGTAAGCGTCAAATTACTGCTCTATTTGCTTCACTGATGTAAAAGACATTAGATTTTTCCCCCCTTTCCCTTTATTTTTATAGCAAATGCATGAGAGTGCATCAGATGAAAATACTCTGGATAAAAGAATGAAGATCAGTTTGGTTTTACAGGTCCCGTTTGGCTCTGCTAATTCCCTCCAGAGCTGATCTGTGGCTGTCAAGGTTGGAGTGCCACAGTGACAACTTTTTAATGATTTGAGGCTTATTGCCAAATAGTTCCTTTTTGATTTCCATCCAAGACAAAAAAACTAATATTAAATTTACCGACTCTTGTATCATGCTGCTGACATATCTAGAGGGTGATTAATTGTGCCACCAGGGTCTATGTAGAATTTTATTCTTGACAAAATGAGCTTTTAAAATCTATTTAATAACTATAATTATGAGTGAGGACAGAGACCCAAAACTGTAAATGGGCTCTCTGTGTTTCTTATTTAAGTACCTGCCAACAACTGAAAGATGGAAAGCCAAAGAGCATTTTGTACCAGCAAGCAAAATGCAGCAACTTTTCAGGATAAATTCTATCTTCTGTGAACAGTTTTGTCTGAAAGAACCAATGAATCTATTAATCTGTTCTGCAAGACAATGGATAGCAATGACCTGTCAGCTTTATGAGATCCATCAACATCTTTCTGTATCTTTCTGAAGAAGGTCTGTATGCCTTCTGGAGACTCTATATGACAGAGTAGCACCATTAACACAGTCATTGCTGCTGCTGATACAGAGCTTCCTTTCCCTGGGTTTCTAACATAGTTGTTTCATTAAGTCACATCATTTTGGGTTAAAATTTAGCAGACAAATTATTTTCCTCTCAGTGAGGGATTTTGACTTTGGGTTGGTTTTGGTGCAGAGTTTTTTTTTGTGTTTTTGGTCTTTTTTTGTGTGTGTGTTTTTTGTTTTTTGTTTTTTGGTGCTTTTTTGTTTTTTGTTTTTTGGTTTGTTGTTGTTGTTGTTGTTGGTTTTCTTTTCTTTTTTGTTTAAAGCTATATTTGAAGTGAAACCAGAAAAATAATTCTGAATTTGAATTTATATAGCTACAAAAAATGAACAATATATTGATATTTGTATTCCTAGCTTTAAAGGGAAAAGCATATAAAGCAACAGACAACAGTGGCAGAGCTATTGATATCTTGACACTGATACATTCCTTGTGTTGCATCTATATTGATTTAAAGAATGAGAAAAGGGAGGTATGAATTTATGGGGACATTTTGGATGGAATTTTGCATTCATTTATTAAGTGAAATTTTATAGAGTACTAAACCATTGACCCTATCACTTGGTCTTACAGATTTATGGCTGAATCTCAAGCCTACTGAAGTCAATAAGGGCCTTTTCAGCATCAGACTTCAAATCAGGACCTTGTTGCCTGACTCTTCACTCCCATTAAGCAATTTTATAGAAATATTACATCATTGTAATATTTCTATAAAATCTTCATGTAAAGCTATGAAGAAAGCAAATGTATTCCCAGTTTTCAGTGGGGGAAAAAAGCACATTTAGGAATTTAAAGTGTACATAGCTTTGTGCATTTATGTTCCAGACTTCACTTTGGTTCTAACAGGATGAGTTCAGCAAGCAGGTAATGAAGGGAGGGTTAAGGGGTATAGGAGGAGTAATAAAGAAGCTGTCTAATTATCCAAGATTTAACATGGGAAAAAAGCAAGATAACATACCTCAGGGAAAAAAATTATCTGCAGCACAAATATTTAGCTAGATGGGAAAACTTGGATGGTTTTAAGATTGAAAAAGATCTGGGTGACTAGAATAACCAAAGAAGCTCATCTTAAACAGCAAGTTCTCCCACAATAACTATGAAAGATATATTTAAAGTTGTTCAGTCTTTGAGCACTCATGATCACACAGAGGTGCTATATAATATATAAATATCCCACGCATATTGGAGTTAAGCAACCTCTATGTAAAGTGCATCTATGTTTTTTTATTCAAATCATTAGTGAATGTATTAGTGAATGTAGTCCATACTATTTTTAAATCACAAGACCATCCAAATTGTAGCAATATAACTTTCAAGTACAGACTTAACCTGTAGAAACAAGTCAAGTAGACAAATCTACAGTATATGTCAGTGAAAAGTCAAAATGCAACTGTACCTTTTGGGATTTTTTTTTTGAACTCTCAAAATATATTTATTTATAAGCACTGCATTATAAAAATTTTGTCACTAAGTTACTGGCATTTGAGAGATAAGTAACAAGATACCAGTAATGTGGATGGACTGACCTGTGAAAAAAGAACTGTGTAGGTACAGTCATGGATGCTATTTTACTCCCTAGCTAATAGGGTCTGCAAGTTGGTGTACTGGTTTGAAGATATAGGCTGAGTGGGAATTAAAACAGAAATTTCTTGTTGTTACTTCTCCAGGAAGAAGGTAAAAAGGCATGCAGCATTATAACCACAAAGTATCTTTTGTATACTGAGATACAGAAGTAAAGTGTAGAAAAAATGTGTTGATATTCTGCCAATGTTTGAAGAATATTGGTAAAAGAAAAGCATGAAAGATTTACTTAGGTGGTAGATTCCATAGCTGTGCATGTTCACAAGATAATTCAGGCAAATGTTTCATCTCAATATTAGGCAATGATCCTGACAATGACCATCCACAAGAAATGATAAAAAACTCCACATTTTGCCTTTAAAACTAAGCCTAAAGTGGGACTTGAACACAGTTGTGTGTTGTAAGGATAAGGACAACATGACAAACACCACTTTTCCCATTGCATCTCTCAGTAAATAGTATGGGAGCACTGAGAACTGATGTTTCCTACCTTCATGTCAGATTTGTTCAATCTGTACTGACAAAGAGGCTTTACAAATGGCAAAGGGTACTAGCCACAGGAAGGGAATTTTAGTATGGGTTTGACGGACATATTTTCCTATACCGAGACACCAATAGTTATGTCAAGTCTGAGTAAATTGCCAGGATTTCTGGGTCTTCTGAGGGCTTGAAGTAAGTCAAGTCATGTTGCCAATAGGAGCGTTCTGAGGAGGCTGATAGCTCCCAGAGTGCTCCATTCCAGCTGCTTTCTCTGTAGACTCTGCAGGCACTTGGGGTGACTGGGTTCAACAAAATGTCCCAGATAGGAGCAGAAAATGAAAGAGTTCAGGAGAAAGTGTATCTATTGCCCTGGTGTGGCATGTCCTTCGCTCTCCTTATCCTGCCCTTTGTTGTTATCCTTTCTTGTTTGTTTTCTTAAATTAAATGTGCAGCTGAAATCATAACTTTGTGTCCTGTTGACCTCTGGCAAAGACTTATTTGCACAGCACTCAGTATAATAGGAGTTCACCTGATTGTTTCCCACAGGGTTTACTTTCATACAAATAATTATTGGTGCCACTAGGATAAATGAACTTTTAGGCATCTGAAAAAATTATTTCCAAAGAAAGAAAGGAAAACAGAAAACAAGTACCATGATATTAAGCTTATTTGACAAGGATGTGCAAGATAAAGAAAATTAAAATGTATTTGACGGTGGGAAAAAGAAAAATCAAAGAGTAAAATACAAAAATCACTTTCAAATATGGAGAGGTATGAGAGGACTTTAAAATTTAGTGGTCACAGAAGAAGGAACACCACAATGTGTCACATTAATAAGTATTGTAAGTAGGAATGTTGATTAACTCAGGAATGACTTATTATAATATAAATGACAGGCCCTAATGGAACTGAAGTGACAAGGTATGAAATGTGTATTAGAGAAAGCAAAATGAAAGCTAAATTCCTGTGGGACAAGTAAGCCTTTAGAAAAATTTGTACAGGTTTGTTAAAAACTGGGTTTGGAGGTTTGTAACTTAGAGAGGACAAGGAAATGAAACAGAATCTGGGCACAAAGATGGTCGGTATGTTGCAACTGAGTCTAGAAAAAAAAGTACAAGAAAGATGCTATTAAAACAAAAGGGAAAATAACATGGAAGAACTAATATATAAACTGAAGGAAGAGAGAATTTATTTTTATTTTTTTTCTGTACATTACCCCAAACCTAGGTCAAATGGCAGGGGTAATAATTGCCCCTCCATAAGCCTAAATCACACCAGCAAGCTTTCAATGGACTCATCCTCAAAACTAAGAATATACACACACCTCATCCTACCACCAATGAAAAATAAATAGGCAATTTATCCAAATGTGCTTAGGTACATATAATTTGATAGATGTTTACAAAAAGGTTACTACAAACACTCTCTGTGACATAGAAGTCTTCATATACCAAAATAATCATGACTGAAAAATAAGTTCTATTAGGAAATTACTGCCTGTGTTAAGGAAATAAAAGGAGTTTATGGGGATTAATATCACTTGCCTGTTTCTGTAAAATTACTGGTTTCAATTAAATTACAAAATACCCAGAAGTTTTGTATTCCTTATTATTTTAATTTCTGAAAATATAAATTGACCAGATCACAACTGCAATAATAACTGCAGAAAAGATTTCAAGAAACCTTACGAAAACCACTGCATTTGCATGCTTACCACAAAACAAGTCAAGGCAGAGGATATATACTGCATTACAAGATATTCTATGCCTCATGAAATAAGCACAAATGAAGTGGGTCAGGGAGAAGAAAATGATGAAATGGTGGAACTGAGGAGATGTATTCAGACAGAAGAGTGACTGCAAATGAAGCTGCAAACCTAGGGCTCAGCAGTATGAAATGAATGTGTAGGTTAAATTATTTTGTTGGCAGTATCCTGAAAACTAAGAGCAGACATTTTGAATCTGGCATATTCAAGACTTTTGTTATAAAAGCTGGATATCATTGAGATGGATTATAAACAAATGCATAGAGGGAAATAAATACAAAAATATGCTATTAATATCAGCTAGGAAGGACTTATAACATTACAGAACCAATGAGAAAGTAATTTTATATTAGATATAGTATTATTATTTTTTTAGCCTTATGCTGTTGGACTATGTATGCCAGGTATTTGAAATGTTTGTTTTACACACCATGTTATGTGAGCAGATTACAGAATGCCTGGATAGACATTTGTGACATATGGCTCACCATTTCTAGTGAGTGAAAATCTGAAGACGATTGTACTGATTCAATTTTGTAAGTATTTTTAGTAAAATTAGAGACTCTGTTAGAACACTCTGATACATTCTGCTATGAATAAAATGCTGCCATCACTAACCTGGCAGTCAAGTGAAATTTTTGATAGCAAGCACACCATTTATATAGTCAATGTAAACCACTCCGACTGTGGTACAAAAACATGACATCCAAAATCAATTTATTATATTTTAAAAGTGTGTTACCTTTACAGCAGAACTTGTCCCAGCTAAATAATTGGTTTTTTAAGAAGCATGATTAGGAAAAAAGTGCAAAAATTTTAAGAACCATGGAGATGATTCAGAAATCAGAAACAGAGAATGTCAGAAAGGAGATTGCAGCTCAAAAGAGAGAACATGAAAATCCTGAGCTATGACTAATGAGGGCAAACATAAAGGCAGCAAAAATAAATTTAAAACCAATTTTTGAAATTGTCAGTACCTGGCAATTCAGAGAAGTCTTTCAGCTGACAAGAGAGTCCTCCCTAAAGCCTGGATGAACTTCATTCAATGCCAAGGGTGTTGAGGGTAAAAAGGACTGAAAAATCTAAAATTAGACATAGCAAAAGTAGGATTAAAGAGATTAATATGAAGGAAATTGTACAAGCTAGATGAAAAGTTACAGGGAAAAAATTATCCAAAATCAGAAGAAGTTTTAAATATTCTACACTGAAAGTGCATAGAAGTGATAGGCATTTAGCCTGTGCTTGAGGGAACTAGAGTTCACACCAAAAACCTCAACAAAGTATTCAAGTATATATTTGGAGGAAGAATTAATTTCAAAAACACATAGAAGTTCTCAAAGGATTTCAGTTGTTGTCATAAGCAAATGTGTGTGATCTAAACAGAAGGAAAAAAAAATACCATGTCTTCTTGTTTTTTATTAGTGTCCCAGGGCAGGAGGAACTATTATTTAGTCCAGAAAGCTGACGTGATACTGGAAATTAGAAAATGAATGGGAAAAGTTTAATGAAGGTTTAATAATGGTAAGTAGTCACATAGACCACTCATGAATGGTATCTCAACAGTGGAACTATTCTGTAGTTGATTTTCAGTGATTCATATATCCTATAGACAAAGTGGGGCATTTTGCTAAATAAGTGTGCCTCTGGTTATATAACAAAAGCAAAGTTTTAAGGTTGTATTAATTAGAAAAAGTATTTCCCTGACAACCAGGAGTACTTTTCACAGTGAGTTTAATGGTCAGGACTCAAAACTGAGAGCAAAATCTGAAGTGGTTGTCTAAGGATTCAGACAGCAAACTTCAATTAACATTAACAAGATATATTTCATTAGACCAAAATGAAGGTCTAAGAGGTGAATTTTAAATCCTGAACAGGCTTCTGCAATAGGACAAACTAGGATTGTAAGGAATAATCAGTTTAAGTGAGTAATTAAGGTGTTAAACTTGAAAGGGATGAGCTCTCATGAGGATTCAGCTCTCATTTTCTTAGGGCCACACAGAAAACTGGTGAATTTCGCACACACACACACACACACGCCATTCTCCCTAAGCAAATTGCCTTCATAAACTTAGAATATGTCCACATAGAATACAATTGTTGGAAAAATAGAATATAATTGTTGGAAAAATACCTATCCCTCTTCATGTTCCCTAGGTTGACAATTTACTCAGAATCCACATCCTTACAGCTGAACTGGTTTCCTCACTGAAGCCAATGGGTAATTTTCTATTTATTTGAACAGAAGAGAGACATTTATGTAGTCTGTGATATGTGAAGAGAGACAAGATGTATCTTCCCTATCAATATCTTTCTTCACTCACTTATACCTTACCCATTTGCCCTGAAGAATTCCACTGTCAGAAGTCCCTCATGCATCACTTTCTCTTTTTTGTACATTCAACATTTTTTCCTTCCTTAGAATTCTCTCTATCTGCTTGTGTCCCCTCTGACCCCTAAACCTTTTAATTCATCCTTCCTCCTGAAAGGGAGACAATCTTTTCTTCCTGTTCAAATATTTTTGCTTGGTCCTAAAAAGTCATCATGGACCCCAGCTTCACTCATATTATATTCCCTTCCTGCTATTCACCATTTCTGGCTTGAATTTTAATCCTTCTGGTGCCTCTGTGTGCCACGTCCCTAAAGTCCTGTGAAGTTCACTCTCAGCTCTTCCTGTGCCCTTCCACTCCATCACCATCCACCCACTTCTGTAACTTTGTCTGCCAGGACTCTGAAGCTCTTCCTCTCTCCTCTTTGGAAAGTCTTTCTCTGTTTTCATGCTTCCTGGTCCCACTGCTTCTCCCTCAGTGGGACTTCCTTGCCTGTCACCTGCTTGCAGTTGTCTCCACTTCAGATCTGCCTCACTGACATCTGACAAGGTGCCTCAGCTGCCCCTCTGCTTTCTACAGTTTCCTCACTGCCAGCAGGTGCTTCACCTGTACAGTTTATCTCTGTGCTCCTACTCACTGGGGCTCCCAGGAGCTGACATGTAGCATGGAGAACGAAGAGCTGTTTCTGCATGCTGGCATTTTCTTCTCCTCAAAAACTCCATGCCCTACCTCCTAGGCCAGGCTGTTCCCATTCTACACTGTGGTGGGAAAACCATTTATCATGGGGTGAGAATTAAGGATTTCACAGTAAAATATAACTTTTGAGGGTAAAAGAGTGACTCAGATATGCAGACGGTAAAAAATAAATGGTTAACTAAACTGTTCTTTCTCTGATACTATATGTTTTGAAAGAACAGAAAAGTTGTTAATAATGCCTCATTGTCTTTAGAATATTTGATGGTCTACATAGCTTTGATTACAAGACAGAACATTTTTTTCTAATTTGTAGTAGCATAGAGCAAAAGATTTGTTTCTGCTCTGTGCAGTTTTAAAAGTGACCCAAATTCATTGACGAATCTGTTGAATTAAAAGGTTGATTTATCCAAGTAACTTCCCTATCATGTAAAATGCCTTTTTGAAAGACAGTCCACCAAACGCAGCCACAGCAGGAGGCCTCCAGCACTGTTACAGCAATTATTTCTGTGTATGTCTCTTCCCAACTGCAGTACTTATGAAACTAAACTTCCCTCTCAAAACAGTTCAGATGGTTCACCTCTTTTAGTAAGTTGCTCCCAGTTTTACCAGCTGCCTAGGCACAATGGCATGCTTGTTGTGGCAGATACTTGACACTTGCCAGACATACTTCTGTCTTCTGTTTTGCACAGACTTTGCAAATCTTGACATTTGTTAAGGATTTATATTATTAAATGAACCGTTCATATTTTTCTTTTCCCCCAGTTTCTCACAGCTTTTATTCTGCTTAATGTGACAATACAAGGGACTTTGTCCTTTAACAACAGGCAATGCTTCAGCAGCCATGGGGTAAGACTTACACTTTTTTCTGAGTTTTCTTCTGGTTCCTTCTTTCACTGAAACTTTGAGGAATTTTACTGGAAGTCTTATCATAACTAGTTTTCCGCATTTCCTTGGTAACACTGTCTCTGCCTGCTGCTTTCCCAGGTTTAACTAGAAGATAAAATGTCTAGTTCTGAGCATCAAATTTCTCTTTCAATGTCAATAATTTATTAAGTGAGGTTCCATTTAACTTTTCTTAAAGTACTCTGTCCATCTATTCTTTGACTCTTTTTCCATTTTAAAAAATTTGAATGTTAGTGCTTAAAAAAAAAGAATAGCAAGATATATGCTCCCAAGTTGGAATGAAGGTTTCTGGATTAAATATTCAAAATCTAAACAAGGAAATTACGCTTTTTCTTATTGGTCATGTTATATTTACATTTTATTTAATCGCACTTAAATCCTTCACAAGTTGTTGAAATATTTGTGAAAACTACATGTTGTTCACATAAAATGATGGTATTTTTGTTCCTGGAACAATCACGAAAGCTACTCCCTACTATATCTGCAATCAGTGTAATTTACTGTGTTGGATACCTGGACATTATATATAAATGTGGTTCTGACCATGTTTGCTATTTGCATGACACTAAAATTGGACTGAATTTTGAGAAAATTAACTTTGCTTGCCTGTGTACATGAAGAAAGGACAATTTTCAGTGCTGTCAGTGCTATCAGCATGAAACTTATTATGGGTAATAACATAATTGTAAAATAGCTCTTTAAAAATAAAGATGATGTAATATTTGTGTACACTACAGAATAAAACATGCTTTAAATGAAATAGGCTAATTTTATTGATGGTGTCAAAGAAATGTAAGTCTTGATGAAAAATCTAAATGACCAGGCAATGGTCAGCAAGTACATCCTGAAATTTAGTATGTCATGCAAAAATCTGTGCTACTTTTTATAGGAATTTGAATGCATCAGATAGGTCCCTTGACACAATATATGTATAAATCATAACTATTAAGTTGCTTTTAATAAAATGCAGCCAGTGATCTATGTCAGCATTGTAAAATCTAGAAATATAGATGTAAACCTAAAACTGTGCCTAAGTCATGCCATCAAGTCTTTTTCTCATCTGCATATGTCTACAAAGTACAGTGCCAAGCTTGATTTATGTTTTTTCCTGTTTCTTGGCCTAGAACAGATCCTTAATGTTACTTAAACTCATTTTTGTATTTACCAAATCTAATCAGTCTGGCAAACATGATCTGAAGACTGTAACCATACTCACACATTAGCAGACATGCTAATGGTGATGACTTATAATACGTGGAATGTAAAAGCTCCTGACAGTTGAGTCTAGCTCAGGTTACACTGGACAGTCAGCAGAAAGTGCAAAATCTGGTCTATACTAATTTCTTTACCTGTATAATGACAATATACTCTGCTGACCACATACCAGGCTAAACTACAATTTATTCTTTACAGGAGATAAAATCCATGGAAGAAAATCATCTTAGGCACACAGGTAGTTCAAAATGAAAACCCAGACATCTCCCTGGTATACTACAATTAAAACATATTTGCCTTTACAAAAACAGTATATACTGCGCTCTAGTAGAAAAATGACTGTCAGCTAACAATCTAAAAGCAATAAACAATAAACTTAAATTATAGTAGATGTCAATTAGTATGCCAATTAGTCTATATTGCAAGGAGCTTACATGGAAAACCTTATTTTTCTCTGTCATACAAGGTGTCGAGGAATGAACTTTGTCATTTAGAATTCACTAATAATTATAAAGGGGAGTTTGA
>VWYI01035362.1:0-150538 GCA_013399455.1 Anthoscopus minutus
TCCAGAACTACCTGCTCTGCAATAAAACTGTTTCCACCTAGACCTGTTTCTTAAAAGGTGAGTTGAATGAAAAGAATCACTGGTTTTTTTTCCAAACAAACTGGTACTAGGCTCTGTGATCTCTTGACCTCTGAAGAATACAAAGAATAGAAAATAAATTCTCTGTGAACTCTTTTGCGGCTGATTCTATTTTTCCGCCATTGTCCCCGAGTCCTCCTACAATGGCACAATGTAGTAAGAAGAGCTTGTTACTCCCAACAATTAGAAAGTTTCTTATTAACAGAATTCATAATAGACTTAAGTATAAATACTTGTGCTCTAGATAAATGCACAATTTGGAAGCTAAGCCAGCCTTCTCTGATTTGTATGTGTCGACATTTTCAAAATAGTTTTCTGGCTTGTAAAGTATTTTCCAGAAAGGAACAGGATTTTGCATAGATCTGTTTAATACTGTTTAACAAAAAAGAAGTTTAAAAAAAGTATCACTGTGTCTTTTTTTTATTGCTGCTGCCTGTTGCAGCCACAGTTTGTAATTTATACTTGGTTAGGTGCTCTAAGCTTTCAAAGGAGTGAAATATTTTCTCCCGTGTCATATAAACAATATTTGATCAGAAGCACTGTCAAGTAAACTGCTCAAATGAAGAAAGACTGAGATACATAACCTTAACCAAAAATCAGTAATTTCAATGTGATTTAAGTTGTCTTTATCTGGAACTGTTTGTCATTAAAGTGTAATCAGTCCAATTTCCAAGCTTGCTGTATTCACATCAGTTCTAAATGAAGTATCCTGTTGCCTGTGGACTATTCCTGGAGGGTCTTGTCTTCTGTAGAGCTTTCTGTTTGTCATCTCTCTTCTCTTTCTGTGTTCTACTAACAAGAACAGGTTCAAAGAAATTAATAAATCTATATAAACAATGCTTACTTTGATACTGTTTCAAGTTGCATCTTAATAAGTCATTTCTACGGGAGCAGCTTTTGCAGTGCTCATTCACTTCTTTTACTGCAATAGGCATCTTCTAATGAAAATGTTGACTCACCTGAATTGATGTCTCTATTTTCTTTAGTCTCTAGATCAGATTGCAAGATAATTTTAAATTGCAAGTATTAGGTGACATTTCCTTGGACAATTGCTTTTGGTTATACTAAGTTACTGCACTCACCTATTTAAGTCATAGTCCACATTTTAAATATCAGTGTTAAGGGAAGCAGAAAAAGGTGTCATAAATGATGTTTTCTGCATATCTTGTTAGCTTAATATTTTGAATCACTTATTTCTTGTATTAAAGAACTGTGTATAAAGAAGGAAATTGATTTATCTTGTAACAAAAAATACAGATAATCTTGGCAAGGCGGGGGTTAGGCAGAAGGGATCTGTGAGATGTAGCCTGTGTAGTCGTTCATTCTTTTAAAGATTGCATGGACAGCAGCCTTTAATTTTTGAGTGCTTTAATTCTAGTGCAAGTACTCAAATGACTTACCAGTTATCTAAAGCATCAGGTAACTAACTATACCTGTCTTTAGCTTTGTTCTATCTTCATTTTCTCACTGGTAGGCTACCGCGAGTTTAATTAATGTTTAGAAAAACAAAACCCCAAAACAATGTGGGAAGTGTTCCCAAGTGTCCTCACGCTTGCAGCCTCTGCAGATTTCTCTTGGGATGGTCAAGACATACAGAGGATAAGTTCTCAGGCTCCTTTCGCAGCACCCTCAAACACAACATAACTTGACCCCACTTGCCAACAGGCTCCACTTTTCAGTTGGGGATGATGCTATTTTTAAGAAGAGACATCTTGCTGCTGCCTGCAGTGGTGCCTTCATTTTGGTGGTTGGTCTTTGCCAAGGCATGACCCTGGCCTTAGCTGCATTCCTCCTCCACTGAGGCATTACTGTGTGCTGCAGAGTGTGGTATTTAACACAATGGAGGGTTAAATCAAAGTGGTGAATTGCAGGGGTTCAGACAAGAAATCAATATTCTTTTTCCATCTGACTGCCTTGAAGACTATGTAAATTAAGTCTGTCTTTCTTTAAAAAGAGTTACATCTACACTACTAGAAATATGGTTGGCCAAGTATGAGCTGCTGCTTGTGTTGCTGCTGGGAAGGATCTTGCCTAGATAATTTTGTTTTCAAAATAGTTATTGCTAAGTTCCTCTGAGATTTGTAATAGTGAGGTGCAAATAATAGATACAACAATGACAATTCTGCTGTTTTCCTCACAAGTTGTATAGATCTGCCTGCAGCAGGCTTTGCAAGTTGATGAGGTGAGCAAAGATATATTGCCACCTGGGAGGCATCCTTTGTTTTCTGGAGTTCTCTGCCTATTAATACCTTTTATGTATATTTTTGTTGCCTTTTCTTCTTTGACACATGCTTTTTTGATTTCCTTGAATCTTGTTGTGTGTAGGCTTTTTCTGACATAGTGTACTTCTCAAGTACAGACATGCATCTCCTTTACCACCTGCAGCTTCTACAGGTTTTAGGCTTTATTTTTTTAATATCCAGGCCAGCTCACTTATCCCCAGTTAGTTAGTTTTTTTATTTTTATTTACTTGAGGAAGTTACCTGAAAGTTCTGCCAAACATTAATTCACTCAGCTGCAGTAAGGCTGGAAGAGTATAATGGGTTGGGAGACATGATATGATATGATATAATTGAGAAGACTTTAAGGGGTCTCTGGTTTTACTTGAATTTTTTTTCTTCCACTAGTTTTGGGAATTGAAATCATAAGTATACAGAGACCCCAAAAAAATAATGTGAATACTGCATGACAGATAATTTTCAGACTTTTCCTTTATGAACTTTTAGGTCTGTGAAAGTCAATTTAAATCCCAAGTTCTGAATGAATGCGGACTTCTGAAATAGTTCTTTTCTCTAACATAGAGTGTAGAATTTTAAAAAGAAATCATACATCTAATTTGGTTGGGATTTGGTCTCATTTTATTGATGTGATGCAAAACAACAGTAGAAGCTACTTTTGCCTGATATAATGTACTAGTTTACCACAAGAGTTTGTTGCATCTGGAGTACCCCAAGAGAAAAAGAGCCTTACAAATTCTTCCCAACATCAATATGTCAAAGCTGTTTCAGTTTATTTTAAATGAAACAGATACAGAATTATATAAATGGGGAAGTTGTGCGTACTCCAAACAGTCTGAATACTGTAAGTGAGATAAATGATTAGATTTTTGCAAGTTAGCTCTGCATGTGCCACAGCCTCTGTGCTGAACTAATCAGCATGAAAACTCAGTACTGTGTGCAGGCTTACTCACACTGCTTCCACTCAGTCCTTCCAAACAGGAATATCCATGCTAGTGAGTGGGATATGGTGGGATCGCCAGCAGTAGTCCAAGTATAGAAATTACAACATTTTTCAAGTTATGCCATTTTTCGTAGTTATGCACTTTCTGTTATAGAATACAAATAAATGTGTACAGTGTTAATTCCATGCTAATTCCGTGTTAAACACTTAGGCAACTCTGAAACTTGCTAGTGTTTCATTTTTCTAGCAGCCCTTTTACTGTGGTTATGCTGCTTATGTTTTGACTACAGACTACTGGAATTTGCTTTGAAAATATCAGTTTCTGTTTTATTTGAGGATTACTTTTGGAGCAGCTTCTTCTATAAATCCTGATAAAGACAGACATCAAGAAGGAGACTTCCTTGGCTTATGCCAGTAAAGACTGTATTGTTATAGAACATGCAGGAGATAAATGTTTGAGACTGACTGAAAGGTCCAATTCTGGCTTCACTTAGTTTTGAGTGCTCACCTTTTGACCTTGCCTTCCCCTGTTTGTGCCTGCTTTCTGTAGGGACAAAAAGGGTTCGTGTTATGCTATTAAGCTTATGTTATATGGGATTACTGATTTCTCTTCCTACCTCCGATATGTTTAGGACTTTAAGACTCACTGCTGAGAGTTGTCCACTTGATGTGGTGGGAAATCAATGATCTGAAAAATGCACTGAGCTTCACTAGGTACCTTATTAGAAAAGCTGAGTTATACTTGCTGTATGTTGGTGCTCACAAACCATATGTGAGTTTACAATGAACACTAGGTTCAGGCCTGTAGCCATTGCATCATACCCTGATTTTTCCTAATCTTATGTTGATAGAAATTCTTGACAAAATAATAAATGCCCACTAACATGATGTGTGTGTAAGCAGTGTTAAATTACAGTGTCTGTGAGATGGAGATTGTTACATATTTGCAATTTGCTTAATTTAAAACTGAAAATTCTAATGGTTGTGCTTTTAGAAACTTGTTCTGGGAGTGCAGTGGAGTTGCATGTGGGACAAAGGTCTGAAAGTTTCCATCTGGTTTGGGCACTTCATAAGAATTGCCACCTGAAGAAATTCTGGTTATTGACATCAGCAGTGTTACAAGTGGTGACTTGTGTGAGGCTGCTGTGCCATGCAGGTGTGTGCTTCTGGGAAATTGGACACCTTTTTTCCCCTCCCAAGACTAGGAAAGGAAGATGAAGAAAAGGCCTGCTGCTTTGCCCAAGAGAGGTTTGAGAAGGCATAACAGTAAGTAATTTGTCCCCAGAATGTGGCAGAATTCCCCTAGTGCACATTTCCTATCTTCTTCAGAGCACTTCTTAGCTCTCATGCTAGTTTTGATAGGATCATCACTTTCCTCTTCTCCCTTAGTTGGAGCTCTATGCAGGGAGTGCTCAGATGTTCGGGAAAGGATGGAAAGGAAGGGATGGGAGTCACAGATTGAGGAATGGACACTCATTTGTTTCCATTTATGCTAGGTTTTTATAGCCCTTCCTATGTGACTTATGTACTCATTTTGCATTTGAGGATTGGGCAAAAGCATCAAGCAGTTCTTGGAAGAAGGGTATAAGGGGATCTTATCGGCTCAGCAAAATTTAACTTCCTAGGTATACAAGCTGCCCAAGATGAAAGCATGCTCTTCTTCAGGACCATTAAATGCAATGAGTCCTGATGACACTTTCATAAAAGAGCTTTTGGCTTGCTCTATTAAATAATTAAATCTCTCTTCCTGGAGAGGCTTTTCATCTGTGCCAGCAAACTGCTTCAAGCTTCTTGTAAGAAGACTGTGAGACTGGGTTCCAGTATGGCGAGTCACGGTTGCTGGTTTTATATGAATGCAATTTCTACAAATGTAATTATAATCTTTAAGATTAAAATCTAAATTTATTTTACTTTTGGCTAAAAGGGCTTGACATTTAATAGGCTGTCTTCAAACTCGTTAGCCTTGATTTCTGTGGTAACCAAAGCTGTTGCATAGTTTTCTTCTGGGATTCATTGTGCTAAATATCTTCAATTCTGGTGTAAAGTAATAAGATCTTAGAGTTGGTCTGAAATCCTGAATTATGGGTGTGGACTGTAGACTTGAAGTCTCAAAGGTTTGCAATCTCTGAGCTCCCAGATAGCTGCCTGGCAGCAAGGAAGGTTTTGTGCAATTGCCTGTATGCACTAGTGTCTGCAAAGAACCACTTCATGTTCCAATAGTTGCTCCTTGATTTGCTTTCTTGTTGCATCTTGCAGCTCAACATAAACACTTTCTCACACAGAGAAGTGTAGGAAAGTGAAAAACAGTCTTTGAAGAACAAAAAAACAATGGGGTTTAGAGAGCCTGATGGGTCTTCATTGTCATCACAGAGGATCAAAGAAAACCTTGGAGCTGCTCTTTCTACTCAGAATTGGAAATAACATTCTTAATTACAGAAGAGAGCAGGTCTGACAGAGTATTTCTTTCAAAGGGAGGAATGCTATATAGTTCATCTTTCAGCCTTTGCAGCATAGCATTTTTGAAAATTACACTAATGGAAGACTTGTATTTAAAGTTTTCTCAGAGCCAATCTCATCTCAGTTGGATAAACTAAGCATCAGGTTGTGTCACCCAGTTCAGCAAAATGATCATAGTGAACATGCTACTAGAGAAGAAGAAAATGCCAGCAGGGATGATGAAGATTAATAACGTGGAACTGCTGGAAGTTTACTTACTGTATTGCAAGCTCTTTTGTTCTGCTCTTCCACTAGGGAAATCAGCTTTGTCTATCAGCTTTCTGGCTTAAGTGATGCTCTCAAGGTCCCTATTTTCCACCAGCAACTACAAAAAATGTGTCTCCACTTATGAAGCCCTTTTGTGGCTTATTCCAGTGTAGTTTTAACCTCCCGTGTCTAGTTTTTAAGCAGTTAACTTTTGCTACCATTATACCTTGTGTTAGGACTTTAATATCGTACATCAGTCTTGGGGAGTTTTTATGTTTATTTCTCTATTTGTTTTGTTTTGGTTTATTTTGTTTTTATTGAGCTTTTTTTAAACCTGTTTGTTCTGTTCTGCAAATGTGTCTTTGTCAACCATTTGGAAGCAGAGGCTGTTTTTCTATAACGTATTTTCCAATCTTTGACTTGCCAGGGTCCTGATCATTGGTTCTATATGAGTCAGCCATGCATTATATGGGATAAATGTTCTGGATGTGCTGTTTAAAGCCATTTCTGTGCTTATTATAAACAGTTTGGTCCCTTTCTGTGGTTCACCAACTTTTGTGGCCATCTAGCTGGTCTGCCATAGGCTGTGAAATGGTGGCTACAAGGCACACATGTTTTTGTTTTGGCTGTGCTGACAGGTGTTATGCCTTTTGAAATGGACAGTTCATACTGCATCTCTGCAGGTAGCTTTGAGGAAAGGAAGTGGATGGAAAAATAAGTGAGGTGGAAATAGAAGAAAGCACAAAGCATATTTGTGTAGTTTGAGGTGACTGCTGAAATATGGTATAGATGTGAAGGAAAAATGGATAGAACTTGAGGAGGAATGGAAAGTTGGCATTGGTGTGGATATGTGTTGAGTGGTATGTGAAGAGAAGCGTGTCTCAGGATGATGTGAAGTCTTTTACGTGACCTTTTTTTTGGGATTTGTGTGTTCTTAAGAACAGAATAATACTGTGTTATTCTGTGTTTGGCTTTTTGTCCAAAGTGCAAGTGCTCAGCACAGTAAACCTCTTGCAGGCTTCACTTGAGATCTTTTTATGCCATATCCATCAGCAGTAGGATGAAGCACATCTCACTGACAGCTGAACTGCTCCTCCCCTGGCTGTCCAAGGTGGCAGTGATGGACTGGTGTCATCATTTCAGTCAGTTAAGTCTGCAGTGAGGATACTGCTAGCATGTAGGTCTGTGGAGGCGAGGGATGTTACTGTACCTTGGAATGTGGGTGTGGGGGATTTTTTTATTTGGTTTTCCTAATAAAGCTATAAAAAATTGTATGTAGGGATCAGTCTTTGTGCCATCCTGCAGCAAATCTCTGGTATTAATATAAAGATATCTCTGCATGTTATTAAGCTTACAGAGTTCTGTCTGGGGTGTTTATGGATATAATAAGCATATTTTTTTAAAAACCCCTTGAAATTCCAGGTTATCTGTCCAACTTCAAAGCATGATTGAGAGCATTGACAAATACACACACGTGGACAGGTAACTGCTTCCTTACCAATCAAAAATTGGGGCAATCCAAGAAGTTGTCCCTATGCTACACAAAAAGAAAACAAGTTTGTACATGCTGAATGCCATCCTCAAGGCATTTGTGACTTCCAGAGTAAAGTTTATACAGCAAACACTAGGCCCATGTTTTATTTTCCACCATAAATGGTGATGGGCCTAGTGATGAGTTTGCCACCAGTTGGCAGATTTCCCATGTTCTTGCTGGGAAAGGAAAGAGCTCAGCAAATAGCTATTTTGATATCAAAGGTAGTTTAAAAAAAAATAATTCTAGGTAAAATTATTTGGGAAGGAAAACTGGAATGTAGAAAAATAAGTAGAAGATAAAATTGTCCCCATATCTTTTAAATTGTGTGAATGTCAGAAATCTTAAAAATTTTTTGTTATGTAAACATAACATAACCATAAACCATTGGGATGGTTTAACTTCTTTCTAGAAGTCTAATGAATGCATCAAGCCAAGTAAAATATTCATTAGAGTAATTGGTTCAGTTCAACCTCTCAAGGCTACAGCTTGGAAATATACACACTATTGCCTTTAGAAATGCAGCATGTTGATTCACCAGCCATTTTGCCCAACTCATTTTCATTCCATATGCTTACTACACTTTGCAAAATCTAATTAAACAACGAAGGTAGCCGTTTGCAAGCAATATTTGATACATTTTTAAGGCAAAGGTTAAGTGGTATCCAGAGTAAAACCTGTTTAGTTGCAAGACGCATCAGAAATTTTTAATATATTCTTGTATTAAAATAATTGTATATGGAAGTTCTTACACAAGTGAAAAGTTATTTGTTCCCAAAATACTAATCTGTTTGTTAATTCACTTAGATATGCCTAAATGAAGTGTAAAATTCATTAATGTGCTAGCTAGGCAGTTTTCACTGTAGGAAGCTGGCTTTAGTGTCATATGATGAATTCATCATACCCTCATAGGTTTTCCTCTCTCCTCCCCTCTGTGATGGGCATCTGCCTCTGACCATATGGTTCTGGAAAATTTTAATTGAAATTCTTCTGTCAAGGAGCTGAGCTAGAGAAAGCCTAACTTGCTTGTAATTGCTAAAAATGTTGTAGAGACCTTCTGTTTCCATGCGGAGGAGCAGGAACTCGAAGCTTAGCACAGGCGGGTAACTTGTGCCAGGGACAGGCTTTTGCTTTCGATGAAAGTCTGCCGAATATTGGCCAACTTGTGTACCTTTCACAATTTGTTCATTTCCAACAGAGACTTGCTGGAGTCTCTTGTGACTGTGTCCTCATGAAACCTGTGTTCCTCAGGATTTGACGAGTCTCTTGTGACTGTGTCCTTATGAAACCTCTCTTGGCTTCTCTTGCTGGCACATCTATAGATGGTTCTATCCTATCACAGGTCCAGTGCGTGGTTCAGGTGCTTGTGTGCCATCACCACAGGTGGCAGGGCAGACTGGTGGAGCTCTGCATTGTCCTCAGCTGGAGTTTTAGCCATCTGCCATTGCCAAATGTGGGTTCTTGGGAATGACTGCTGACCCTAAATTTTAACCCCACTGTGCAGTTCCCCATTCCTTCCTTAGCCAGCATATTGTTGTGATGGTTAAAAGCAAGTGTAAACATTGACATAAACACTGGCACTCTTCTGGCTGATCTGCAAAGCTAAGCACAGAGGTTTAGAGAGTATTGATTCTGTTGCAGAGACAAATAGGTGTTTTTTGAAATGCACCTTTGCTGCTGTTTGTGGGTCCTTCAACTACTGCTGCTACCATTATGTTTTGAAAAAGAAAGTAACTCCTGGAATAAACACCCTGCTGCAATTGTATGTTGAGTGTGCTGCCAGAGCAGCCCTTGCTGGGGCTGTGGGTGGACATGCCCTTGGAGCCAGCATCTCTGTGGGAGGAGACAGAGGCTGGCTGCTGGGGAACTGTGCTGGAGCTGAAAAGGGTAAAGTGAGGGCTTGGGGAGCTGCTGGGCAGAGCAGGGACACACATGTAGGCTAAGGCTAAGCTTGCGTGGGAGGAAGCCAAAACTGAGAGTCCCATAGAAGCTGAAGCCTGGTTAATCCTTGTTTCAGGTTTTTTTTGGTCCTTTTTGCAAGTGTCATACGTGTGTTGGTGGTTTGTGAATGGAGATAAGATTAAAAGAATTATTTGAGTCTCCTTGACTGTGTTTTTTTTTGTACATCTTTTCTTTTGCTTAGCAAACGTGAGCATTCTAAATAGTCAGAGGACTCCGGTAAAGACTTTTATTGGTCTTATTCCCCTGTTCTACTCTTGGCAAAATATTGTTAGAAAAACAACATTTTGGATCTGATCATCAAATCATTATGCAGCTTTTTCACATGCCTCTTGAACTCTTCCAATTAAGTTTTTAACCCCTGTATTACTGTCTCTCCTGCCTTTCTTCATTAAACACATCATTTCCTGATTTCAAGTAGTATGGCTGACAAACTTGGAATATTCCATACTATTTTAAAGAAACACAGTTTATAAAAATTGATGAGCTTCTTAGATGATTAATCTTAAAAAAATACTTAATAAAACAGCCTTCTTTCATTGAAACACAAAACTTAATGTTGACTGAACATTGAATCAAGGAGCAAAGTGTCACTATTCCTGCATGTCTTTTTTATTTCTAGCCATATATAGCTCTGAGAATATTATTCTTACAGTAATGAAGTCTACTTCTAGCACAGAACAACTCATTATGAGCGGTTTTCATTGGCAGATTAAGAAAACTGTGACATAGCTATTTACATATTGCCAGTAGATATGGTCTTGCACTGTTACAATTATTGAGATCGTGTTCCATTAGTAAAATTCTGTATAGTACCAAATATAATTTTTGTACTGAAGTACAATAGCTAGAAAGTGTTTATAGACAGCCTTTAATATTATGTATGCTCTTGGACTGTGCCTGATACTCTATGGTGCTGGTGATAAGAGTAAAGAATTACAAAAAATGCCAGTGTGGGCCCATTGGAATTCATTATGGCACTGGGGTTCAGGATCTTGCTAGTGTAATGTTTATGGATATGGTTTATGTGTAACTTAGTGAGACATCTTAAAAATGCATTGTTGTTTGTATGTGCATAATGCTGTAGCATTATGATATTTTTGTTATATCAGTCATGAAAAATGTACTGTATCTCACAAGAGAGAGCTGGCACCACAACTGTTTTTCCTGATAGTCAGGCTGTGTATTTCCATCTTGTCACTGATATTTGAAAACCTTTTGGTCAGTGTAGAGCTTAAGGGATTATATGAACGATGTGGGAACAGGAAACATCTGAAGAATGTTTCTCTGTTTGTGCTAAACAGAGTAAGGATTAATTGAAGTGTACTACCAAGGAGGACTAAACAAGCATCTGTACCTTTTTTCCATACTTGTTTACCTGATGTTGTAGAAGCTCCCAGCATCGTTCAAATACACGATGTTTTCTTGGATCATAACATTCCTTTGTTTTGTGGACTTATTTATAAAATAAGCATGAGAAAGCATGTAGGACTTAGTTGTGTTAGTTCCCCATACATCTAAGTAGTCTTTTCCCATGATAAGTATTTTCCAAACGACTTGTTTTGCGTAGTGACAAAAATTTCCTTGGCATTTTCACCCTAGCCTCGTGAAAGCTTGGTTAGGACTTTATGTGCCAATGCACACAGAAGCCCTCTGATCATCTGGGTGTCTACCCACGAGTAAATGTAAGGGACAGAGGGGGTCCTGCTGATTTCTGTAGGGCTACGTGCACTGAAAGCACGTGTGTGGTGCCTTGCTGACCTGAGGTCCACGTTGTAGTCTGTGCATTAATGCACAGAACCTGAGATGTGCTCTCTGTGCTGCTGGCAATGTGTACATTCAAACCAGGAATTCCTACTGGCAGAATAAAGAGCTTCATTTTATTGTCTCCTTGAAACAGACCTAGCAAACTACAAGTGGTCAGCTTCTCAAAGGGCACACCGAAATAGATCCTTGTTTTCAGAGGTGGAAACAAACCCCCTCATAGGTGAACCACTCAGAAAAACAGCAACAACAACAACAGAAAAACCCAAGTAGGAATTTTATTGAGGCACCCAGAGAAAACAGCAGTCCCAAGTGTGGATGCTGTGGGCTGCAAGGTGCGATCTGCCGGGCTGTGTTTCGGCGCGGTGCCTGAGCAGCCCTGTGCTTGGCGAAGGGCTATAATTAGATTAGCAGCCTGCTCAGCAGCGGTGCCAGCCTGCGAGCCTCAGCGAGCATGTGCTGGATTCTGCATGTGCCTCCCGCTTATTGGCGGCCGGGGTTGCTGCCTGCCCGTTTGATAGGTTTCCCCAGTAATCTTTATGCTGCATTACAGACATAGATACAGAGGTACTGCGTGCATGCAACGGGAGAGGTGCTCAGCTTGTAGCGTAAAAGAAAGCCCACAGATGAAAGGCACTGGTCTTTGTGGCAAAGCATCAGTACTTAAGGACTGCTAGCTGGGAGCTGAGAGGTCAGTGAAGGAGTTTTACTTGGTGGTAATTACTTTCAGGTCTTTATCTCCCCGGTAAAAGAGTCATGCATGAAATGAATACTGTTAATCATTGTCATCTGTTTAATTTGGTCTTGCTTTCGTTAATATCGTGTATGCTCCGGTAGGAGAGCCATCAGATTACAAAACATATCATTAGAGTGGGTTCAGTCCAAAAATAGGATGTATTTACATGAGAATATTGCTTTCGTTTGAAATTTTGAGCCTGTGCATGAGAGTGATTTTACTGGCTGCCTTTTGTTATGCTAATAGAAATTTCTTTTATTGGAATGTTTTCTGACAAGCAATTGAATTAGAGCATTTATATCTATTAGCATATGAAGATAAATCTGTAAATATTGATCAATTTAAAGAATAATTTTGTGAAGTATTCTTTAATATGATCACAGCAATAACTATCTTGATGGTTCTCTTGCAACAAGGTAGAGGGATGAGGAGTATTATGCTATTGTTCTTTCAACAAAGATGCTGGAGCCTTCATGTTTGGGTGGATTCTTTGTTTCATCTACTGGCTTTTATTTTAAGTGGCTTTCAGAATGAAACTGAAGCTATTCAATGTGGTAGATTTCAATATATCCTTTGCTTGCACATACATGTATTTTATATGTATTTGTTGTTCTCAAAGGCTGAATTTTGGCCCAAAGCCTTGTTTATTGTGAGAACTGCCTTCAGCAGTAGAAAGAAACAAAATATGTATATGCCAATCTTTTAATCTGTGATTCTGAGACTATTACAGTATTTATCATAGCGTCATACTTATTTTAAGTTTTTTCATACTTTACCTACGCATCAATTGATCACAACTTTTCCTATAAAAAGCATGCATATTTAATGAGAACATTCTATGGTGAAAGCTGTTCAGAACAAAAGAAAGCATGTACAAAGTGTTAAAAAAAAGTCTCATAATGTACTCATGACTCATTTTATGAGTTTTGAATATTAAGGCTGACTGGTGAGACTTCAGAGTTAATGCCCTTGTCTGTGTCAGACTCCAGAGCTCACATGAACTTGTACATTAAGTCACCAGTCATCTGGCTGGCTGGCTGCCACCATGCGTCCGAGGTATGAGTGGATTGTCTCAGCCAGGATCAGAAAGGTGTTAGGAACAGGAGCTATTTTGGTATTAGTCTTCATTCTTCCCTCTGCACTTATCCTTGAAGAGGTTTTTTGCACTATATAAACCAAAGTAAAATCTAGGTTGTTCCATTTTAAAGTATGTGCTGTGAAACTGTGTTACCTTCTGAGGAGATACCCTCAAATGTGAGCATTTATTCAGTTACCAACTTTATATGGCAGTGGGTAGGGCAAAGAAACATGCTTTATTATTTGTGATTGTGATATATATTCAAACAGAAGAGTATTTGGGAGGTTTAATCACAGCTGGTGCATAACTGTTTGAAGTTTTGCTGTTGACTAAAACAGTTATCTTGGTATCTATTTTAGTCAAGAGCAAGTTGTTTTCTTTTAGGCAGACTTGGAAAATGGCATTTGCACTGTGTTAGTTAAGCCTGGACAGGGAGGACTCAGGATGTGAAGGCATGTTGTTCTTGAGCTATTTCATCTTCCCTCATTTCCCCAAGTTACCAACCAAAAGTGTTTTAAAGATGCTTTAAGCTGATTTATGCCTTCTGCCTTTTTTAACAGAGGCTCACCTTAAGTAATTTATCTGTGTTTTTATAACCTTTGCAACAGCATTCCATGAAGAAGTAACTGAAATCAATGCTGGTAATAATGAAATATAAGTATCCTCACCCAAATTGTATGTTTATTTACCGTATCCAGGCAAGTGGGTTTCCAAGAGAGTAGAGGCTATTTCCTCCTCCATGTATTACGCTATTCTTGTTTGTAAGCCACATAAAATATGTCTGGAAAAGCTCTGTAAAAGTTATCATATTTTTGGTGGTGGATGCAGGTAATACCACCACCCACTGGAACTGAAATGATGCACCAGCAGCTATTCAGGTGTGGATGTCTTTGCCTCTAGAAAGAGCTTTGATGATCTATGCAAGCCTCTCAAGAAAACGTGACAGTTGTGAAACTAGAACTGGTGACACTGTAATTTAACTTTGCAATAGCTTAACAACAGGGAATATGCTACTTTGTTATTGCTTCATTTTGTTACAGCCACATTTTTCTTCTTGGTAAACTACGACAGCAAATTGAAGCAACAGTTTGTGTGTATTACTCTCTAAAAAGTTGACATCCTTGTTGCTATAAGCATATTTTAACTATAACCAGTGTATTGCTCCAGGAAATTTAACACACTTCAGATTATTATCAATGAGATTTTGTATTCAAGCTTTGTCAGTGAGTTTCTTGATGTAAAGGTTTTAATTACTCTTTTGTTAGGAGATGCATGAATAGCATGTTTGTTGTGTGCCTCTGTGAACTGTTCTCATATCTGATGCGCTCTGCCCTGTAGTTAAATCTCCAAGTCCTTTATTATGTGAAAAGAGAAATTTTCTTTCCCAACAGGAATACAGTATGTATGTGCATATACATATGTATGGTAAAGGCAAAAAAGTGTGTTGAGAAAATCAAGATCTCAAGTGTTTAGTTTATATATGCAGGTAAACATGTATACATACATATATATTTTCTATCAAATAACTCTAACACATGTTTGTGTAGAAAACACTTTCAGTATCATACCAGTATTCTGATCATAATCCAATAGAAATACTCTTGGAAGAGTGATGTTAGAAACACCAGATTTGGCTGCTGGCTGGAGATGAGGTTATATGCAGTAAACTGAGTGGCTGTAATAAACAGTGGTGCACTACCTCTTCCCTATTAATAGATTATGTTCTTTTACTGCTGTGCATATGTGTGAATTTTGCATTAGGTAAACCCTTACCAAGTCTAGAGGGGAAAAATGATACTTAAGGTTAATGCATTTTTTTTGTAGCCTGTTAGCAATGAGAGAGATACTCCAGAAAAAAGTCGTAAGGATTTAAAGTATTACCACAGTGTTTATTTTGCAGGATTTGTACTTACATGCCTTACAGTTTTTAAGTCAAGTAGCAGCCAGTGATATATGCATAAAGGTTTATATTAGAATGAGAAAAGTGTCATTGTGACCTAAGGCTCCTTTTTGCTTTTCTTCTGTTTTTGGAACCAGCTCCAGTTATTACTTTGCTGATGAAATGACTGTCTGCTTAAATGGTCAAGACATTCAATAGCCCATCTATAAATGCTTATTATAACACTTCGAGAGTTCACAGGAAATCAATAGCCTGTTTTCTGTATTTTGTTGAGTGAAGGTCATTTCATTCTTCAAATCTGAAGACTTTTGGACTGGGTATTATGAAGGTGCAGGATGAGCCCCCTTCTTGGTGATTCCCTCAGCGCAGTGTGCATCAGCTTGGGAAGTTGTGACACTCTTCCCACACTGATGCAGCAGCACTGTTCAGTGGGGTCCAAACTGTTCCTTGTATGCAGACAGCTGTTACTCTAGTTCAGGGACATGTGTCCTCCCATGCCCTGGGACTGGGCACAGGAGAGCCAGTGGCAGGGAGCGTCTGCCCTGCTCTGCCTTCCCCTCCTGCCGGGCTCTTTGCCTGGCACAAGTTACCGTGGAGATTAACCATGTGGATTTAGAAGCTGGATGAATGAAATTTGTCTAGCTTTGAGTAGCTGTGTGTCAGACATTTGCAGTGTTAAGAGTAGTGTTTTATAGAGCGGGAAGTGAAAGTGGCTCTTTTTTGCAGCTCTTACAAATGATATGAGGAATTAAAAGCAAAGTGGGTAATTATTTCTTTTTTAAACTTAATCTCTGGATATGATTAATTTAAATTGTTCTTAACTGTATTACCTGCAGTATTAAGTGTGTCTTGATAGGATAAATGGAAAATACAGCCACCAAATAGTAATCCTGGATGCTATTGTCTACATAATCTTGGTAATGAGATTCCTGTCTTAATTTCATGTCGTCTTTCATGGATGTGTTTTGGCCACCTGTAGACACAAATATTTGCTGCATCTTTCCATAAAGCATCTGGAACTTCCAACCCCAATCCTCACTTAGTATATATAGAATTTTTAAGCATGAATTGTCCATTCCATAACAGATGTTATTTGGGTTTGTGCCCTGTTGTATAGCTGTTGCATACTTCTGTGGTATATTGGTTTATTAGCTGAATATTTATATATTGATGATGATCCTATGGCAATCAACTTATTTGGCTCCTTATCAGTTGGGTGTTGTAGAATAATTTTACTGTATCATCTATACCTTCCTGAATGCGTGCAATACAAAAATCTCAATTAAAAGCAAAGAAGGATATTAACGTCTTGCTTTTCTCTTAAGAGAGCTTAATATTGTGGAAGTTGGTAGACTAAACCAGGTTTTTTCTACTTCTTGATAAAGAAGTCGATAGAAACAATGCTGTAACAAAGTAATGCAATGTGTCAGAAGACTTGTACTTGTTATTAGTGCTGTTTAACTGGAGACAAATGTGAATATCTAGATTTGCAGTGGTATGCACATTTTTGTGAGCACTTGGCTCTTTCATCTCTTTAGGGTCCTTTAGACTCCATGGATACAAGTGTTTCGTTTTAGGTCTGGTTTTGTATATAATGTTACTGAGAGATGTTAATACAATGTGTTGTGTTGGCCTATAATACAAAAGCACCATATGATACAGTGCCTGTGCCGAAATGTTTGCTGCCTGTGTAATCTAGGCAGAAAAAGGCTAGAGTGGAAGGGAGAAACTGAGACAATAAAGATGAATTATGTGACCACAAACTTTGGAGTTACAAGATAGACTGAACAGTCTGTGCATTAGGATTATAAACCATCACTGCAAATGTCTTTACAAAGAGTGAAAAATACAAAATCGGTATAACTATTCCTGTCTATCTAAGAGCTTACAGTGCAAACTTTCCACGTTAAGGATAATTTCCTCCTGTCTCAATGTCATAATTGTCATTGGGTACTTTGGGCATTGCAGTCATCTGGAAATGAGTGTGCAGCTTAGTATTTCTACTGTGACATTACAACAGCAGTCTAGTCAGAAGATGTATGAGGGATGTGATAAATTACATCCCTTCCTCTTCCATTACTGTTACATCAGCCCTACTGTAATTCATGGTTCTGTGCCATGTGGCGTTTCCTGTTTTCCTTTACTATGTTGTGAGATGTAGAGGTTGCTATTTTGGCCCCCCAGCTCTACAGGGACTGGGTAAAGTCTGGCAGGGGCTATGCAATTGCTGTAAATTTTCTGTGAAACACAGGTAGCATGGAGGGTGCAGCAGAAGAGGACCTCTGAATATGATGATGTCATTATCCTCCAGTGTTTTGATGCTTCTTGTTTCTCTTCACCACAGTTCTCCTCTCCTTGCTGCCACCACCTTTCTAAATTTGTCTGCTCCATCTTCCCATTTAAATCTACTCTTTTTTCTTCCCCCTACTTTCTCCAGTCCCTCCTTCTGTACTTCAGTTTCTACCTGTCATTCAACCTTGGGCTCTTTGACATCTTTGCAGCCGCCTCACCCTTTTTGGGAGGTGGATATCTGCTCTGGTTTCAGCTGGAGTAGTTGAATTTCTTCCCAGTGGCTGGTATGGGGCTCTGTTTTGGGTTTGTGCTGAACACAGAGTTTTGATAATAGAGATGTTTCTGTTATTGCTGAGCAGGGCTCAAGCAAGGCCTTCTCTGCTTCTCTTGCTGCCACGCTGGTGAGGGGGCTGGGGGTGCATGGGAGGGTGGGAGGAGACACAGCCAGGACAGGTGACCCCAACTGACCAAAGGGATATTCCAGACCATGTGGAATCATGCTTAGTATATAAAGCTGGGGGAAGAAGGGGGAAGGGTGGATGTTTGAAGTGATGATGTTTGCCTTCCCAAGTCACTTTTACATGTGATGGGGCCCTGCTCTCTCAGGAGTTGGCTGAACACCTGACTGCTCATGGGAATCAGCAAGGTAATTCCTTGGTTTGTTTTCCCTATTTAACTGTTTTTATCTCAACACATGAATTTTCTAGCTTTTACCCTTCCTATTCTCTCCCTGATCCTGCTGCTTGGGAGAGTGAGCAAGTGGTGGCTGACTGGAGTTAAACCACAGTATCCAAAAATATCACTTATGCAGAGGTGCCCAAGGACAGCATACAGGTGAAGAATGTAAGTTCTCTTACCAAAGATGCTTGATTTTTTAAAGTTATTATGTATTTATTTGTTGGAGCAAGATGTCCTTGACTTCTGCTTGGAAAGCTTGTTCTGACAAATACAAATTGTGCCCCTGACCTTTTCAAGTCTGACATATCTGCTTTTTTTCTCTCTGCCAGTTACCTCTTTACTGAAAGCAAACATCTCCGTTCATCTTCCTGTCATCTCTAGATCAGGCCTTTCTGAAGTGATTTATGAGCTTTGCTGACCACTTTCTGCAAACAGGGCTCCTTTCTGTCATGCCTTCATGCAGGTACCTCACACCAGCTGTGTTTCTGTAAGGACTTGACCCAAGAAGCTGCTTCTACTCCTCCTGTTCTTCAAAGGTGTCTGAGACAGTTGTGGCATGTTACTGACCTGAGTTTTGACAGCTTCACTGGTGCCTGCAGAGCTCCAAGATGTGTGACTACTTAACTGCCTTTAAGTCACATTTATTTTGCTCTTCTTCTTTTGCTGGCACTTGGCACGTTTGCCACACTGAGTGCCTAAAGGATCCCACCACAGGCTGCCCACTGGGAGGAGATTTTTCAGCTTGCATTCATTAAATCCTCACAGAAAAACGGCCACACAGATTATGCTCCCATCCTGTGCTAAACTGGGTTCTTCATCTGTAGTGTGACTTGAGGAGGACTATGGCATGTGTAGAAAAAGTAGGATGCTTTTTTACTATCAACTCTGACTTTGACCTCCCTAAAGAGACAGAGTTTTTGCAAGTATTTTCTTTTTTCCTTATGCTACAAAACAATTTAGACTTTCATATTTTATTTCAGCATAAAGTACTGAAGCCTAAATTTGCAAGTCTGAAGCCTAAATTTGTAACAAAAGCATGTCTATAACTAACTCTTAAAACATCCGTTCTTAGAAAACATTACAGATACTAAATCCATCTGGTGTTGAATTACCATTGATTTTTTTATAACCAGTTTTACTTCTGGCTTTGTGGAAAGTAGTCCTGGAAGCATTAGGATCCTTAGGATCCTACACGGAGTTGTTTTAGGTTTTCTTCCCCTGTTTTTCACTAAAATTATGGAATTTGCAGTGTGTATCAATACTGATCGGGGCGAGTAAAGAACATGGAGCCTTCTAATGACAGGACAGGAAGCAATGGGCACAAACTGAAATGCAGGCAATTCCATTTAAATGTAAGCAAATGCCTTTTTATTCTGAGGATGGCCAAATGCTGGCACAGGTTATGCCAACAGGTGATGAAGTCTTCATCCTTGGAGATTTTCGGAACCCAACTGAGATGTGGTCCTGAGTCAACCTGTTCTAGGTGGCCCTGCTGTCAGCAAGGGCTTGAACTAGACAGACTCCAGAGGCACCTTCCAGCCTCTGCTGTTCTGTGATTCTGTTACTAGAAGTCTCCAAACAAGACCAAGCAGGCCTTGCAACTCTAGGCAAGTTGATTTTTTTACATATTAATTCTGCAATCCAAACAGTATAGCATTTTATAGCTGGGTATACTCTAGGTATGAGTATATATGTGTGTAGGTATGTATACACCTTCCTATTTCTGTCTCCAATGTAAACAAACTAGGACAAACTGGAGAACAGAGATGGAAAAGGGAGTAGTACAATGTTTATATATATATATATATATTTTAAATATCCTAATGTAATTTTGTACAGGCCACACGTGCTTTATGCAGTCATTGGGGGTTTTTTTCCCTTCCTCATAAATATGCTACATCTGTATAGTAAAAAAAAAAGCTGGATAAAATTTCTTTACAGAAAGCTTTATTTTTATTAGATGGTTTTTCTTGGGCACTACTTACAACTGATTGCATCTTTGTTCCAGTGCACATTGAGTGGAAGTGGGCACAAATTGTCCAGGAGGAGAGAAAGCAGAGAGTAAAAGGCTCTGGGTCAGAACAGGGATATTCACCCTCAGCTGGACTCCTCTTTCACAAAAACATTAAGCAGTAAACACATAAAAGCTGGCCTGAGTTTATATATCTATATAAAGTATTCAATACTTTGGATTTTTTTCAAGTACTTTTTGGAGTCCTATATGTGCATAATTATGGCTTTGCTGGTATTCAGCCCTATTTCTGCAGCCCACAGCTGTGTCTTGCTGTCTTATGGTGTTGTAGTTGAAAACTAGAAAGCTGGACAAGCCTCACTGCTAAAGTTATATGTAGTCTCTTGGCATATAGGTGATCCTGGGAGGTAGTGTTGGAGGAAGCTGTCTTTGAGCATCTGAATTGGATACATTGTGGGGAAAAGGAGACACTTGCACAGTTCTTCATTGTGTCCCTTCAAAGACATGAATCCTGCCTTGTAATATTAATACATTTTCTTTCTCCTTTTCAATCCACATTAAAGTCAATTTTCCCCTTCATTAAATGATGACCGTTATGTTGTTTGGGGTTGAAGAGATTTTCTTTGTTTATATCTTGGCTAAGATAAGTGACAAAGCACTAAGACTTGAGGTTATATAAAGTTGAAAAAACCCCATCTTTCTTCCCATAAGCATTTGGATTTTTCTTTAAGTAAATGGCAATGCCAAGTTCTCTCTTTTCACTCTTCATGGTCAAATATGGGATGGAGTTTAGTTTTTCCTGTTTGTTCATAGGTCTTGAAATAAATTATTAGAATTGCCCTTGCAAAAATAACAACAGTAATAATAAAATCTGTTTTGAAGATGAAAGAAACCAAGCTCTGGTTCTGAGAGCTTGCTTAACTCTGTGTTTAACACACCAACTTCAATCACAGCCACTAGAAAGTTTGGAACTTTTTTTTTTTTGCTGTTGAATTTTCAAAAATTAGTCTGATAAACCCTTTAATCCTTATGAGCTGTACAATTGGTTTTAGTTTAGCAGTTAGGCCTTTTACACTTGAATAGATTACTTTCTTGGATCAGTGCAGTTGTCTTTTGAAAATCATTTAGAGCTATCCACTGGTAGTAAAGTTGTCTTGTCAGGTATCACAAACATGCAGGAAGAATAAATGGGTTTGCAGTGACAGCTCCAGACTCCCTTCCGTGCTCTTCTTTACCTCCTTGCCTGTGTGTTTTTAATCATCCCTTCCTTTCTCTGCCCCCCAGCCCCTTTTCTTCCCAAATCCATAATGCTCATGTTTGCTGTGATTTTCAATTTCAAGGACTGTTAGGCCATTTGAAGCAAGAAAAAGTCCTGTTAATATTTTAAAATGTGAAAGTTGCTTTTCATTTCCTTTTCATGATATATCTGGAAATGTTCACATGTATGATGTGGCATTGTTAGTAAAAGTGGCACCTGCCTGTAGTTGAGCTGCGCTGCAAGTCACGAGGTCAGTTTATCAGCAGAGAGAGAGCACAGGCTCTCAGTAGTGTGACTGTTGCTTTCTTGTGTGGTTCTGCCCTTCCAAATTCCACAGGGAAGAGACAGGAGAAGTCAGAAGTTCCTGTTCAGCTGCTTGGAGCAATTGCATGGTCTTTCCTGAGGAAGAGTTTACTAGGTTTTCTTTAGGAACTTGATATCAGACCTTTCAAATGGGGTTAGCAACAGTGCCTTCAGCATCTATCAGGGTGTGAGTTTCCTGCTTTTCCTCACAGCTGGAAGGGAGTTTTCATTAAGTGTGAAGATGTTGGAGGAGCTGTGTTTGGAAGATGTTCCTTCCTGAAGCTTGCCAGTTTGAGGATTCTGTGACAACAAGCCCAGGGTAAGGAGACAATTGCAAGTTCCACCAAGGTGGACTTGCACCAGGGGCTTTTATGTAGAGCACTGTGACAGAAGGGTGACTTCTTGAGATTGCTGCAATGTTTAGTTTCTTTCAGCCAAAGGCACCCATCAAAACGCGACTCTGGACCTTGCACTACTGCATCAGTGCCCTTGCTCTGCTATGGAAAGATTTGGAAGCTCTGAGTGTTTTTGTAAAGAGGAGTGAAACCCAGCTATGGTGATGCCTTTGGGGACTCCAGTAGAGTTTTGTCTTCAAAATGAAATTGTTTATTGCATTTAGAGAATAAGTAGATAGGACTGAGAAACAGATGGATGAGGTTAATTTTTAGTACTGGTTTATTTCATTTTTTTACACTTGTGGGAGAAGTCAGGCGACCCAGTTAGTAATGCAGAACTGATACAGCCTCAAAAAAAGTAATTGCATTTTTCCTTCTCAAAGAGAAAAAACATACTAAGTGCAATTCTGTTTCAGTCCCCATTGCATCTAGATTGATTTCAGCATAGTTTTGGAACCCAGGGGGATTTCCTTATTTCACATAGGCTGTCACCTGAGGTGATATGTACTTCTTTAAATGTACTCTCCCTTGAAACTTAAGTCCTTAAGTAGTCTACATAAGTTTTGAATATTGTGTTCCCTTTGATATAGTTAGATTAAACCTTTTATTTCTGTATAGATGTGGGGTTTGTCTGTATAATTTTTAAGTACATGAAAACAGGGTTAGCATTAGTCTCCTTTCTAAGTTGTCCTCTGTTCAGCTGGAATCTTTAATTTGCTTTCAGAGCCTTTTTAACCCTTGAAGTGTCCCAGTATTTCTTGCCAATAAAAGTCACTTAACTTGTGTAGGAAGTGCAATTTCTGTCAAGTTAGTTTACTTAGATCCTTGCACCTTAAGGAACCATTGTGATGATCTTTCCAGACAAAGCAGTATTTAAACGACTTCTATAATTTTTCCATAAGGTGAAAATTCTGCAGCCCATTTGAGTTAGAAAAATATTTTTCTTCCTATCTTAAAACATGTCAATCTTTTCTAATAATGAAAAATGGAGATGTAAACATGAGCAATCATTACCATGTACCATAGCGGTGGAATAAAAACTGACCTACCCCTATTTTATTTCTTCCAAGGCCCTCACAAGCAAGGAAAGCCCATATCTTGAAGATTTTCCCAGTGCAGCATGTCTCTATCTGCCCATGCTATGAAATCTGCCATCTGTGTGTCTTATCCTATTACTGAAGTACTCTGTTGTCACTTTCTTAGCTTGGATGAAAGCAGCCTTGTCCCACTTAGATAAATTCTGAACGTTGCTTGAAAGAGCATTTCCCAAAGCCTGTGGCTTT
Organism: Anthoscopus minutus; assembly: GCA_013399455.1. Taxonomy (NCBI): domain Eukaryota; kingdom Metazoa; phylum Chordata; class Aves; order Passeriformes; family Paridae; genus Anthoscopus; species Anthoscopus minutus. Next base: position 23,111 of record VWYI01035362.1, read on the forward strand.
GATCATATCTTCTGTCTTTACATCTTTCGTTGGTTCCTTCTTCTCTGTTGTACCCAATATTGAAACCCTTAATAAGATATACTAACATTATCTGTCATCTTCCATTTCTTACCAAAATTTTTTGATTTGTTGTCTCCATAATGCCATCCTAAGTCATCTCATTGTTACACTTTCAAACAGTAATCTTTGTACTTTGTTTTGCATCCTTTCCATCTGGGAAGAGCTAATACTGTTTAAACAAATTCAATGTGCTCTATTGTGTTATGGTCTTCCTTTAATTTACCTAGTATCACCAGGCAATCTTGCAAAATGAGTATTAGTAACATTTCAATTAAGATCTAGAAAAAGATCTTTTCAGAAGGACCTGTGTTTGGGTTTGCATCACATCTGCAGAATCATACCTGCTGGGAAGAGTTTCCTGTGCAGATGATAGGCAAAGGCTTGTAATGCAACAGAAACTTGCTGTGGTGTCACTGATTACAGAGAACAAGTCCAGTCTAGCAGCATTTCTAGGTGAATGAATTTGTCTGCAATGAGAAATACCATCAGTTACAAAAGCAAATTGTCCTGGGAAGGAAGAGAAAGTATAACATTAATACAAGATAAAGGAAATCCTAAAGAATAATGAAACAAAATACAACTTATGGAGCTATTTGGTATCGAACGTACTAAACAAAGTCAGTATGTGTTTTCTGGAGCTTCCCAAAATGGTTTGTTCATGTCTGGTGGCTATGGGAGCAAAAACATGTCATTTTGGAAGACTTAAGGGGTTTGCATTGTGGCCTGGCAGAGGGGATGCAACCTACTTTCAGGAGCCAGGAATTGCAATAATTATTGCACTTCTTTTCCACTGTTTGAGTGCTTTTCTTTATGTATAAAACAGGAGCAACATGGTCAAACCCATGTCATGGTTCCAAGCATTAATTAACTCTCCTTAATAACATTCTGGAAACCAGTGGGGTTTTATTATGGTCCTTTCATGTTTGATGGTGGGATTTTTTAAAAGATGTCTGACAGTCTTAAGGGCAGTTTTGTTTACCAGAGTACACAAAACTGCTGCATGTACTGGCTCCCAGTGCAGGCAGTTGGCAAAGCTACTGTGAGGGTCACTCTGTCAACAAAAAGAGAACAACCAAAGGGGAAAAAAACAACCCCACCCACCTCCAAAGAACCCACACCAAACCTGTTTATTGAGGCCTTTACCTCTGTTTCCAATGTTCACATAAAAACACCTGGACGTGTGGAGCTATTAACATCACTGGAGCACTGTTGAAAGAAATTAAAAAAAAACCTTCTGAACATTTACTGCTACAAGATTTTATGAGAGATTTGCAAACAATACCTTTCTTAAGAATTAAGTATTTTTGGTTTTGTAATACTGAGAATTACAAGCATAAAGAATGTCCCTTGGAGGTGCCAAGTGAGTTGTTTGTGAAATACCATCACGGAGGTCTGCTTGGTAACACCACACTTTCATAAGTGAAAGTCACTGGTGATAAATTAGGGCAGGTAAGTTTTCAAAAAGTACTGGATGCTTTAAAGGAGGGAGTGAACAGAGTAAAATCAGAAAATTTGCTGGTTTAAGGATTGAAGTAAGTACAGCAAACAAGATGCACCTTGAAATTCAAATAGACTTTCTTGGTCTTAAGAAATAAGGTGGCCTATTTCTTCTGGGTTTACTACAGGGGCAACATTTTGTTGAAGTTATTTTAGTGCAAAGGTAATGCGTGAGAGAAGTTCACAGGTGCCATTAAGAACAAAACCACCGGGGCTGGATAATTCTTAGCTCTGGCCTGGACTGCAGTGGGGAAAGATGGAAGAAGCAGGGGTCCCTAAATGGCCCCTGCAGCCCCTCACCCTGGGACAGCTCACCTCCAGGGTGGAATCCCCTTGACTGATCTAAGCCAATCCTGTTGGCACTGTGCCATTGCTGTCAGTGGAGGGAAACGAGCAGGTGTGGGTATGGCATCTCCAACCAGCTTGAGTGGTGGAGGTGCTCCTTCTCTGCCAGCTGTGGAAGGGACAGGATACATGCTTTTATATGTTTGCAGTTTGTTGGCTGAATTGCTGTACTTGGAAAGCTGTTTCTGAACCTAACTCCTGTCCTGGTTACAAATGGTTTCATTTCCAGCATAAATTTTTACTTTTAGTTAGCAGTGTTTTCTGTACTGATGACGTCAAACTTGTTGTACTGCAGTGTGGTGTGGGGGTTTTTTTTCCCTCCATATGTACTCTTCTGTCAAGTGAAGCATTTTTAAAAAATAAAATGTTTTTTCCAGTATAGTTTGCACAGATTGTATGCATCTAGTGGCAATTTACAGAAGAGTAGTGGAAGAATCATTGTTCCACATCAAATCTGTGTATCTTCACATGAATATAGCTATATCTGTCTATACATAAATATTTGGTGTGCCAATGGTGTGTGATCACAAAGGCCAAAAGTTTTGTGCAATTTGGCCAGTGCTTCCCCACCAAAACTGATGACAGGTGTGGGAATTGCCTGTAATTGGTCACTGCCTATGCCTTTCATGGCTTGGGAAGAAACCTTGTCTCTACCACAGGAGGACAAGTTCAGGGACAGCTTTTCAATCTCAATTACTTTCTAAGGCAGGGTTTGTATGTGTGTGGGAACTGAGGGTGTAGCTGGCATCTTCTCAGTTAAAAATCATCTCATCCTCAGCACATGGGTGCTTTGCTGTGCCTCTCTGTGATTCTAGGGGTTTTGGAAGGTGTAAGAAAGCAGAAGCTGGAAGCAGATTTGAAAGGTGAGGAGGTACGTGCTTCTGTTGGGGTTGGGGTCATCCTGGGGCTGAGCTGATGTGTATTCATGTATCTCTTAGCATATTGAGAGGTGGGTGTGCCAGTCCATTGACTGAAATCTCTAAAGGTTTGGTAGTAGTTGCTAAGCAACTGCAAAACACTTTAAAATGGGATTTTTTTTTTCCTTACCCACAGATTATTTTTGCAGCAGGTAGAGGAGAAGGGGGAGTGAGGAGCACTTTGGCTCCTCTGGGGCTGCCCAGAAGCTCCCCTACATCCTTCCATGTGTCATGGCCAAGGTGATGGAGAGGGACCCAGGCTTGTACTGTATTCCCCTTGCAAATTCACACTGTTGCAGCAGCTACATTTTTTTGCCATGTATGTAAATATTACTCTTGACAAGAGAAGTTGCTGGAATTTAAACATTCCTCTGACAAGCAGCAAAATTTGCCAGTGAAGCTTTGGTATTTTAAGGAAGACAGTTGTACAGCAAAGAGACACAACATGAGAAGTCTGATAATGAAAATCCAGAAGGGCTCTCCACCCTTGAAGAACAGATATGCTCTCAGTGTAGTCATCATTGAAAATAACTAGGTTTTGCACAATCCCATTAGTTCACACACTATAAGAAAAATCAGGTGTGTGAATTGTTTTAGCACTTGGTAGTCCATCTATTAAGTCATAAGTTCTACAGTTGGTATTTCAAATTATTTCCTATAAGTGATGCCTTACATGTAAGGATTTTGTTCGAGTGATTACAGCTTGAAATTGGCTGGTGTCTCATGCATTTTTATCACTAAAATACAATGTCCTTGTTGGCAGTAGCTTAGTTTTGGTATTTGATTTGTTTTCAAGCACCTTACTTTTACAAGTCATGTATTGTTTTTTGGCAGAAAGGCAGCTGCTTGGCATTCAGAGCCACTAGCTTGCAGTAACAGTTGTTGGTTCTAGTCCTTATTGGTTTTTCTTTCCAATTAAGATGCAGCTGTTATGACTTCTGGAGTGAGGGAGGATTATTTTATCTAATGATGTAAATGGGAAAATCCTAAAGTAAGGATCTGTCCTTCAAAACAGCTGGGAAAAGACCAGGTTGTGAGGCCTCAGTGTTTAGTGAGAAGTACCCCGGGCTGTGATTTTTGCAACAAACTGCATAAAAAGATCTGATGTTTCTTTTCTCATGTAAATGGAAGGGAATTAATGATTTGGAGAAGATTATCCTAAAGGATTTTTCACACTGCATCTTTTACAACACAATAGGGGAATGTACAATTGCTAATGCCTTTGAACTTTTTTTTTTTTTGGTGACATTTGGAGCACTTGCAGATATATGGTGCTTTTATACTTTTTAGGGAGTAAAAATAAGATGGCTGTATTTTTAACTTTTTGCTCAGGTATGTGTTTAGTGCTGTATATGAAAAAATCCCTGAGCCACCTTTTGTTTTAGTTCTAGCCTAAAAGTTGTAATCAGCAGAAGAGGAAGCCACACACACAAATCCTTGCAGTGTATTGCAGACTGGGCAATTCTGTTAAACCAGCCATTTAAAGTTAGGAAGTCAAGCAGGCTGAGGTGGACAATGATTTGAGCTTTATGTGTAATTTCACTTTGGTGGCTCATTCATGCATATTTGGAAAGAATTGATTTTTGGAAAGAATGTAGTACACTCTTGTCCCAAACTCCACACATACAGCAGAAAGCCACTCATACCTGAGTAAGTGCACACTGGAAATCACACGAGTTAAACTGTTGCAGATTGTGTTTATGTACATATGTATATCTGCACATATATATAGTATATTTTGACTGTTGTTCTCCTTTATGTCTTCCAGATGTGATTTTTTGGAAAGCTGGGGGTGGAGTGGGATGGGAATCCCATGGTACTCTCTCCTTTACTGTTGTTTCATGGGGGAAAGGAAGATGAAGAGCAATTGTGGACTCTTATAAATGTTCTTGGAAGGATTTGCACAGTGTCTTTGGACGCTGCTTCTTCCTTTTCCTCCAGCTTTCTGAAAGAAATATAAATTATAGCAAGTTGTTTCAGTAGTTTAATCAAATATGCTTAGGCATTACCTCTCAACTATGAATGGGGGTATCATCTAGAAGAATAAAAACTAGTCAGCCAGACCAAAAGTAGGGAAGTTGGATATTTGATATATTCTCACAGTAATAAAGGAAGTAAACATTCTTATAATTTTCATAACAAAAGTGTTATGAAAATTAACTAAAAAAATCTAACTTGACGACTTATTGAACTGAGAGATTGACTTAGAATGTCAGTGCTCTTGGCAAGTGATATTGTAAACCAGTGCATCAAGCTCTTATTGACAAAACCATAAATCGATGACTTTTATTTTCCTCTTTCATTTTAACACAAGACTCAGAAATCAGTTCATATAATCTAAATTTATTTTTAAATTTTTTCTTTTTATAAACAGCAAGACTACAGGAATGCCCCAAGGAGGTTGTTACAGCAGGCTTATGATAGAAAAATATACTATTAGATACTATCTCTTAATAGAAAATACCCAAAAACAAGTCTTTAAGATTTTAGTTCAAATACTTGATGCTGTTTGAATAAAGACCATTGCATGAAAACATGCTGGGTGGATGTGGCTCCTTGACCCCATGGGATCCTGTAGTGGCCCTTGTTGGTGAGGGTTGGCTGTACAGAGAGCATTTATTCTCTGGGTCATGGGATTTTTTTGGAGATACAGAGAAACTGATGTGTTTAACAAATTTGTGTAAATGTAGGACAGATACTCTGGTCTGTGTGGATGTGATGACCGTGAAGATGATGTATTTTGAACACTGAACTTTACATGAGAATGTTTTTAACATGAGTATTCTCAGTTTGAGGGTTGTCTGATCAAGGATGGCAGGTTGACTTTTAGGCCATCCAGTGCCATTTAACATGCCCCGGGGTATCAGAGACAGCGTGTTGGCGGGATCCTGGTGTGTAAGAAGCTCTGAGAGTGAGATGTCTCTGTGTTTTAAATAGTGTTGTGACAAGGAAGGAATATCTTCTGTTTGTGAGCGGTTTGCAAAAGTAAAAACCAAAGGTGGGGCGTCAAAATTTTGTATGCCTGGGACCTGAAACTACAGCTACCCTTATCAAGTCCTAAGAGCTGATTTCTTTGCTGCTGGTGGTGATTCTATTTCTATTATTTATTCCTGCGTGATAAACAAAACAAATTCTATACAATATTTTTAAAAGGTGTAGGAATAGTGAAAATAATCATAAATAGCTAAAAGAACCAAATACAAATAAAGGAAAAAGCCCAATAAAACCCCAAGCCCCCGAAACTGAAAAAGCAAGAGTTTTTACAACTTGCTTGGTCACTAACTCGATTATAGCGTCTGTATAAAAAGTGGTCCATTTTGGTAGTACATTATGTTACCATGGTGACATTGACATACTAATTTAGAAACCCTTCAGGCTAGCTCTGAGAACAGGAACATTGCACTAGTATACCAAAACATGAAAAGACTTATTGTGGAAGTAACTGCTAAATGTTTAGGATGATCCCTCTAGATACATGTGGACTTTTTTCCCCTCCAAAATTTCTATTAGGATCCACATTTGCTTATATTGTTAAAAATATCTGAACCAGATTTATCTTAATGGTTTTACAGTGTTTCTTACTAAATCCTCTTGTTTTCTTCTTGAAATTGGACCTTGGAGTCCCATTGTGAAGTCCATGTTAGGTGCAGCTCCTTAGTCCCCCAGCTGTTGTTAGGGACACTTGCTTCATTCTCCTGGTATGTGGACTGCAAATTGCACTTTGAGTCCTGAGTGTTAACGGGTCCTGCAACATCTTGTGTGTGGTCACAGATTTTTTTCCAGCGGCATTAAATTGTGTCAGCTGGACCAGTGAGTTTACTGCTATTTAATTTCTGCATATTTGACAAAGAATAGTTCTGTTGAAGTGCTGTGTAACTAGTACTGTGATACTCAATTTATAAACAAGCAAAAAAAGTTGCCAGAAGTAGGGAGCATGCCTGTTTATATTTCCTGTCATGGGTAACTTTCTGTGTGGTAGAGAAATTTCTAGGCTCAGTTCTTTGAACCCATTCTCATAACACACTCAAAGGCTGCCATGAGCCCTTGTTTCTGGCTGAGGTTGGCCAAAACTGGAGTTGTGTGGGATCAGCAAGGCCTGAACTGGGTTGGGGTGCTGCTAAGTTATGATCTTTTTCATTACAGGGAATTTTTGGCAAGAATTCTTCACTCAAAGTACAAGGTACCATGGTTTTTTCTGTTTCATATCAATATATGCATTCACACAACTGGATTTGTCACTTTTTTACCTAACTCAGTTAAGTTAAGCAAAACTAATCTTTGCATGGGAAATAAGCATTATTTATTAGATCTCAAACTGATTCTGTAGTCTAACTAAAGAAGACTTTTGTCTAAAAATAAGTGACAAAGAGATAGGAATATCAAGAAATACAGTTAAAACAGAGTTGACTAAACAGTTATCTCCTTTATGAAGTCTGCTTTGTAGCAACTCGATGTACTTCTTGTTTCATTATTATTTCTTAAATCCTTTTTTGGGAGTGGAGGTAGGTTTTAATCTTAAATTTAAGTGGTGCTGAATTGACAGATTTGGAAATCAACAGGCAGGATTAGGTTGTAACACTAGCCTGGGCAAAATGAAAGTGTTTTAGATTCTGACCTTTTATTAAAACAAACAAAAAAACCACCAAACTAACAGAAAAAAGTAAAATGCATTTTGAGCCCTTCTGGTTACAAGGATTACTGTTAAATCTGTGAGCAGGATACAGCTGACAGATCCTCGGGTGTCTCTGAACTACAGAGATGGTTCATGTACCATAACAGACCAAGAGAGTGTTGATTCTGAGGCAGAACAACTTCAGCCTGTGTCTGAGGGATGCTGTATCTTGTATCTTCTCATGTGAATGTGCAGAGAGTGCTCCTGTGTGCAGGGCTCTTCTGCAGCTCAAGGGGAGAAACACCCCAAACCAAAACAAGGTGGTGCTGTATTCGTGCCAGGATTTCAGGCTTTCCCATCATGATTAATGCTATGTAGGTATGAATTTATAAGGAGTTACCAGTGCTGTGAACAGGGCATGTCATAATGCATCAACCAAAGCAGTTAAAGTTAACATTTTTAAAGAAAAACTGAACTAACCTAAAGGAAATCATTCATGTTTCTCACAGTTATAAATTTACTTGCAATTGAGCCAAGCTACAAATTATGCTTTTCCTCCCTGTCCTTCCTTCCTTACCTCCTTTTGAGGAGATGACATTATTGTTATCCTGGACCACTTCTTTATCTTGATTTTGCTGCCCCTCTGCAAGCAGTTGCACCAGTGTGTAACCCAAGGAGAGGGTTTTCAGAGAGAGAAAGGTCCAGCTGCAAGATGAGAGGCAGGCAAAGCCATGTTCCCAGTGGAGTACAGGTCTCAGCAGACTTATTCAAATTCCAAAGGGTGCCTGCAGCCACCCATCCTTATCACCAAGCCTCTTCTCTTGGCAACCTGACCCTGCTCAGACACACAGTTCTGCTGATGTGCTGCTGGGCCAAAATGGCCTAATTTTAGGTCAGAGAGATAGCTTATCAGCGCTGGAATGGTTTCTAAGGAAGCTGATCTCAGACTGGGATGGGCTCCTGACCAGATCTTAGGATTGAGGTTGGGGCACACATCCATGGGACCATTCCAAGGATGCTGGTGCTGGATGTAGCATGGAGAGGAGCACGGGTGGGGATGGACTGGGTGGGAACCCAGCCTCCTCATCAGTATGGGTGAAAGGTGGACTGTGTCTTAAGGCTGAGTTTGCATGCTGGGTGGAGAGTGCAAGCTGGAGCTGCTGAGACCACAGCTGTGTGTTCCAGCCTGGCTCTGCTCCCCCTTCCCCTGCAGCCTCCTGGTCCAGCCAGAGGCCATGGCGTGGGGGAGCACGTGGCAGCTCGTGCTGCTGAGTTATCCCAGCTGTGCTTCAGCTGCTCCCTTTCCCCTACAAGAGTAAATAAATATTTAGAATTTGAATTACATTATCTAGCAAGAGCAATTTCCTTTTTTTATGTGCTTTTTTCATGTGCTTTGCTCCTTAGAGCTCACTAGCAGCAGCAATGACATTGGGGAATTATCCAGAGACAAAAAAAAGCTGTAAGTCTGTCTGGATTTACCTACTAAAAATACATTTTGATAACAGTCATTTAGTTTATGAATTTGTGTCCTGCCTGAGTACCCTGTTCAGTTTGTTTGGCTCCATATCCCTTCGCTACTAAATGTTTTTTTCTGGATGTCTGAAAGGCTTTTCTCATCTCCAGTTGCTAGAGAATCAGTATCCTATAGTTTTTTCAAGCTTGAAATAGATTAGGGTGATTTTTTTTCTAACCATAATCTAATTGATTTCAGAGGGCTTGTTGGGGGGCTTGGGGGTAGTGGTGATAGCTTCCTTTTTTTATTTTGTTTCTGTGTTGAGTCATTTGGTTTGGTTTGGGGATTTTTGTTTGGATTGTGGTTTTTTTGGGCGGGGGGGTTGGATTTTGGCAGGTTAATTATTTTATTTGTTTGTCTTGTTTTGTTTTCTCTAAGAATACTATTTTCCTGCTTGCCAGATGAGGAGACTAACGCAGGGAGGCAAAGCCAAATCCCTCCAACAGCAGCAGCCACCCGCTGCCATGCTGCGGTGCAGAATGTGCAAGCAGAGGCTGTTTTGTTTCTTTCTATGCTCCAAATCCAAACAACTGCTTCCAGCATCTTGATGCAGGCTGGTTGTGGGCCAATTTGTGGACTGGCAGTACAGGACAGCCCTATCCTCTCCTCATTCTTGCACCTGGAAGGAAGACGTGGGTGCCTCACCCACCCGGCTATTGGGGCTGTCCCTTCCCACAAAGGTGGGGTGCTCTTGCCCATACAGCCTGTGCCAGTGTCTTGTTTGATGCTAAAGTTTTGTGATAGTGTAGTACAAATTGGTTGAATTTATAGGAGAGTGTTCCAGGCTTCTTTTCCAAGCATGCTGGATGGATTTTGTTGTTGTTGTTGTATGCTCTCTTTCAAAAGCTGCATGTTTCATCCTCACTTCAGGGTTATTTTTGTTTGGTTTATCCTACCTTCCCTGACCACCTTAGAAGCTGTTCCTTCTTTGTGCACTCATCAATACTCCCCATCAGGAAAGGGATGGCTTGCAGGGCTGGTCATTCAATCTTTGTTCCCAGTTCTAAGCTTATATTTGCCTATACATTAATATTTGCCATGCCTCATGAGACTGGGCTTTGCTCCTGGTGTCAGTGACAGAAGTTGTTAGTTTTCTCACAGTCTAGCAAAGGGATAGGCAGACAACAGAGCTGTTGTCACAACTGAAATTAAAATGCCATATGGTCCCTACATCACCTTTTTTCTTTTCTATATTTGTCTACTGCAGAAAAATTACTGAAAACAGTTGTCCATTTCCAAACTCATTTTCATTACATACTATTTCTTTTTCTTCCCCAGCTTCCTGTGTTTTGTTTGCAGAGGCACCGTTATTCTTAGACTAGCAAATAAAAAAACCCCTCTGGTGCTAAAAATAACCTAGCTGTAACTCTATAAAGAATTATTTTCTGCAATTTCTTACTCATTAAGCAGCAATGTTGTTTAGTATTCCCAGTAGGTGGGCATCTCTGTCACGTCTGTTTTTCTCTAATAGAGCAATATAATCTCTGATCCATGGGTCTGTTACCGATGTCTTCTCTTCAGTTTGCAGCTTCTTATTGCTTTGTTAAAGAAGTCAGTCTAAGTTTGTATAACTTTAATGCTGGGTTGTCTGAGGTTTTTTCCTTCCAAATAGGTTCTATTTAATTTCTGCCAGTAGTTTAGGACTTCCAGTGAAAATTACTTCAGCAAAATAAAGTGATGGGGAGTATGATAAAACAGGATTTACCTGTGCATTTCTTCAGAAACTTTGTCCTGCTTTGTCTCTCCAAAATACTTCATTTTTGTCCTTTCTAAACTAAACTGATCATATGAAGAGGATTCAGATGCTGTATGAATGACATTCGAATTATGGAGAGCTGAGTATACGTGTCTGGACAAATATTCAAAGTTCAAAAGAACCTAAAGAGGGCAGGAACACAGAACAAAATGCAGTACTGCAATTAACTTTGCAGAAGTGTATCCCAGATGAAACTATTGCATGTTGTGGAGAGACTTTAAAAAGGGTAATGCCATAAAATACTTGGGAATAATACCAGGAAGGGCCTAAAATACAGTGGGAGAGAGCCTCACAAGGGTTGGCCATATAAAGATGCCCAACTGCAGGGAGCAGTAGTGGCTCTGAAGATTCGATTCTGACGCCCACTGAAGTTGGATCCCTGTTGATGTTGGTTGGCATTGCATCTCTGTTTCTACTGTGTGGACAGAGAAACTCATCTAGGCAGTCAGTTGGAGGTGCTTTATACCTTGAAGAATATTGTCAACAATATTTGGAGTATTTCAGGAAAGAAAAGCACAGATGTGAGGGTGAAGTAAAATTGAAGTACAAAAGAAACTTTCAGTATAGGTGATGTAACAAGAATCAGGAATTAACAGAGAAATACATAATGGTACTCATTTTGTAGATGCATATATCCAGAGAATGGTCTGCTACAGAAACTGAGAAAAGGCTCTACCACCTTTGGTTTCTAGTTCTAGATCATACAAGCCCTTAAGGGCTTCTAAGAGATGGTAGAGAATAATCTTCAATTAGCAGGATTGGAGAAAGGATCAGTCTGTTTTCCTAATGCCTATATTTCCTAACTGCTTATTCATCTTTTAGATGTGTAAAAGTTATAAGAACAATGCCTATCTCTGATTCTCCTGCAGTCTCCCACCAGTGAAAAAAAAAGAAATGTACCCTGTGAGTGAACTTTGCTGTTTCTCTAAAAACCTATTAACTAAATTAGGCGATATGAACTTTACTTACTATAACAGATCTGCTTTCTGTTTTCATAATACAGAGATGATACTGACTTTTCTTCCTTTCATAATTTCATTCTCAGCTCTTTCATATAACCTATCTCCATCTACATAATGTGTGAGGTTTTTTGGGGTTTTTTTCCCCCAAGTTGGATTCATTCTGGCACATTTCCTTGTTCTGTTCTTTAAAACTGAGACTCAAATAATTGATTAGGTTGGAAAGGACATACAGTGTCACCAAGTTAAGGGTTGAACTCAGCACTGCCAAGGCCACCATTAAATCATGTCCCCAAGCACCACATCTCCACATGTTTTACAGACCTCCACTCAACACTTTCCAGGGGCAGCCTGTTTCAGTGCTTTGCATTAAAATTTTTTTCCTTGTATCCAATGTTGACCTTCCGTGGCACAACTTGAGGCCCTTTGCTCTTGTCCTATTGCTTGTTTATTACTTGTTAGCTGGGAGAGGAGACTGACCCCACCTCACTACAAGATCTTTTCAGGTGGTTGTAGAGAGTGATAAGGTAAGAGCCTCCTTTTCTCCAGGATGAACAACCTCAGCTTCCTTAGCTGCTCCTCACAATACTTGTTCTTCAGACCCTTCAGCAGCTCCTGCCTTCTCTGAGAACACTACAACATTTCAATGTCTTTCTTTTGTTGAAGGGCCCAAAACTAGACACAGGATTCAAGATTCAGCCTCACTAGTGCCAAGTACAGGAAATCACTGCTCTAGTCTTGCTGGCCACCCTATTTCATCCTCTGGGTCAAACATCACCAACCCATACATTTATCCAAAATTCATTAAAACAAAGTTCCTCCTCCTACTACAACCTGTCCAGATCGGTTTTCCCCTTTGGGAATCTTTTGCAATGCCCAGTGACAAGCTTGGCTACCTGATTTCCTAGTGAGTATTAAGTAGATGTTGCTTCTCTGCTAGGTCCCTCTGTTAATCTTTATCTAAGCCTATAGCTGGTAGGCAAAGTTCCTTCCAGGTTACCTTCCTTTGGACTGCTGTCTTGGTTTAGGGCAAATTTGGGAAGAAACCTCTGAATGGGGTCCCTCCAGAAAGCAAATTCAAATGGCCCCTCTCCCAGCTGGTTTGGGAAAATATTTACTTGGAGAAAAACTGGGAAAACCTGTTTATTTAACAAGCAAAGTATCTACAAGCATAAAAAAAATTGAGTAATATTAAACAATAGAACCTCTCGCTGCTCAAAGAGATGACAAATCCAGAAAAGTCCTTGTCCTGGGGTGTAGCTTGGCTCTCTTAGTCTTGTATCAGTCCCTCTGGTGCTGGAAAGTGCCGAGGCCCAGGCCCCGATGGGCCACAGGTGTGAGCTCCCTGTGTTTGTTTGGCGTTTTGGTCCAGAATAGATTTGAAGAGATCCAAGAAAAAAGGAAAAAAACTCAGTCCAGGGAACTTCCCTGCCTCAGCTAGCTAAAAACTAACTAAAAGCAAAGGAGAGCTCTGTCCTGGTGTCTGTCTGTGCTGCAGACAGCACAGTCCAGGAGCAGGAATGCAGAGGAGTGAGTGCTGTTCTGAAAATAAGCTGTGCACTTCTTCTCTCCCACTTCACCCTTAGAGCCAGTCTTAAAGGTGTAAAACTTAACATATAGCATAAGCAGAACAGACTGGGGATACAAACATCATGAAGTCACCCTGGGACAACTGCCCATGCTGCTTGTGCTTGAGGATGTCCATGGGAGCATGTTACATTTTTGAACCAGTAGGATAACAGTTAGGGGCAAGCTAAAATACCTCATATTGCTGTCCATTAAGTTTTTCCTCTCTGAATTCACATGTAGCTAAACACCTGCACAGTTCCATGTGCAGGAACGATTCTTCTGTATAAATGGTTGTTGTGTTGTGCAAAGTACATAATCCTTTTTTTTTTTTTTCTTTTTTTAAGAACTACAGGAAAATAAACACAACTACTGAGTCCAACAACTAGAATGCAGTTTGAGTAGGTGCAGTTGCCCTGCTCTCTGTTCCAACCCTACAGTGAATAGCAGAGCCCAAAGGAAGGAGAGTTGGGGCTTTTTCCCTTTCACCTTCCACTACCATGGGGCCTGGCTATACTTCCCACCTTCCTGCAGCAAGCAGCTATTTCCTCAAGGAATTTTGCTCTCCTGATCATGGTGGGGTTGGCTCATTTGCAGCAAGATGGGTACTCTGGTGGTTTGACAGCCTCAGTGCCCAGGGTGCTGTATTTATCACCAGTGGGCTCTAGCCTTGGTGCCGGCTTCCCCCCAGCATTTGTCAGTGCTGAGTCGAGGCGCTGGCGCAGCAGCAAGCAGCCTCCAGCAGAGATAATTCTTATCATGTGTGCTGCTGGCTCAGCTCTGCTTCGCCTCACAAGGTGACAATTTCTGCCTGCCATCGGTCCCCTCTTTGCATCCCAGTCATGCAGGCAGCAAACACGGCCAAAGGATATGTGTTCGTGCAGTTTTGGTGTTTGCGCCTTCAGTCTCCATCAGCAGACTTTGGGAAAGTGAATTCTTCTTCCCAGTCACTTTGCCCATTTCCTAGCATGTTTAGCATTCAATATCTCCTGTGCTGACCTTGTTCTTTAAATTGCACTGGGACTTGTCTTGTTCGAGACACGGGTCAGGAGGAAAACAGTCAAGTGTGGAAAAACACGCCGTCGCTGTTCACTGGGGTCAGAGCAGCACAAGTGACCTAAATTTGAAATGCTCCATACTCCGTGGCTGATCCAGCATCCTCAGGCTGCAGCCTGTCTGTCTGCTGCAGCTGCGGACCAAGAAGTGATTTTGCTCAGGAGCAAGATTTCCACCAATTTAATCTACTAAAATGGAAATCTGGGGCAAAATGGAAGGAAAAAGAGAAAGTGAGAGAAAGAAATGCAGAAAAAGACAAGTTGTAATTGAGAAGCTCAGGTGAAACACAAGGTATTGCATTTTGGTCATACAGTGGGGGGTGTGTTTTGGCAGTTTAGTTTGTTAATTTTCTAGAACAGGCATGAAATCACTATATTTATGTATATAGGAATTAATAATAGCTTACAGAAGCAACACATTAACTTTTTTTGGGTGGGAGGAGAAACCAAGAGCTGCCTGAAGGCGAAACATTTCTAATTCCCTTTTCTTAATTTATTTTCGTTTCAGTTTTTTTGAGAGAGCTGCATTTTCATTGTGTGCATTGCTGTTGCCCACACACTGGTGCTGGAGGAGAGCATCTGTGCAGTGTGCATAAATTGATTCGGACGGTAGCTGACTGTGCTTGGTGCTTCCTTCAGGTCACGGCTGCTGCACTTTGCCACCGTCTTTTCTGCGTGCATGAGCACGGGCAAACACATCCAAGGTGTAGGAGTGTGAGTTTGAGGAGCACTTGGCATCAGCCCCCCACGCGTGCCGGTGATGCCTGCTCACAGAAAAACAAAAAAAGAACAGAAAAAGCCAGGGAGGTTTTCCTCTGTAAGGTGAAGCTTGTAGGAGCACGCCTCGCATTGCTTATTGCTGTTAAAAGCAGATGAGTTTTTGTTGGTTTGCTTCTAGGTCACTAAATGCTCCTGACTTCTTTCCTGACACCCAGTGATGGCACCAGGATCACAGGAAGGGAATCCTGTCGTTCCCTCTTGGAGAAAGAACAAACCCTGGGTCAGTGGTGATGATGCAGTAGTCCTTTCTACAACAAGTGTGAAAAATTTGAGGGTTTTTGGTAGAGGTTTTGAATGCAACAGGAGAGAGAGTTTGGGGTGGATCTCCGCCCACCCCTTTTTTTCCTTAATTGTGAGAAGTTTCTGAGTGATTGTGCTGGTTGAAACATCCAGAGGAAAAGAGCAGCATTCCTGCAGGGGCTTGCAAGAATTTATACTGTTTATACCTATTTTTATATCAGAGATGGCAAAAACATACTGACATATCTAGTCTATCTCCTTGTGAATATATTTCATTTCCATATGCATCCAGCCTTGCAGTGAGTTTGATAAGTTGGGTTGCTTGTTTTAGCTCATCTGTGCTTCTTCCTTCCCCTGGAGCTAATCCAGAAAATGTATTGAAAGAGAAGGTTTTGGTGGGGGGGGAGAAGCAGATTTAATTTGCATCATGAGGAAAATACAAAAAGTTTTCACAAGATGTGATATCTTACAGGTTTTGTTTAGAAGCTTTTTTCTCCTCTCTCCAAGTCTGAGTGATCTGGGAGGGTGGTGATCATCTAGTCTTCTTTGGTATTTTAATTTAGGAACTAAATAACTTCTGTAACCAATAGGTTCACTCTCTGATAGTATTTCTGACATTTTCTACTTACTCTTACCTCCCCTGCCCATGAGGTAGATTCTGTTTACTCTTTGTAAAATATTTTGTATTTTAAACGATAACATTTTGCTTAAGATTTTTGTCCTTCTCTGCAGAAGTATGCTGGGCAGGAAAGCAATGATTTTTCTGGCATTCAGAAGAAAATGTATAAATAAATACTCTAAACATGCACACACCCCTACATATATTAAAGTAATGCAAAAAAAATGTGTTTCCAATTAGTGTGTCCAGAGAAGGAGGATGGAGCTGATGGAGAGTCTGGAGCCACAATGTGATGAGTGGCTGAGGCAGCTGGGGTTGTTTAGCCTGGCGAAGAGGAAGCTCAGAGGGAGACCTCTACAATTACCTGAAAGGAACTTGTGATGAGCTAGGGGTCAGTCTCTTCCAGGTAACAAGGCAAGAAGAAATAGCCCCAAGTTGCCCCCCAGGGGGTTTAGTTTCTTCACTGGAAGGGTGATCAAGCATTGGAACAGGCTGCCCAGGGGAGTGGTGGAATCACCATTCCTGGAAGTGCAGTGTGTGGACGTGGCATGTGGAGATATGGCTTAGTGATAAACATGGTGCTGCTGTGTTAAGGGTTGGGCTCAACGATATTAGAAGCCTTTTCTAACCTTAATGATTCTCTAATCCTAATTATCTCTTCAGGTTTTAAGCTTTCTCCTGCAACACTGGTATTAATGGTGACATTTGACATTTCAGTTACTTGTTTTCTACTGCTGATGAATGAAAGAATATAACTGAATTCAAGGAAGGGGAAAAAAACCAGTCTCATAAGAATTAGTAAGGTAATGTAAAAAATATCATGATCTTGTATAGAAGTTTTCACTATTTGCATGGTGTATATTTATCTTTTCTGTGCATGCATGACATCACATGAAAAAGGTGTAACATTGATAGAATGTAGTGCTTCACTGTGAAAATGTAGCACTTAGAGATTTATTTAGCAATTTTATGTATTTATTTTTACTCCAAGTAATTGTGCTTTTATTTACTTCAAGAGAAATGAACGTATGTATGCATGTAGGTCTTTGCATATTTACTGACATAAATTTATGCAGGAAGAGCAGTAGCTGTTCACTTTTTGAACTGTGGAAATTAGGTAAACATTAATACTTGTTGAATCTTATTTTTACCTACTGAGAAGAAAACAAAAAAAGATTTACTCAAAGATTGTGCCCTAGAATCAAAATACTTATATGTTTGTGCTGAAGTCCTGGAGCAATTACAAGAAACTAAGAGAATCTAAGAAGAAAGAATATGCAGTTCTTTATTTGAAATACTGCCCAAACTGCTGGTTTTGACAGATATTTCTTGTTGACTGTTGCCTTCAGTACATTTTACAAGATAAAGCTTAAAAACCTGGCTTTTTGATCTACCTATTCATTTTATCTTTTCCTTTTGTTTTTATCTGTGCATTTTAATCCAGAACTCATAATGAAATTCAAGTTTTCAAAACAGTTCCAAAATCAGCAATTTAATGGATGGTTTGTCACTTTTACTTTTGTAACAACTGTAAGATAAATAAAATAATGATATATTTACAGCACAAGGTTAGGTAGTTTTTGTGATAGCAGCTTTTCATATAAGATTATAGATAAAAAAGAAGGGAAGTGCTGAATTACATAATTCACTAAAGTTTGACACTTAGAATTTGTGTTATAACAGCACTTCATAGGTTATAGATGGGGCTGTTTCAAGTTCTGTTGTAAATCCAACTTTACAAGGCTTTAATGTTCTGTAGGCTAATAAAAATCTCTCTAGGACTGAATGTGTGAAATAAAAAAAATGGTGTTTTTAATATATTTTAAGTGTTCAGGGTATTCTGTCATCTTAGATGGTTTTTTTGCCAAGATTGTATTGCTCTTGGATTTTTGAATAAATCTTAAAACTTACCTTCATGTGTGAGGGAGGAAGGGGCAAGAAAGAAAAGGAAAAAAATAAAAAGGCATCCCAAAAATAGAAGTCTTGCATTTGCACAGTAAAGTTTAAGGTATCAACATGAGCTTTTGGCACTGGAGAAAAGGGTATAAATATTGGGCATGAAATATAGTGTAATAATAAGTGATAACATTTTCACATGGTTGAAGGATAAGCCTTGCAGGAGGTGCAGAGGATAAGCTGTAAGCCCCAGAAAGTCAGCTTTTGTGGAGGACTACCCCTGTTCACTGCCATCTCTCCTTGTCTGAAACATCTGGGGTGCTAAGCCGGAGAGGAAATTGTCTGACCTGAAATTTTGAGGCTTTATGTAGTTTTTGCAAGGTATTGTTTGAAGCATTCGCCTGCTTGGCAACTACTATGAAAATGCCAACAGTTAGGAATTGTGATTAAAAATATCCATCTGGATTCCACAAAAGCAGCAGTGGCTTACAGGAGGAGTTAGCTCTCAGCTAAACGTGCTGCACTTTGCCATTTAGGCAATCTTGGGGCAAGGCAGTGCAGGGCTGCAATAACAATTCAGCAACCTCGCTCCCTTCCCTTTGTGGCAGTGATGCAAGAACTGTGAAAATTTTATCTCAGGAATACTATGTTAACATTTCCCTGAATCCCCATGCTACTTTGTAATTTATGCTAGTTATATTCAGTACTGCAGTTTCTGGCTCCCCTGTCTGATCTGGAAGGAGGGGACTGTTGCGTGCCAGGGTGACACCAGCCCGACCATGACCTGCAAGGCTTTCAGTGGCCTCACCTGGGGGAAGGAAGTCCATGCAAGAGCATAACCTTAAGGCCAGGAGGGACCTGGGAGCAAATACCTACAAATTACTCACATCCCTACTCCTTCCCCTGTGTCCGTGGGCTTGAAGTCATTATTTTCCTCAGTGAGTATGATAAGCTTTCATAGATGTCTGGTGACAGTAGTGTGCTACCCTTCTTCACCAAGTTGTGGTGTCCCAAGTATCTCTGACATTGCTGTCCCAGACAGTTTCCATGCACAGGGCATGTTGCTTTTTGTTGCTGTTGGCTGAAGGAGAGAGAACTGGGGAAGCTGCTGAATCTGCCCAGCACATGAACTGTGCCGTGGGGACCCAAGGGAGCCCCAGCAGTCACAAAACCTGTGGCACACAGTGTGTGCTTTGGACAAGGGCACCCTCTTGTTCTGTCTAATTCAGCCACTGAGAGGGAACCTGTGGGCTGGGCTGTGCTCTTTTGGGCTGGTAGAGATAACCAGGCTTGCATTGCTCAGGTGTGCAAGAGATAAAAGGGGATAAAAGGGGAAATCAGTGTAGGATAAAAGCAGCTCCAAAAGATAGTGTGCCCCGTCACCTCAGTCCCTGGCAAGGTGGCCAGCTGCCAGTTCGTCCAGACATCTCCAATATGGGCTTAAATGAAGTTTAAGACTGTTTATTTAACATTGTTCATTTTTCTGGACAGGCAATTGCAGAAATTAAGGATTAAAATATGGTGGTAAAAAAAATTGTTTCTTCGGATTTTTAAGTATTATCTTCATTCTGCATATGTAAGAGGCTATGGTACGCAGCTTTCCTCACAGTTAGGCAAGAAAGTAGCTTTTCTTTATATTAGATGCTGTTGCTTCGAGGTAGAGAGGGAGACATTGAAAATTTAGGTGAGTTGTGAAACTAGGTCTCCCTCAGATATACTCTGTGGTAGAAAACAAAGGCTTTTTGTTAGTATTGTTTTTCCTATAGCTAGATCTTCTCTTGAACACTTTCATATGCTGTATTGTTTACTCATGTTTTATAACTTGGGCTTAAAACTACCAGGCAGCTGAGGACTTCCATTGCCTAGTTCTTGTCCACAAGGAATTACTAGACAGGAAGAGAGAAGTTCCTGCAAGAAGTAAGACAAGGACAGGAGCTTCAGGTGGGCACATGAGAACTCCTCCTAGAGAAAGGGAATTAAGGTGTCTTTGGTGGTATGAATGCTTTATTTGCCTCAATTTGCATCCTTTGAATTCATATCATACTGAAGTCATGCACTATCAGGCAGGACAGTTGTTCAAGTGCCCAATATAGTGAGTACACATGACAGAAAAATACTTTTAAAATTATGATACCTGGTTGGAGTATATTTGGATGTGTGTTAGAACTGTTAGACATAGGAGGTTTTGTTTTAGGAAGTGTAAAATAATGTGTCTACAGGCAGCTGTGAAGCTTTGGTGTGAGGAGGACTGTGCTGGATGCTTTCAGTGGTGTAAAACAAAAAAAATTGTGCTCATTTTAACCCTCTGTGCCTTCTGTAGTTTCATTTCAAAGTACAGATCTCTTACTTTATGCAGTTTCTATTCCTAGTGAGAGTTTAGTTAAGGGGCAGAAGCACAGACAGGTCTGAGCGCAGAACAGTTGTTTGCTTTGGTTTTGTGTGCGTCGGTATCAGCAGTGCGTGGTGAATTGGCAGACAGCAAGTCCTGTGATAAGAGCAAATGTCTGGGCCACAGACAGTCCCTGGGCTCCACTTTGAAATCTTGTGGGTATCTCCTGCTCTGAATGGGGCTGAGCATAACCTGAGGGCTGTGTTGTTACAGATGGTGAGTAGGCATCTAAGCCATTATTCATCTTGAGAGGTGCTGTTCTGATTTGAAGGGAAAGGAGGGGGACAGAAGCTGCTCTGTGTTGACATCATGGTGCACAGTGGCTGCTTGTGGGTTCTGCCTCTGCCTGTGTTGTAAAGGTCCCAGGATAGATAAAGCCAGGTTTAGACACACACATTTTTTAATTACATAACCCTTTGGGGGTGGCTTTGAATATTAATCTACTACCAGGTCATAAAATGGGAGTAATCTTACTAAGCCTTTTGCCACATGTTTGCTGAGGTTGTGGAAGCACACAGTTAGAGTTCTTTTGCATTGTGTAGAAAGCAAGTTCTTCCTTGGAGATCTGCTTATTTTTGCTTTTGAGTGTGTGTAGATTTAACTGAAGAACATGTGTTCACACAGTTGTGCTATTTAAGTTAATGTGGGGTGACTCAGTGTGTATTCACTGCTGCGAGCCCACAGTGACTGTGACAGAAGAGTTTATTGTCTGAAGACAATGCTAATAATGGTAGCATTAAAACAGCGTTGGAATTTTACAAGACAATATTCTGTTCTCAGAACTGCCAGGGGACAAAGAGATTTTCCATTGTCAGGCAGGGGAACAGGAGCTGGCATGCAGTGCAAACAGTGCCCTCTGCTTCCTCTGGGCTGGGCTGGGATGTCCTGCCCCTCTCTGCTCCTGCTTCCTGGGACCTGCTACAGAGTTTGTCACAGCAGCGAGCACCTCTGCAAAACCTGCACTGCAGCGCTTGGCTGTGCTGAGAGCTGTTGTAACACAGCCCCTTCCCAGGATGATCCTAATCTAAGCTGCTTTCATCCAACAGGTGAGCTATCCACCAGCATCTTGGCCAGCTGAAAGGGCTGGAAAGGGCAGGCATTTCTTTGGCTGCCCCTCACCTATTGTTGCTCTGTTGCTTGGTCCCACCAGGTATGCAGTTTACTGAAGGAGAATTTGGTCCCACCAGGTATGCAGTTTACTGAAGGAGAATTTGGAATTGGTAGAGTTTTGCTGTTAATACATTGTGGGCGCTATGGCATTTCCATAACTCACAAAGCACTGATTCAGAAGTGATGTAGTTTACATTGGTTGTGCATTTCTTTACCACAAGCTTTGGTGGAGGGGTTGTAGGATGAAACCATTGTGACTGTGGTGACTACTGGAGGGCAGCTGTGCTTTGTAGCTGAGTTATAGGTTATAAGTGCGAATAAATTATTCATTATGAAATGAATAAGCATTGCATATATATTATTAATCCTTAGCATCGCCTCTTATTGTGTAAAAACAATAATAATTTCCTTATCAAAAGAATTGTTAATAATGCTTGAATCCTGAAAACAAAGATGAAGAGGTGGGAGCTGAATGCATTTATTCTTTCTTAGGAAATATTTAAAATAAAACATTTCCACCCTCATAAGTACTCCTTTGCTGCAGATTCCTGGTATGCTGGTGTGATAGTCAGATTGGATAATGACGGCATAGGCAGTAAGATGAGAACATGAACTGAAGAAGAGACTGTTGGCAGTGCAGGGACATGGCTGGAAACCTCACCAACTGTAAACCACATTTGTAGTATCATGGCTTAAATCCAGTGTGGACAGCATCTGCAGTGCAAAGCCATTTGGAGGTTCACTAGGGGTGAGCACAAAGTTTGCTTCTCTGCATTAGTAACTAGCAGATAAGATAGCTGTGAATCCAGGCTCTGAGTCCTGCACTTCTTTAAGATGACAATCCACTGAGTACTTGTTTCTTTAATGGCTCCCAGCAGCATTTCCCAGAGCCATGTGACAAAGTACCAGAGGGTTGGGCTTTGATTTCAGTAGCTTCATTGTGGCATTGTGCTTATCTTTTAAAATGGAACCTTTCAAAATGTAGTTTGTGTTTGGTGAGGATAGTGAAGAAAAAGAGCTGATTTAAGGAAAATTGAATGGGGGAAGTGTTACATGTTTTGCAGTGTTGAGATTCCAGGCATCCTTGCTGAGAAAAATGGGAGTTTAATTACCCAGGTTTTGTGTGGGTTTGCTGAGTTGTTTTAGTTTGTTTGTCCTCTGTCAGTCTCTAATAATGCTATGGTTTACTTTCACTAAACAGAAAAAATTAATTCATTCAGTGATCTCTGCTGCTCAGTGTCTGCTGGGAATACTGGTACTGACTTGTATTACTGCAAATATCTGTATGTTCTTGTTTGTACTGTTGACAGAAGCACTGGGGACAGTCAAACAGCCTAACTCAATATTGCTTGCATATCTTCTATTTTCTTTTGACAAAACCATTGCACAGTTCTGCCTCAATGTGGTCTTCTGTGAGCTGCAATGATCACGTCATTAATGAACTGGCTAGTTCAGTCCATGTCATACACACCACAGAACTTTATGGAGTACATGTTTTGGGGCATCAGAACATCTCCTTTGATTAGACAATTTCTAAATAGCAGCATTTGTTATACCCATCACTTGATTTTGTCCCAGTATATCATGTGTGTTCCTGTCTGTCCCTGCATATCTGTATCACCCATACAGGGAATTTAGGGCATGTTTTCAGCATGCCTGAATGGCACAGAATGGCACAGCCCATCAGCCCTCGGTTTAGCCTCTATTGACAGTTCAGCACTCACATTAGTAGCTTTTTATCCTTCTCACCCCCTTTCCTGAACTGATTCCTTAATGCTGTACACAAAGCAGTCCTGCACAGCACTGCCTGTTAAGTTGCAGCCTTGATGAATAAATTACAGGTGCCTGCTGCTAAAAAGGAAGAGATGATGCTTTTCTTTCTGTATGTGGTTCTTGTTCTCTTCCTCATGTTTTCTTGATTTTCTCAAGTCATCCTGTTTGTGTGCTGTTGGCAAGTAAATCACTGAGAGATGCAAAAAGCAAAAGAGCAGGAGAAATGCCCAGCATACTGAGAAGCAAATATTTCAGTCTTTCAAGCATGGAGAAATGGAAAGAAATGGATATAGATGGTGATGAATTTAAACGTACTTATTTATTGCTCTTCCATGTCTGGATCATCTGCTGCTGAGAGGAGGGTGAAAGAAAGAAACACTTGATTTTTGGCACCACTGAAACAGAGGTGGCTAGATGAAATCAGAGAATCATATAGGTTGGATGGGACTTGCAGAGATCACCTAGTCTATCCTGCTGACCAACCTGTGTCCCATCTGATCAGGTTGCTCAGGGCCATGCACAGGACACTTTTGAGCATCTCCAAGGATGAAAGTCCAGCTGACTTTCTGGACTTCTGTTTCAGTGTTTTGCTTCCCTGAAAATAAAGTTTTCTCCCCCGTATAAGGCTGTAATATCCCATATTGCAGTTCTGGTCAATGTTCCCCCTCCTCCCTGTGCACTTTTAAGGAGTCTGTGTTCCCTCCCATCAGGCAGTAGCAGATAATGGGTAGGTGTCCCTGTAGCCCTCTTTTTTCATGACTGAGCAAACACAGTGCCCTCACCTCTCCTCCTGCACTCCAGCTCCTCAGCTGCCTCTGGTGGGTCAACACAGGTCTGGCACAGGGCAGCCTGTGCTGCTCCAGGCAGGAGTCTACAGGAAAAACTTTCCTGTGCTGCATCCCATGAGTACCCTAAGACTGGTTTCTTTTTTTGTGTCAATTAATCTTATTTTAATTCCTTTTTCAACCTTTTTGCATGACATCTCCAAAACAGCATTTTCCAGTGGTTGCATGGAGTATGATGTCACACCAAAATCTATGTATGATAGCAGAAAAGAAAATAAGCAACAGTTAATTCATAACTTAGTTGCTTTTATCTCTCATGGTGTTCATTTTTACAACTATACCCATCCAGCAAGACTTGATCCTGACCTTTTTTCTTGAAGAACTTATTGTCAAGTGTGAAATTAAATATTCTGCAGTCAAATGCAAACATCCAACCCAAAAAGGCGGATGCTGCTCCAAGTCCAGTATCTATGTGTAAGTCATATTCTGTTAGCAAATGAAGTGGAAAAATGGCCCTTAAATAGTTTCTTTTGCTGCTTCCTTATTTTTTTATATTAGGTTGCCCCTGGTTTTTCAAGAGTTTCTATTCAGATACTGTATACTCTTACAGCAAATCCAAATACAGTTTAGCAGGGCAAAGAACATTTGGAGACTGGCTCAGTGCCCAGAGCCTGCTTTTAACCTCTGCAAAGGTCCTTACCTTTCTCAGCAGCGCTGAGTGTGGTGTAGATATCCAACATTTTATAGCTGAGGAAGAAAAAAAGAAAATTTCAATATAGAATTTCTGAATCTGAGTGAATCAGGTGTAACAAATACTGGTCTGAAATAAGACGACAGATTGTAAAGATCCTAAGAAGCAGGATCAGGCATGCTTAAACACCCAAGTTAATGAGCAGAGAGCTATGGCACTTGATAAATTCTCATGCAATTTTTTCAGATATCCACTACCTCCCAGCTGAAAATTCACACAGTTATTCTGTATATATATATATTCCTAAAACCTTATGACTATTAAATATTGTCTAATATATTTATAAATTCTGCATGGCTAATTTAGACTTTGGACAATGCATTTTCTTCTTGCAAGCAAATTTGAGAATTCCTCTAGAGTAATCAACCAACTCATCAAGGGCCTATTTGAGTATAAGTTAAAGCAAATAGTATGTCAAGAGATTGACAACTTCATTTTATGTTGTTGTTTCTCCCTGACTGAAGAAATTAGATCCGTCTCTCCATCCCTAAAATAAAGTAATCCCAACACAATATTGAAGGACTCATGAAGAGCTGTTACACATAGCATGATGCTCCTCTTGGAACTTGAAATAATGTGCATCCCTTTACAAGGTGCATGAATAAAATATTAGAAAGGTAGAGTTTGTGACCTAGTTAGAAGTTATGTGCATGATCTCCTTGGTTGAACTGAGGAAACAACTAGAGTGGGGGATATCTTTATGTACAATAAATCTTATCTTAGTTTTTGGTTTAGTTTCTTTTAGTGAAAGGGTCATTTATGAATTCTCTTTTGATTTGGAGCTAAGATTAAAATAGGTAGACATATGAAAACTTAATATGCACAGTGAAATTTAATTAGATAACTGCATAAAAATCAAAGAGATTCTTTTGTAGACAGGAAATAAGAATCCCCTTTTGGTACTTTCAGCACATAGGCGGCTAAGTCCTGTTTTCATCTCCTCCTCTTCAGCAAGAGATGTTAATTATAGATGTGTATGATCTGCTGCCAAGGGTGATGGGCCAGGGATATGAGGAGAAATGGACTATATTCCTTCCACTTGCATGGTGTCTTCTTCATGTAGCAAAAGTGCACAAAGTCTGATATTTCAAAAGGCAGTCTTCAACTTGGTACATTCCAATTTGCTTTGCTAAATTTAGTCTCCAGAGACACCAAGCACCTATTTAATGATCACAGTTCGACTTTTGGATGCTTAGTACCTTTTGAAAGTATACACAGAATCTCTGAATTTAGGCTTAATTAAGTATTTCCATGAAAAACACAGGCCTAGCTTTTTCAGTACCTGAATTCATCTTTGGTTTTTTTTGGTAAGAATTATGAAAGAAGTATATCTGTTTCTAAAAATGCTTTTATATCTATAATGTGAACTGTTGGGAAAGACAGTAAGCTTCAAATGTGCTCCAGTTACATCTCTCCAGATTAAGTTATTAGGCAATACTGAATAAAATTGTATTTGTTTAAAAATCTGTTCAGTGTTAACTCTCAGAATGAGAGGCTACTTGCAGTATTTGTGAATTATAGTTATGTGAGACTCATTAAAAAAAAGCCAACAAAACACAGAATCACAGCATGAAGTAGGTTGGAAGAGACCTTTGAGATCATCAATGACCTTTGAGTTCAACAAAAAAAACTGCTATGCAAGTGAAGAAATAGAGAATTTCATTATGGGAAACACCAGGTACACTTCCTGAGCAAGGTCACTGACACATCCAAATACGCATATTTCATACAAACCATCTTGCTTTTAAAATCACTTTTAGCTGGCAGTCACCAAAGCCAGCAAAATTTTCCATGTTTCATTCAGGCAAAGGTCAATGATGAATTGAATTTTATTCTCTTAAACGTTTCCATTTCTCTTGTGGCTTGATTGTTTGGGATTTGTTTTTCTCCTTTATTAAGGTTTTTTTTTTTTTTTCAAAAAAGCAGTGAGATGAATATTTTTGCAAAGAATGATGTTTAGGAGATGTTTTAACTTTTTTTTTTCCACTCGTGGGAAACATGTCTGAAGTAAGCTTTGCTATGTCATGCAAGTTGTGGTTCCCACCTTCTGCTGTATTAATGCACTTGTGTGCTCATCAGCAGAGCATGGGCAGCAGCTTTGAGCTCCCTCTTCACTAATTTATAGGTTGGCCAGCTTGGGCACAGAGCAAACTGTCTACACATGTTGGTGTGTGGTCTCTTAATTAAGATTTATTGTCATCCAGGTAATTCAAATAAAGTTTCATGTGTGGTTTTCACTTTTCCTGTTGTGGTGTTTCTATGATATTAATGTTCTGAACCTGTATGAAGGCCGAGAGCTATAGAAAGTAGATGTATTTTGTTGACATGATGTTGCCCATCTGAAAATTGTTTCATAGTAATTTCAGTTCATTTTTCTTTCATTTCAGTTTCCATCAGGCAAAACAGTCTTTGCTGTGATTATTCTTCATTAAGATTCATATCTCTGAGATTAAACTGCGATAAGCTTTGGCAATTCTCAGGTTGTGGTTGTCTAAAGAGGAGCAACTGAGGAACTGAGGAACTAAAGAGGGCTGAGGAGGCAAACTCCCTGTTTTCTAGCAAGTAAAAATAGGAAAAATCAGCTACAGTCCTTGAATCCTCACTACAGTGCCTCATGCTTACCCCAGGCACGGGGCACACCATGCTTTTGAGTTAAGAGATGTTGAAGAAGATATGTCCTTGACAATGCCTTTGAGAATTTGTTATGAGATGTGTCCCTCTGCTGATAATATCCAGGGACAGATGTCTTTTCCATTCTTCAGATGTATCTCAAATAAGAAATCCAGATGTTAGGCTGGCCTCTTTCTCCATTTTAAAATCCTCACTGGGCTCTTTCTTATGTAGCAAACACTTTGGTCATTCCTTCCTTTGGGATTTTTGAATTTTGAATATGCAATACCAGTCACAGGACCCGGAGATGTGTTTTTCTCATGTCATGGGTGCTTTTTATTGCAAGAATTTTGAACTGGAAAGGGATTAGCTAAAGTGATCACTAGTGGAACAGGGCAGAGTTTTCTGTAGTTTTGTATGTTGTGTTCGTGTTTCAATGACTCCTAGTTCTAAAGTTCACAACATCATTATGAAGATATTATTTAATGGGTCTTCTAAATGGGTCGTATTCCTGGAGTGGCCTGGCACCACAAATGGCAGGAGAGTTTTTGTCCTGCCAGTACCCAGCCTGGGTGTGGCTGTCCCCAAGTCAGTCAGTCTGTCTTGAAAATGAGCACGACTCCTTCCTGAGCAATTTGCATATTCTTTTGCTTACCAAATGGTCAAAAAAACTTCATAAAAATGGTAAAAATGTTCAGAACTTATCTAGTTACAAACTTAACTTTAGAATGCACAGATCTCCTCATGTTGGTTGTTAAAATTTTCCACTTGACCTTGATTTCACTGGCAGATAAGAGATTTCCTGTTGAAATTAGGATAATAAGCCATTGCAGTATGCCAGCTGCCCAGCCATTGTGGACTGTTTTTCTAGGCATTTCAGAAGGATTTTTGGAGAGAAATTTGAATGAGTGTGGGATTTTATTGAGAAAAAAGATACAGAGAAATGTCAGTTCAGAGGAAAATGTGGTAGCTCACACCCATATAATTAAAAAGTTAATTTTTTTTTTTACAGTCTGAGTCTAGTCCAGAGTTACTTATCTTTGGTTTGGGCGCTCCCTATCTAGGTGTGAGGCATTTTCTGTCCTTACAGAGAGAGGAGATTAAATCTTAGCTGAAACTCAGAAGAGAAACCAGCTTTGTGTACGTCACTCAGTGTCATGATTTTTTTGTGATTTTGAGAAGTCTGATATTAGCTGTTTTTACATTGTTTTGGATCTCAGATGGTTTAGAGTATTTCCTTGTTTTTTCTTTCTCTTTTTTTTTTTCCAAAGAGAACTGAAGAGATAAGGACAGTTGCTTTAAATATTCATGGTGAGACCCTTTGCACCTGTCTAGTAGGAGCCAGTGACCAATCAGTTCTTTGCACATATCTCAGCTACTGTGTGTTTGGCACTAAATCAACATATCTACTACTGATTTTTAAGAGAAATACTGTGGAGGCACTTAATGTTCCTAAGAGAAAGTCTTGTGGAGATCAGTCTTTCCTGTTGGAGTGGACTGGGCTGGATGGGGCTTTGAGCCAAGTGTCTAGTGGAAGAATGAGGATCCATAGTGAGGATGTTGGAACCAAATGATCTTTAAGGTCCCTTCAAACCCAAACTCTTCTCTGATTCTGTGATGCAAATCTGGTTGTACAGGCCTTGTCAAGTTACTTAAAGGAAAAATAAGAAAGAGTGCCAATGGGAAAGGAGTGGAATGGTGACTGTGCACAGCTGTTAGTGCACACCATGGCAGCTGTGCCCCACTGTGCCTGCCTGCAGGAAGCTCCCTTATCTATCACCAGGAAGAAGCACTGAGCTCTCAATGGTAACAAACATTTTCAAACTCTACTGTACATCCAGTGTAAAGCTGTACAGCAACATGTCCTGCTGTAGTTTCACCCGAGTAGTACGACTGCAGGAGAAATGAAATCCTGGGCCTCCAGATCTAGGAATAAATCCAAGAAAGAATTAAAAAGCACCTGAGAATCAGCTGTAGTAGTTGTCAGACATAAGTTGCATTCTTGGAGCCAAGCATTTTTCATATTGGTTTATCACAAGTAGGTTGGTTCTTCCAGTGCAGGGCTGGCCTTGTATTCTACAGCAAACTCCACAGAAGGAGTGGGATGAACAGAGTCTGTTTATTTGTTGTTGATTTATCATCTTCCTTTTTTATTTTCATGGAGAAAAACAAGTGTCTGTACCTTGTCAGTGGCCTTTCTTGGTTCTTCTGCATTGGAACTGGGCCACACAGGGAGGTAACTGGAGTAGCCAGAATTTGGTGATAGGGGTATGCCACAGTGCTTTGATAAATGCATAAGAATTGCACTTGTTTGAGTAATTAGAACTTGAAAAATATTCATGTGACACCTCTTATGCTAAACAGTATATTAAATTGGGACAGGAGGATTTGATGCATTTAGCTATCCTGATAAGTCCTTGCTCATAAATTCTACTGAAATTTATGCTATATTCTTCATTTTCTCTACTTTTTCTTGCAGTTCCTGGTTGATGTTTAAAAATACTCACTGTGGTGTATGTGGCCCTTCTCAGCATCTCCATGGCCCTGTTAAGGGTGTTGTGTTGATTAAGAGATTTGTCTGAAATGAAGGGCATTGTCTTAGACTGATAAAGTGCTACTGGACATCTATTACCAGAACAGTTCATCTGCTTAATCAGGGCAATTAGTACATGGTTCTGCCTTGGGCTGTTCATCCTGCATCTACCTGTTTGAGGATTTGCTGTCCTGCTGGCAGAGACACGAGTCCTCACAGAGGGTTGTCCTGTCCACACTGCTGCTTCACAATCCCATGTGTGTAGTCATGAGAGTATTGTATGTTATGATGAAGAACTTGTGCAGTGTGTAACTTAGTTCAGAACTTGGTCTGCTTCCACATTACTCTATAAGCTTTATCCATGGACAGTTTTGTCAGTGCACACTGCTGTAGCAGATGCTAAATAGTATCGTTGGGGTTTTGTTCCGTGGTATGAATGATGAAACCAGTCATGCACTAAAAGCTGCACAGAACATTCATCTGTTTGAGTTTTGCATGTATATCTTCTTCAGTCATTTCTGTCCTGGGTCCAGAGCCAAGCTCAGTGAAACCCATGTGGTGTGTGGTTTCACAATTTAATGGATATCCTCTCAGGAAATCCTTGAGACCTGGAGCCGTATATGTAGCAAGGATTATGGCAACTCACTGTACAAAAACTACTCCAGTATTAATATTTCCACTTTTTATTACTGTGACATCTTTCTAACACTCAGAAGATAAAATAGGCTATACATTCTTAATGTGGTGTACACTGGTGTTCACTAAACAACAACATATTCCATTATATAGTTCACACTGACATTCATATCATAAATGTGTCTGTTTGAATTACTACTATTGGAATAAGCCACGTGTATGTGAGTTATGTCTATATACTTGTATCATTTAGAAAGTAAAAGTGTATTCTTGTTGGTATGGGAAGAAGAAAACTCTTTTGTGCATGCACTTGTGTAGTAACTACGTTCTGGAGCTCTCTTAAAAGCCGTTGTGACAGTGGGTCTTCCTCAGCTTGGCATTTCCGCCTTTCTGCTGGCTGTCACCAGCCTCAGAGCAGAGAGGAAAACTGCTTCTCCCCTCCTCCATCACTGCCTTTTTTCCACATAAAAAAATGTGTAGGAAGCTGCATCCTGCAGCACAGGTGTTTTTCTCCCAAAGAAATACACTGACTTATTTTTCCCTTACCTATTGCATACAAATGCTTAATTACAAAAATATTATCTCAAAATTTTTAAATTGTGTGCTTTTCTGTCAGCCAATTTCTTGTGAAGATATTTGCAATCATTTTTAGCAAGTGACACAAAATATGAAGGATTGGGTATTTTTTTCCATGTGGACTTTAATAGCTGGTTTAAATCTCCATTAGCTAATAATTTTGGAGAGAAAAAGGAGAAGGGATTGCATATGAAATGAAAGATATAGTGATTGACTAGATAGTAACCGTGTTTTGTAAATACAATGCTGACATAGTTTAAAAAAGCATTGTCTAAAATAAATGTTTTAGAAAAGGGAAAGAGACTAAATTTTAAAAAAGCGAAATTTTTATATCTAGACATATAAAAATTAAAGAGTAGATTTTTTGTGCTCTTTGTTGTTAGCTTGGAACATATCCTGTTATCCCTCCCAGCAAGGGAGGTGTGGAGGGTTTTTAAGCACAGAAATATATTGCTCTTTAACCTTAACTTTGAGTGTGGGAAACCAGGTCATCAGTGTAGATTCCATATTTTCATGTCAAAATCAACTAGCAGCTGCCCTGAAATAACATTAACATTTACATACTGATATTTTCCCCTCAGTTACTTGTAAAGTAGCTGGCATTGATTCCATGCCCTACAAAATTTTTATCATAGAAACAGAGTTGTGGTTTTTGATTTGCAGTACTTTTCTTTATTTGGAAATAGCCAAAAACACAACAAAAGGGATTATTTATCTATAAGAAGAATTTAAAAGGCACAGTTTTTTATCCTTCATCAGTGAATTAAAAATTGCATTTTGACATTTTGGCCTTTTTGCATTTCAGCACAGATGCATTTCATCTCACACATTGGATACTGCATCATGTGCAAGCTTGTGTTCTGAGACATTCCTAATGACCTTTTAATTAATTGTTGTTATTTCACAGCTCATAGGCTTCAGCCACATTGATGTCATCATTTATCTCACCTTTCATGTGAAATAATCCTGATTGCTGTTGTAGCTGACTTGCACTTCTTCACCTCACTTCTCCTGGCATGGACTGGCCTTGGTGCCCTGTTTCCATGACCTTCAACACTGACATGCATGCACCTGCAGTGTTACTACTATGTTGTGTTTTGGGAATTTTTTATGCCTTTTTTTCATATATTCTTTTCTTGTATTTTTTTTTTCAGAATTCTCTGGAGCATTACATTCCCCTGTTCAGAGTGTGGACAAGAGTTTGGCATTATTTTACAGGTATCTTTTTCAATTAAAATGCACATTTTTTTCCCCAAGGGTTGATTAAAGGAGACCAATTCCAGAATGATTTTACTATGACCTCCTCTGCTGTCTCAGGAGGTATGCTGTGATAATGAGTTTCTCTTACTCCACCTTTACTAGTTGGTTGGGTTGGCAGATTCATTAGTTGCAAGTATATAGTTGAATGCCATTTCAGAAAGATGGAGGCTTCCTCTTCTCTTGCTGGCCTCAGTCACGGAGCCATGTGTGTGTCAATGTTGCAGAATCCTTTTTGAAAGTAGTCTAGTAGTTCCAGGCTTTTTCTTGCCCTTTATTCCCAACTTGTACTTTGGTTGCAGTCGCTCCATTCAGTAAATTAATTTTAGTTTTTTACAATGTAGACCTCCAGTGCAAGAGAATGCTCCTTGCCTTAGTCCTCCAGAGCTTTCTATTTATTTCTGTTATTTACCTGACTCCTTTTTGTAAGTATTCTAGTAGTTCCAGGCTTTTTACCATGCTTTATTCCCAGTGTGTATTTTGGTTACTGTTTTTCCATTCAGTAGATTTACATTAGCTTTTTGTAACAGAGATCTTCCATGCAAATGAGCGTTGGTAGCCTCAGTACTTCAGAGTACTTCTGCTCAGTAAAAGGCATTTCATGTTCATCTGTTTCCAATCAGCATATTTGGCTCCAGAACATAAATTTGCATTGTGTGGGGTCTTAAATTAACAATTATCGCTGCTGTTTTATTTCAAGACAAAATGTTAAGTCTGAGAGTACACATGGCTAATTTAAGGGTAAAAATCTGTTCCCAGAATGTGAAAATCATCTCAGAAGCCATTTCTCTCAGCTGAGGAATTGGGAACTTGAAATTCCAGATACATTTCATACATAGCATTATACATAGCAGAAATAAAGGCAGCCAAACCATTTTGGCTGTGCCATGGACTCACACCAGGAATATTCAAAGATCTGTGTTAATTTTTGTGATCACAAGTTAACCTGCACTAATTTTACAGTCATATTTTATTTTTTTACCTTCCTCATGTCATGCTGCATGGGATTTATTTCTGCCATCCTAGAAATGGAATTCAATGTTTTGTGTTCTATTCATACAGATGCTCCAGTAGGTCTGTAGTTTTGTTGGAAATATATTGCTCATTTTGTCAACAGAAAAGATTGGAATTTTTGATTTATGATGAAAGCAGCACTCAGTCCTGGCTGGAGTGACACAGCCAGCCCTCCCTTTTCATTAACTTTTAAAGAATGCCTGGAAACAAGTCCAGATCACTGATGAACTGGAGCTGGGACTGAGGGGCATCCTCAGCAGAGGGACTCAGTTCCCCAGCAGTGCTGGGGGTGGTGTGCTGGTGGGGCAGCTGGCCAGGAGAGGTTACCTTTATAAAGGAGATATGAGCAGATGAAAGAACAGACCCCATGTGTCCTCATTTGAGGTTTGGCACCTTGGTTTCTGCATCCCTTTATCTGTCTGCTTTAGACATATTAACCCTTCCATGCAGGCTTAAGTAGTTTCAGTCAACTACTTAGAAACTTTGCTGATACTCATCTCCTAATGAAGATAAAGCAGAAGATACAAGATTGGCATACCTCTATCCAATTTCTGGGTTTGGGATAAATTTCTTATGTTACTTTGGGCAGCAGATATCAATCTTGTATTTAACTTCCAGTTTGGAGATTTACTTTTGGTTACAGAAGAGGGGAGATCTATTAATTAATCACATGTCTTAGAGGAGAATAGATATGTAGCAATCTTGGGGTAGTCTGATACTCTCAGGGGGGGCAGGAATGGAGGAGTAGTTTAAGCAGTCTTTCTAAGCAATAGTCTATGGCACCTGTGAGTACAAGGTGGAGAGCATCCCCAGGGACAAGCCTGTTGTATATCTGGTTATACAATCTGCACATGAAAAGGGTCTGAAGCATTGCCAGAGAGAAGAACTGGATTTACTGAGGAGTCTGCAGCAAACCTCAGCACTCATTCAAATGACTGATCAGTATTTCTGGTTGCCGGATTTACTCCACTGTGCCTTTTCATCCTGAAAGTGCGTGGTGCTCTGAGCCTGGTCTCCCTCTGTGATATCCTCCTGCCAACCACCCAGTGCCAGCTCCTTTGCCCCCAGCCTTCTAAGCTCAGCAGACTGTGGCCCAGGCACGGAGGCTGCAGGAGAGAGATGATGTATCTCTCTTCTGCAACCCCAAAATCGTCTGGGTTAGCAGGAGCTTTGCTTGATTAGGAGCTTCACTGAGAGCTTCGCCTTTCTCCAAAATGTCCTTATCCCAGCTCTGTTCCTTCTGCAGGATGTAGGAGCTGTGAGAGAGATAAGGAAGAGAACTTGAGCTGTCTCTTCTATTTTCCTATAATCCTTCTGTGTCCTTGTAATCTACTCCTGCTTCCCAACTCACTGTTCAGCGCCTCCTCTATTCCCAGCACCTTCTCCTCTCTGCTCTTTGCCTGGTTAATAGCATTTCTCTTCTATCTCTGTGTCTTGTCATTTCTCACTTTTCTTTTGTCTGTCTCCACACTCACAATTCCATGTTTTTGGTTTTAGTTTGTTTGTTTTCTTGGAGCTGCAATGCCTCCACTATCCCTTCACTGCCTTTCTCTCTCCATTTAATTAAATGCAGTGGTCATTACTCTATACAGCTTTTGTTTTCTTTAAGATGGTGAGGATTTTATGTTTTCTTAAAATCAGTGTCAGGAAGGTTTTCCAGAATCATCATAACTTCACCAAACCTCTCAGATAGGCAAAAACCATTCAAAAGAATCTGGGCAGTCTGATTTCTAAAACAAGGCTTTTCAAGAATATTGTTTAGATGAAGGGTCATTAAATTAAACAGTAATACAAAGCCCCACTTTGAGTGTCAAATTTGCATTTTAAACAAAAGTTCAGATGCTCATTGACAAGTAGCTAGCTGGATGTTCATGTCCAGTTAAATAGGCTGTGAACAGTTTGTGAAGATCTGTAGTTTTAACTTGTGGCATGTATCTCCCATGCAGCAAACCAGGAAGAAAATATACTCAATGTATTCTAACAGCAAACACCTCAGCAGCTGTAATCAATGCTGGTGTAGTCTGAGGGGTTACACACACAAGTATATGACCCTGCACAAGTGTAGCACTTGTGTTGAGTTAAACAGCTGTAATAATTAATTGCAACATCATCATAACACTGAACACCTAAATTGCATTGTGTTCCAGTGCCAAAACTAGTATGTTTAACCATCTGCTTGAAAAACTGCTATATACAGATATTGTCTT
The DNA here is from genome assembly GCA_013399455.1 of Anthoscopus minutus. Taxonomy (NCBI): domain Eukaryota; kingdom Metazoa; phylum Chordata; class Aves; order Passeriformes; family Paridae; genus Anthoscopus; species Anthoscopus minutus. The sequence continues at coordinate 58,567 of VWYI01035362.1, forward strand.
CAAGACATAATGTTATGCATGCCTTCAGTTTTCATCCTTGACTTCTAACAACATGTACCTTTAGACATGAGATTGAAGAAAAGGGGAATGAACTATCCTGTGATATGGGAAAATGTCTTCTTATCTAGAGAAAAACATAGCTGTGCCATTCAAAAATAAATCATTCATGGAGTTGCTCTGAAGGTTGCAGTGCCCTTGGACACTGCTGTAAATCATGTATGATTTGTTTTTGTTGGGTTTTTTTCCAACTATGATTTTAAGCCTTGGTTTGTTTTTAGATAGTCAAAACTTTTATAGTGTGTTTATTTAAGAAAAAAAAATGCAATATTTCATGTGTGTAGAGTTGTACTGCTTAGGAATGGTTAACTCAGGGCAATTAGGTTGTAGACATTATTTTTAAATAGCCATGCAGACCTTACTGCAGTAATATCTCATGTTACAGAAAAGGCTGTTTAATACAAAGAGTTTTGACAAACAAGACCCCACAGCTTATCAGAAGAGTCCACAGTTGTCAGAATTAGGCCACTCTATTGTATCCCCCTGGCTGAACATTATCATTTTTCTAATGGTACTGGTTTTACCATGCTCATTTTTTAATTGTGCCTACTGTATTGCTTATTAAAGGTGGCCTTGTAAGTTTTTAATACCGGTAGCAGATGTTAATTAACTGTATTTTAATATTTCTTTCTAAAGATTAAATGCTTGTGCTCATATTCCATGTAACAAGCTGTTAAAGTAAGAAAATATTTAAATATAAATAATTAGATGGCTTTCTGGTTTCTTGCTTGCAAAATCTTGACAAGTGTTATAAGAAATTATTCTGTATGCTTGGGCACTATTTCTTTCAAATATATTTTCACAACATGCAAGAAACTTCAGGAAGATGCTATTAAGCTTGTTTTGAAACTATGAAAATAAGCATTTTCAAAAGATTCTTTTACTATATACATCTCTAAAGGAAAGGAAATTTTAAGTATGATGTCTTTTTCCATTTGTAATAGCTCTTTATGGTTTCTTTTTCACTCTGTAAATTGTTGGGACTTTTTCTTTTCTAGGATGTATTTGTTTACTTTGGGTCTCATGTATTTGAACATTTCTGGAGTTTTGCAGGATTAGTAACTGCAAGGGAGTGTCTAACTGAAGCTGTTTTCATTGTGGATTTATGGTTATTTCTCACATAAAATCTGTTCATGCCTATGATACTATGTTCCTTTAATATATTTCTTATTGGAAACAATTTTAGAGAACTTTGATCAACAACTGAGAGTCTAAACATGGTAACTTGATATTTCAGGGCCTTGGGCCTTTTTTGACTGTCAGGTACATTTTTGCCTTTCCCACAAGAATAAGCCGGCAGCAGTGCTTATGTATGTAAAATCAGAGATTGGCAAACTCTTTTGAGAAATGGGAGATTGGCTCAAATCCCCAGTCCCCAAACTGGGGCAAGTTTCTGACCTCCTGAGGAAGAACTGAGTTAGTCTTCCTATTTCAGCTGAAATGTCCTACTTGCTGGAAATTATTTAATTGCACTGGAGCAGGGTTAGTAATCCAATTTCCTTGTCAAGTACCCTATGTGGTCTTTTTTTGCTCTTTTCTTTATTTAAAGAAAACTTGCAAATACTTTTTTTTTTGTTTTAAAGTGGAAGCCTTTGAAAGAAAGTGCTGGAGAAGGATCTGTCTCTACATACTGAATCACAAAGTTGTTAGGGTTGGAAGGCACCTCTAGAGATCTTCTTGTCCAAGCCCCCTGCCAAGGCAGGGTCTCCTATACCAGGAAGGTGTCCAGGTAGGTTTTGAATGTCACTAGGGAGGTAGACTCCACCACCTCCCTGGCAAGCCTGTTCCAGTGCTCTTCCACCCTCAGTGTAAGGAAGTCCTTTCTCATGCTGAGGTGGAACTTCCTCTGGTTTTGTTTACAGCCCTCCCTCCTTAGCCTGTCGTTGGCACCACTGAAAAGAGACTGGCACCCTCCTCTTGACACCTACATTTGAGACATTTGTATAATACAAGGTGTAGCCTGGTATTTTGGGTATCTGCACTGGAGGGCTAGTTCCAGTCTGCACTCCAAATCTGACTGTATTTTTAGGTCTGGCAGGTACCTGCTGCATAGGACAGTGTGGATGACTAAGGTGAAGAGAGCCCTGCTTTTTCTACAGATTGGGAATTATCATCAGGCTTAGTTGCTCGCACATCTGTTAATAGAAATAAGAACTTCACCTGTCTCTGGTGGCATTGGTGCTCAGGTATTGCATGCCCATGGGCCTCTTTCCCTGACCATGTCTTCTGTCCTACATGCTCATGATCATTCCAGATTTTTCAGNATGTCTTCTGTCCTACATGCTCATGATCATTCCAGATTTTTCAGAGTTCCTTTCCATAGAAGCAAAATAGGAGAGATGGGCAGCCATAGAAGTCAAGTATGGGAGATGGGGAGAGTGCCCAGGTTATGACTTGGTTTGCTGTTCAGGACATAGCTGAGGCCTTGTAGGCAGACACAGGAGCTCAGAAGTGATTCTTGATGTATTAGTTGAGGGGGCAAAAGTACTGGCAGCGGAACATGCTTTGTGGTGAGATCCAAGCTTAAATATCAGCTACCCAGGATTTTATGAGTCCTGCTGTCACTTAAATGGTGAACAGAGGCTCTATTTCCCTGCAGTCTTAGGTGTATGTGTTTCAGTGCTGATGAGTTTTGAAGGCTCAGCTTGATGTTGCTGTGCAGCAGTAATATGAAATAAATGAACCCACAGAAGTCTTCTAGTCATGGGTCTTTAAGTCTTTGACTACAAGGCTGCGTTGGTCGACACATTGCACATTTAATATCAGCATTCACTTTGAAAATCTATAATTGCACTTTATCCATTTAAATCTGGCTTGATTTCTTAGTATTTCCAAGATAGAAAGTTCTTCTAAGGCAAAGTGATTTATGTTTTAGGGCTTACTCCATAGTGTAATTAAGGCCAAGTCTAATCCTGGTATGCTGTAGTAGGGTGCTTTAACATTCATATGAGTTTTCAAACATTTAAAGGATTTAGGACTATGTTTAATTTATCCCAGTGTGACAAACAGCTCAGAATTGGCATTTTGAGAAGACTGCTATCAAGATGTATGTTCTGTAGGTGAGTTTACAACTATTTTTTTTTGCAAGGGATGCTGCAGAAGTTAGTGAGCTGTTTCCCAGCTGCCTGATTCCTGATGACACTCATGCTTCTGTTGTTCAGGACCAGACTTGGCAAGGGTGACCACGTGGGTGATGGGAGTCTGAAAATCCTGCTAGTGAGGTGATATATCTGTGGTAATACTAGAAGGAGGGCGTTTTGCAAGTGTATCTCCACATTTTTGTGGATAGATTTTAATTTCCTTCTTTGCAAGAGCATATGATTTCTACAGAACCTATTGCCATAACAATATTGGCGGCTTACAATATGTCTCACTTTGAAAGTGTGCTTGTTAAGAATTGCAATGGACTTGAGATGGGAACTAAAATGAATAGTGTTCCATTTAAAGCATTTTTGCTTAGCTTCATAATTGAAATTATTTTGTTGTTCTGCCTCCCTCTGTTTTCCCCCACTTTGCAGCTGTGAACCCCCAATTAACTTTTTATCCCAACACACATTGGAAGCACTCCCACCAGGAAAAAAGGTGGTTACCAGGGTGTCAAATGCAAGAATGGCTGTGAAGGATATCTTCCTGGAGCAAGGAGCTGAGATGCTAGCTTTTCTTATTAGTACAGAAGAAAGGAAAAGTGCAGTGCAGATAGCACTGCTCCTTCCATCAGAGCAGAGCAGGAATCACTGCACCTTGCAGAAATGGGATAGTGAAATGGGGAAGTGGTGTGAAGAAGTAGAGAAGTAGGAGAGAAGTAAAAGCTTCTCTTTTTCCAGAGAAGAGGGACCAAGCAGGTGGGACTTGATGCAGGAGGGACCTATAGCAGGATTTGATGAACTTCTGAAATGTAACTGAACAGCAGGGGCAAGTATCCTATATTAAATAAGGGGATTGTATTGATTTTTAAAAGTGCATAGAGGATACTAGGAAAACTGTGTAGTCTCAGGAGACCACAGGATAAACTGGAAATTGTGGCCTTGTTGTAAGGAGGAGGCTTTAAATTTAAAACATGATGGTTATGGAGAGATGTAGAATTAAAAGTATGAAAGTGGTTTTGACTTGAGACCACTGACACTGGCTGATGAACAAGCAGTAAGGGTATTTCCTAAAGTGTTTAGAGCATCATTCTTATAAAATGCACACTGAAATAAAAATATTCACATAAGGCTACAAATGTAGTTAAACATTATATAACTTATTATAATTTTTTAGGCCTTTCTCTTTTTTGTTCAAATGAGAGACTGAAATTATTGCAAAGAACACAATGCTGTCTAAGCAACACAGGGGTCCAAAGAAAACAGAACTGATTTCCACTGCAGCTTTTACAAACACAGCCTATAGTATTGCTCCAAATAATAAGACATTTTGTTTTGGTTTTTACTGTCTTATCGGAAGAAAGGGGAATTCCATTTCTGGGCTTTCTTGTGCATTTATGTAGCCTGTTGGAAGAAATCAGAGTTTTCATCATTTTGAGCTATCTATAGGGCAGTGTTTAACCCAGAAGCATCATTGAGAATGGATTACTGCTACTGGGTAGGAGATGTAACAGTGATGGATTTCAGAACTAAAAAGAAGCAAAATATGTTCTAAACTTTTATCTTTTAAAGACATTTCTATCCAGCTCCCATACATTACAGGGTTAGTGTGTAAGTAAAGCTGCTAGGTTGCTTTCCTGCTTGCCAGGTGTTTATACCTCCATGGATTTTCCAGCAGCTATTTCAACTTAACAGTGTTAGCATTTCTGGTTATGGCAACGTCCTGCTTTAAGCCTCATCATTTTCACTGCACATTGAAACAGAAAAAGTGCTCAGTGGTGACACTTGTATTTATTGAGAGTTTTGTCTTAAAAGCCTTTGATGTAAGAGCAGAGCAGAATTAGTGTAAATATATCAGCTCATATTATGCTCAGCTATGCAAGCTATTGCAAACAATGCTAGTTGTAGCTTGGGGTTTTTTGGTTGGAAGTAACACATCAGCAGTGAAAAGTGACTGCCTTTGCCAAAGTCACTACCTTCCCACTTGGTGGAAATTTCTCTTGCCTACGTAATTCTGCCACTCTTAGTTTTAGGTCACTGTAGTTCACGTTATTCATGACCTTTTGAAGGTTTAAATGTACACTTGAACAGATGCAGTAAGATCACTTTTACTGTTCACTGTATCATGTTTTAAGGGAGAAACGGAGTTGAAAATAGGCACTTTCATTAGTATTTTGAGTCATGGTAGATCTGAAAGACTATTTCATCTCCTCATGGTTTATCTTGACAGTTAATATTATGTGAGACCAAGACTATACAGCTTACACATCTTTATCTAAAATTGGTTTTAAAAATTAAATACTGCTGCCATTCTGGATATGGATGACCTTTTATCAATTTCAGGCAAGTTTACTTAGGCTTTGCCTGTTTTTTTAAACTTAGTAACATATATATGTGAGGTTTACAATGGCAATTATTCAAAGAATAACTTGTATCAGTTTTAGGCATACATATTAGTATAACTTTAGCACATAGACCTGTAGCTCGTCATTCTTAGGGAAGCTCTCATTTGTAGGCTTTGCAGTGAACGTTAAAAAACCAGCATCTTCATAATGGGACCTGCAGCTCTGAAGTGCACCCAGGTGTTAGAGGAACCTGACATTTTCCATCTGTGTCCTGTGTTCCTGCACAGGTTTTGTTTTGTGATGTCTTTGAGTCCTGTTGCAGCCACTTCTTGATTACTTACACTGGAATTTATGTCATGTTTATGGTGCATCTTTAGGTACTGGTAGTTATATTTTATTACCTGGAAAATAAAATTGACACAGGCCTTTAAATATCAAGGAAAGCAGAGTAAAGGCTGTCAGATTTCATTATATTTATCCACTGTACATCATCCTCCCTTCTGTGCAATCCCTTCATCTGCTGTCCCAGAGGGATGAATTAGGAGAATGAGCTTCATTGTAACTTTGTCAGGTGAAGCAATGTCCTCACCAAAGTCAAGGACAGAAATTTCACTCAATCCATTTGAATCATATTTTCACATGGCTTTTTGCTGCTTTTTCTGTAACTTGAATACTGCTGAAATATGTAATGCCTTTCTGTGGGTGCTTTTAGACAAAGACTGGCTGAAACGTGGCCAATGTGTAGGAGCTACAGGGCACCACAGAACTGAGGAGGGAAGTGTTATTTACTGTCAGCTGACGTCATTCAGTCTGTGTTTAGAATGCTGTTTTAGGTATGAGAGGAAAAAATGAACTCCATTATTGTACAATACTATTATATTCATAATAGTGCTAGAAATAAATACTTACCACAATGGGGCCTGTTCATAAATTTCTCATACATTTCAAGAAACTGCGTATTTAGAATATATAGACCTGGGATTCCAAAGTTTCTGCATAGTTTATATCCTACTGCTCTGGCTTTAAATTGAGGAAAGAATATTGTATAGGAATTTTATTTGTAGTTAATGTTAGTTGTATAGCTATTGCTGCTCTAGGCTGTGTTATGTTCCCCTAAATCATGCAGGCAGTGCATTGGTTATTTAAATATGAATATCTGACAAACATATTATGGACTCAACAGTGATCAGTGTGATGCCTAGAATGAATTAAGTGCTTTGAATCTCTGCCTCTTCCACAAAGGAATCCTAAATTGAAATGTCTGGCTGAAAATGCGGTTTTAAAAACCCAAAATTTTGTGCATTTTATATTCTACTCAGCAGATCTGCAATAGTTGTGGGGTATTAGAGGAGCTCAGTAAGACCTTTCAGAAAGGTTTTATTAGTGTATAAACAGTGTTAAATTGAACTATGTTTGAATGCATGCAAAAGTTTTTTCTTGAAATAATTTCTTAAGTCTAGTAAACATAATAATGGAAATAGAGTAAATCCTGAAAAACACAGTTTAGTCTATACAAGGATTAGACCTATAGAGCAGACCTCTGTATGTAAACAGAGAGAAAGGAACATTCTTTGGGTCCCTAGGTATATTTCACACATTTTCTGGGAGTGAGTAAAGAAAAATTATTTGCCTTTGAATTTCTGCAGGGTGTTACTGGTACCAGAGATGTACCCAACAGGGAATTCAGATCCCTAAGCCATCTGAGTTTCTTTGGCATTTAAGCCAGGAGAAAAGCCATTTCTATACCCTGATTGCTGCAACAATGATTTTCACAACTGAAATATAAGTCTTTCTGGAACTACACTGTACTGCTTCTCTCAGCTCTGTCACTAACAATAAAATTAATAAGTAGCCAGGCTCTGTAGTATCACTGTGGTTTTCAGGTACCCATGGACAGAAGAGAGGCTGGTAGGAATTGAACTCACTTTCCCAGTGAGCAGTAGGATCAGGCTGCAGCCATCACCAGCACAGGCAGAAGTTTCATTAGATTTTACGCTCCCACTTTCTTGTTTAACTGTATCTGGTTATTAATTTTTATCTTTCTGAGATGAGAATACTGAATAAGCTTTCTGGTGATACTGAATAAGCTTTCTGCACAAATGCAGTGCTTTAGTGAAATGGAGCAATTTAAACAATACACAAAAAGGTAATCTCTTTTCATAGCTGCATGTTCCTTAATTTATAGCAGCAGTCCCACAGGTACAAAGCTTGCATGGCTGGCCACCTAATTACTTGGCTGTTAGCCCCCAGGCTCCCTGTGCTGGCTCGGGTGGACATTTCTGTCCTGGCTTCTCACCAGGTCTTTGCTTTTCTTTCTGGACATGCCTGAAGCATGTTGCCAGTTGCAGCATATCTCCATTGACTGCGGGGCACTTGGCTCCACACACGCTTGCAAACAAGCACACTTGTTCTCTGAAATAAACACACCCACATGGTGGGATTCATTTTTCTTGGTTTTTCTTTTTTTCCTTTTAAGTGTAGTGTTGAAGCCAATGTGGATGCTCAGTCACTAGGCAATGCTTGCTGACATTGATGAGGGCTATCCAAAGTAAGGAAGTTGTTCAATGCTGGGAGAAATCTTCCAGAAGCAGCCTTGAGCAGCTCTGACCTGCAGTGGTGTGTGGGGCTGCTCACCAGGAGAGTGGAGTTGGCAGCTGTCCTCGGGGGCAGGACTGTGGTCACCTTTAATGCCAGTGATCAAGGAGGAAAGTTGTCTTGCTTACTCAAGTAGTATTAACTCAGCTGAGTGACAGTGTTAAGTACAAAGAGTTTGGTTGTTTGTGGGGCTTCCCTCTTGATGAAACCCCTGCTTTCATGTAGATTTAATTTCTGCACACAAGTATTAAATATACCCATCAATGGGGTATTTATACAGGCACTTAGCTGTCCAGCTCTGAGCTGGCAATGTGAAAAGATTTGCTTTGTGTGTATGGAAGAGAGTGTGTGTGCAGATGCATGTTGGAATTGCCTTCTGCGCATTTGGAAGTTTTATACTTAATTTCAAAACAGTACTAATAAATACATTGATTCAAATGAAGAAAGCTTTTTCTCTTTCAGAGAGACTTAGTTTAAATTCAGGAAGTCAAACTGCTGAGGAGTTAGCACTAGGATTTATAAAACAACATTGAAAGAGAAGCTTAATTAAAATTTCACTACCCTTTCAATTGCACTGAATTTGTGTCTGGTTTATCACCCACCTAAATATGTTAGTTTGTATTTGATGAATGCTGTGACAGTGAGCCTTCAGGAGAAAGCTCAGCTTTTTCCTATAATCTCATTATAGCACTTGTATATTTCATTTGCTTGCTTTGACCTTGGATAATATGTAGAAAATATTTAATGTATATATCACGTATTTCTGGGCATCAGTAGTTAAGGTGTTTTTTTTTTATTTTACGGTTAATTTAACTTCAGCTGGAATTTTTTTTTTTTGGAGGAGTTTTGCCAAAACAATGTCAATCCCATATTGGTAAGTTGGGTATTGATGGATGAGAACACACAGGATGATAGCAACATGAAAGCAAGTCATCCCAGGGAAGGATGCTGTTCTGTGTTCTTCAGGATAGAGTGAAGAAGTAGCAGCTTCTTTTCTTTCTCTCCCTGAAGATCACAGTGATAATAGAAATGGGATATTAAAGAGGGCAGCATAGATTAATGGGGCAGTAATAAAACAAATGAGACCCATTAGCGAAATCACTGCTTGAAAAGTAGATTCCGTGATAAGTGCCCTTCAGTGCCTCGTGTAGGAAAAATTGTTTCAGCACTTGTAATATCACCCATGGTGTTAGATTTTAGACTGTTGTGACAATCTTAGTGATAAAACCTTAAAATAATTCAGATTAACATAAATTTCATTTGTACTTATTGCTTGATAGAAAACCTGAATGATTATATCTACATATTGAAGACAAGTTCTTCTTTTTCAAACCCAGCCATGATTGTTTTGCATGTTCCCAAAATCTTACATAAAAAACTAAAGTCATTTTCTTTTGTTCTATTAAGCCTGTAAGGTAGTCATTAGAGCTTGGAAAGCCTTCTTTTATTGCTGGAGCACCAGTTCTATGGATACTAATGTTCAAACAGACCAGGAACTGGAATTGGCGGATTTAGTGACATCTGGTTTTATTTGTTGATTCTGTATTAGATTAGCATTGAAAGATGTGCATTGCACTTAAAACTCTTCATGTCTCTATTTGCTCTCTGCTTTTTAGACCAGATTGTTTTCAGGACGATTTAATGAGCAAGGAAAATAAACTTGATTGCTGAGATCTAGTACGTTGCCTATAAAGAGAAAAATATTTGGAGGTTAGAGATAAGACTTGTTCACAAATCAACTTAACTAAGGCAAATATATTAATTTGAAGAGCATTTTTACTGGATGGGTGGGTCCAAGCCTGGATTGTCTCATTCTGCTTCCCTTTCTCCCTCTAGAAATGTATGGCTGTATTGCGGGGCTTAATTTTCTGGAATTTTCTTTTTTCCCCCCAATGTAATTTTGTTAAATCCAAGCTCAGAGTGTAAATACCAAACAACACAAGTCTTGAGAGATGCAGAGGGGTGCTGGGCAGGAGCGGGGCAGGGGCACCCTGCGCGCTGCCTCGTGTGCCAGCAGCGCCAGCCTCCCGGGCGGCGCGGGGAGAGGAGGGCCGGGAGGCGGCCGTTGCCATCGCTCTGATATCAGTCAGGCGCTGCCGCTAACGTGTGGTTGGTTATTCTGCCTTTCAGATCGCTGCCGCTCGCTCGTGGGGCGCAAAGGGGACGGCGAGACTCCCGCATCTTTCAGCGAGAAGAAAGGAGCCAGCGGAGCAGACTAACAGGGACTTGTGTCAGGTGCCCTTGCCCTACAAAGGCTGCCTTTAAAAGAGAAGCGCAGTGTTATTTAATGAGCTGTGAGATGAGGCACTGCTGTTAACGCTCAGATCCCAGGATTCATCGGCTATTCATTGTGCTTAATGTACATGTTTCTGCACCGTGCATTTAGGAGATCCCAGAGAAGAATCCAAAACGGCTGCGGGGGAAAGACCACCAAACATGCCTACAGAAACATTACCGACAGGTAGCATGGTGAAGCCGGTCAGCCCTGCCGTGACTTTCACATCTGCCGTTCCTCTCCGCATCCTGAACAAAGGACCTGACTATTTTCGCAGGCAGGCGGAGCCTAATCCAAAAAGACTGAGTGCAGTGGAGAGGCTTGAAGCCGACAAGGCAAAATACGTCAAGAGCCAGGAGGTCATCAACGCCAAGCAGGAGCCTGTGAAGCCGGCGGTGCTGGCGAAGCCACCGGTCTGTCCTGCAGCCAAGCGAGCACTTGGGAGCCCCACCTTGAAAGTCTTCAGCAACAATGCAAAGACTGAGAGTGGAGTCCAGAGAGAAAATCTGAAACTTGAGATTCTGAAGAATATCATCAACAGCTCTGAAGGCTCCAGCTCAGGTTCAGGGCATAAGCATGGTCCCCGAAATTGGCCACCCCACAGGGCCGATTCGACAGAGCTGAACCGACACTCATTTGCCGAATCCTTGAAGGTTTACCCTACGCAGGGCCGGAGCAGCCCACAGGAGAGCAGCTCCAATGTCAGCAGAAGGCTCCTAGATCAGTCAGCAGAGACTTTCTTGCATGTCTCTCACAGCTCTTCAGACATTAGGAAAGTAACTAGTGCAAAGCCCTTAAAAGCAATACCTTGCAGTAGTTCAGCCCCACCTCTGCCTCCAAAGCCCAAAATCGCTGCCATTGCCACCCTGAAATCCCCAGAGATTGAGGCAGTCGAGTCTGGATGCGGAGTTAGTAGAAGACCCTCCCTGCAGCGATCAAAATCAGACTTAAGCGACAGATACTTTCGCGTTGACGCAGATGTTGAACGGTTCTTTAACTACTGCGGACTGGACCCTGAAGAGCTTGAAAACCTTGGGATGGAAAACTTTGCAAGGGCTAACTCTGATATTATATCCCTCAACTTTCGCAGTGCAAGCATGATTAGCTCAGACTGTGAACAGTCTCAGGACAGCAACAGTGACCTTAGAAATGATGACAGTGCCAATGACCGTGTGCCATACGGCATTTCTGCCATTGAAAGGAATGCCAGAATCATCAAGTGGTTATATAGCATCAAGCAAGCTAGAGAGTCACAGAAAGTGTCCCATGTGTGAGAGAGAAATCCACCATAGAAAAAAGCAAAGACTGTATCTTTGTCTGTGAATATTAAGTTTGTGAAGGGTTGTGAAGTCTACTTGAAGTCTTGTACCCTTCTCAAATCTCTTTGTGTTGCTCGTTGTGCAATGTTTCCAAGTTGCATGCCTGTCAACATGTGAGCTGACCTGGCTTCCACTTGAACAATAACTAACTACAAAGCCTGGCTAAGCATACACATTATCTGCCAAAAGTTTAAGACAAGAATCTGATTAGGGCTTCAGTATAATCAAAGTGTTTACATGGAAAGGTTATATGACTTCTTTGGTATTTATGTGGTTCCTTGTGGATTTTATATATGTCACTTTTTGTCTTAATACAGATATTGTCAACCGACGTTACTCATTTCTAAGTTGAAACAGAATCCCTTTGGGGGGAAAAAAGTGGAATTGGCCAAAATGTGAGGTTTAGGCATATGACGATAGGCAAAGCAGCCTTATCTCTTGTAGAAAGTGCATTATTGGCACACGAAAGCTGTTTCTAAAAGGCAAAGAATGCTATGTTCTTAAATTATGTATCGTTGTTAAACTATATATCCCTACTTATAGTAAGGCACTGTTCAGTAAAAGTTTATTTTTCCTAGGTAAGTTCCCTCTATTTTACAGCAGAAGTAGTCTAGTGAATCTGCTCGACCTCTCATAAACAAAATGAGTCTTGCATTTGGGTTGGTGTAAGCATTTTAATGATTTCTTATTATACCAGTTGGAAAAGCTTAAAGAAGGTTGGAGTCAACAGATTAAAATGGCACAGGTGCAGGATTTTGTGGGTTTGATTTTTACTCAAAGATTCCTGGTCTTAAACTTTTGACAGGAATAATTAGATCCTATAGCTGATATTGAATGCCTTTATTAGTCAAAACACATCATGACTACGAACTTCATGCTGTCTTAATTTTTTTTTTGTAGACCTATTTAAACAGTTAATGAACAAAAATGGAAACACACAGCCATATCAATATAACGCCTCCTATTCAGAAGTAAATACACTCAGTAGCTGAATTATAACTGAAAAAATGTGATTATGTTGTCTTGCATATGTTATATCTAAGGCTGTGAAAGTTTGTTCCAGCTCTAGGAAAGTGTAGAAACATGACAGTATGTAGCTTTTCTTTCCTTTTTTTTTCCCTCCTTAAGATGGTTAGTGCTGCAAATCAACCTGTTACAAATCTCAGCAATCTGTCTTCCCAGTGATTTAATTAACTGTCATTTCAACTGACAGTGGTGATGTGGTAGTGGAGAAGTTGAAAGTACAGTGGCCTGCTTCATTATTACTGTATTCACGCTTTGAAGTAAATTGCAGCACTACCTTATACTATGTCAGCTAATAGGAAACTTTTTTATTGTGTAAATGCTGTAAGACTTTGTATATACTTCAGTTGTTACAAAATCTTTAAAAGGAAGAGTGTTATGCTAATAAATAGCTCCTGGTGCAGGTATGGTAGGGTTTTTTTGTTCTTATTTTCACCCCTCCCATTCTTAAAACTGTATCAGGAACTCAATTGCAGTGTGTTTTAGTGCTGTAGAAGGTCTTGGTTAAATAATAGTTCCAGTAAAATGTTTCTTTTACTAAAGTGCTTTTCAGAATATAATTTTTTATAAAATAACTATAGCAGCATGATCTGTCTGAAGAACTAGAAGAGATTTTCAAGACTCCTAAAATAGCTTGCTTCTTCCTTACCTAGCAATGTTACTGTTCCCGTTTATAGCATCTGTTCGTAATGAATCACTGCAGTCTTCTGAATTATTCTTCAGTAGTGCTTATTTATATATTTGAATATTAAAGATGTTTTACAAAGCTGGGTTCTATCTTTTCTCTGAGAAGCCTGTAGCCCAACTACTTATAGACAGCTACAGTTAATGCAGGCCAGACTGGAAGCAGAGCCATGCACTCATTTGTTTCCTATGGAATTATCCTACATCCAGGTTTATATAATTGTTCTCTAAATGTTTGTTCATGGAGGGGGGGAAGCCACGCATTCAGTTTCAGCACACGTACAACTTTAGGAGGATACTCTATGATTTTTACAGTTGACTTCACAACCTAAGACTTACAACATTCCTAGCTCAGACAAAAAAAAATGAAATTGAGGAGCTCTGTATTTCAGCTACAGGCACATTTGTGACATTTTAAGCTCCATGGGTTTCAGTTGGCATTGACATAACACTGGTTTTTCAAGCATATTTTTCCAATAGGAAGTTCTACTCAGTTCAGTGACTGTTTTGCCAAGGAAAATAATGCTTGAGGGATTAAAGCCAAGTGTAATGCAGCTGTACAGCAATGAAATAAAGAAGTTAAAACCGAAATAAAAAATGCACCCACATTGTTCTCTCTCAAGTGTTTTAAAAATGATGATAAACATGCAATCTCAAGTGTTGTCAGCCAAAAACAGTAATAAAGAAGCCTTTATAACTAGAAAATTGATTAGAGCATATGCTGGTATTCTGAATTTGTTTCCCAAGGTTTGTTGGGGATTTCCTTTTAATCACACAAGGGTTTGTGAGCTATCTGTGAGAGGGCATTTCCTCACCCAAAGTCTTAGGTAGCACCTTTGGAACAGTTCAGGCTCTGCCTTCGCTATCTCTGCTTCATACAGTGTGGTCATGAATAAGATTTTACAGGGCCTAGACCTTCAGCTGAACTTGCAGCTCTGGTGAGATTGCAGTAATAAAAACCATGGGATTGCAAAATGTCCACAAGGCTTTGAACAAGCAGGTAACAATTGCCTTCATTTGTTGCTTTATTGCTGTTTATGCAGATAGTATTTAATTATTTATGGTCCTGTTATTACCTGTACATTTGCACAAAACCCTAATCATTGGAGTCTGATTGTTTTTGAATTTAAATGGTAATAACCATTCTATATAATATTTTATATTATCTGCCTTTGCAGACAGGTAATCCTGTCATGTCTCTGCCTTAGGAGATTCCTGAGTGCTGAATGTTGAATTCACAGAGTTGTAACCAGCTCAGATGCTTCATCAGGGACCTGTTCTGGTCATGCTTCTGCTGTGTCCAGGTACAAAGTGCATAGCAAGTGTTCACAGCTAAACAATAGCTCTTGTTGCAGCTCTGGAGGGAAATGCAAGCCCATGATGTCCTGTGAAAGCTGAGCCTGGCACTGACACTCCTGGCCACAGCAGTGAACCAAAATGCAGTGTGTCTTCAGTGATTGGTATGAACTCATGCACATATACACACAGACAAAAGAAACTACCACAGAGGTTTATGGTGGTTGTTTCTTTGACTTGCCAGAGAGGGAAGAGCAGATGAAAATGGTCTGACCAATTACACTTTGAAAGCTACCTGCAGCTTTGCATAGCAGTAAACCATTTATCTGAGTGAAAGAGGTGGGCATCAAAGCAAAACTGGTCTTTTAATCACTTCATACTATAGAGTAACAATGTCATGAAAGATGAGAGATAGAGGATCTGTGCCACAAATTTACATTCAACAAATACAGGTAGTGAAATTGTCCTTTTTTTATGAATACTGTTTCTGCAAAGGAGAGATCTGTGCTGTGAGTATATGCACCATCTGAGTGACCGAGGACTTTTGAAGGGTAAACACAGAATGATGATGCTTTTGGCAGTAATTCAAAAATCAAAAGGCACACTCAGACAACAGAGCCAATCAGTATTGCTGACTTATCTCTTTTTATAGCAGCTTATCCATCCGTGGAGGCCATACACACTTGATTCTAGTCATTCAATGAAAAACAAAGTGCTTAATGGAGCTCTGCAGTACAGAGCTGAATAATTGCAGTCTGCAGGAGAATGGGAAGGCAACTAAACCTTAAAAACAGTCTTCCTAGTACCTATTGATTATGGGGTGATAATGTTTAGTACATTATATTCAGAGCTTATTTGCTTATAGGAAATATTTTTTTTGAGCTGAGTAGTCTAACCAGTCTGGGAGGTTCTGATTTTCCAAGGCCATAAAACTCTTGTTCTTTGTGATTAATGCTGCTACACCAGTAACTGAACACATTAAGCTTAGAATATAAGAGCATCTGGAGTTTTGTTCCCATGAACAGTGAGGGTCCATTGCCTATTGTGGCAATGAATATAAATGTGCTGTACAGGAGAATAAATCGGTCAAGGTGTTTTGTCCTGAATTATAAGATAGCTCTATATTAAAATCCTTGTTACCAAGGCTTAAAAATTCACTGATATTCTGAATTAATTTGACATTCCTAGCTGTCAGCAGAAAGACTCCAATAATCTGCCCTTTGAAATATGTCATCCATAGCTTAATGGGAAAGGCCATTAAAATTGTCTTTTCGGTGTAGGGACTTTTATCTCCTGATGATGGCATCTGTTAAGTGAACCTCTAAATAAGCACATTTTAGTCAAAGTATTAACCCATAAATGCCTTTTATTTTTCTGCCTGAAAGCCCAAATGATGATCAATAGCTGAGTCCTACCATTTGTTACAGTTAACTACATTATTGCTAAATACTCAGTTGGTGTCCCTTGGGCTGCAGTGCAATCTAAAGTGGAGACACCTACACTACACCATCTGTCTTGCCCTGGTAGGTATGAACAGCCTTCAAGCATATTCTACATTTGATTAGTTAAGAACTTGGTTGTGGCTGCCCATCAAAACTGATTAATAATAAGCAGTGGCTTTTAAAAGAAAGAAATTAATGAAAAACAATAATTTCTAGATAAAGAAAGTAGTCTCTTGAACGTCATTCTTCGAAATTTATAGTAATTTTCATGATGATCTTATGACAAGAGCAAGAGAGTGCTAGTATCTGTGCTATTACTGTTTCTTGCTTTTGGGACAGCAAATCCTCTGCACCTTCTTGGTGTGTCACCCTTTTTGAGTGTTCCCAGCTTTCTCCTTTTCTGTGTCTTCCTTAGCTTGTGGTGTCTGACTTTTACATCATCTCTCCTTTGAAACTGAGGTCATCATATTCTCCTTGCTTAACCTCCTTTCAAAGCAACTTTCCCACAACTTGTTCTGTCTTTTATGACCACTGTATTCATGACAGCCTGTTCCCAAGAGAGTAACTGTGGTTACAGTTGAGCTTCTATGTCCTGAAAAGACAGTAATCTTTTTAATGGATTATTTTTAATTTCCTGGGGTGTCATATTATTTGCAGGCAAGATGAGATAGACAGAGGTGCTTCTTCAGGAAGAAGTAGTGATTGAAAACACTTGTGAAGAACAGAATGTCAAACATATCTCATAACTATCAACTTCATGGTCCAAAATTGTATTTTTTTCTCTGTCATATCTCACTCAATGCATATTCCTGCTGTTTCTTTGTCTCCAAATAAAATTCTGGCTTGAGGACAGCAGTGTGCAAAGGTGCAATCAGTTTCCAGTGAGCAGAATGGTATGGGCCCACAATCTAAGAAATATTTTTGTTTTGCCTCCTGCTGTTTGGTGACAATACCTGTTTGTCTTTCACCTTTGGCATCCAGGCCACTTGCGCTGCATGTGCAGTTCCCAGGCACTGCCCAAAAAGATTTGTAAAACGAAAGGGCATTGGAAGACCCAGGAGTGACAAAACCTGTCTTTACCCTGGCAGCTATGGAAAACTTTCAGCTGTGGTAAGAGAAGGTTTAGAATCTGAAGATCTGAAGTCCCCAAAATGCCATCTCATGTAGTCCTGGGGCTGAAGGTCTGAGACTTCAGTCCTGTGTATAAGAGAAGGGTATCTGAGTATGTGGAAGGCAGCATAAATCAGCGTGTGGAAGCAGAAGGCATTTGCTGAAGCATGCTACTGTTTCATTAAATGCCTGCTATTCATGTCTTAAAACATGGAGACAAATAAAGGAGCAGGGTTGAAATTTGGAGAACAGCTGTGTATGCAAATGCTTTCAGGCGAGATGCGGAGGTGGGCAGATAGTTTTGCTTTTTAAGAAAGGAAGCTTTTAGAAGATATTTAATAAATGACCTGCTTTTCAAGTATATTAATCTTTTATGAAGTCTGTCTTGCCATTCTGAACTGTAAAAGCTTTGCCACTCTCAGCACACAGCATTTAGAAATGTACCAACAGTGATTTAAATAACAGGATAAAAGGGTGCTTAGCTGAATGTGAACTTTATTTTACTAAAATTTTGAGTAGTAGGGGTTTTGTTCTTTATTTTAAAATTATTGTAGAGGGCAATAGAAAACTAACATAGTCTTATTTATTAATGTCCTCTAACACTGGGAAGTACAGGCTAATGTGTCTGCATGGAAATTAGAGCACTATGTTTTGGCAAAGGCTTGATTTTCTTCATTCATGTTTTGCATACCTCGGAGCATATCAGCTTACACAAAACTGGCACAAAACTCAATCAGCCCATCTGAAAATGCTTTCTGCAAATTTATGGGCTTGTGTCCACCTGTTATTTTCTGCAAGACAGACATTGAGGTGCTGGAGCATTTCTAGAGAAGGGCAGTGGAGCTGGTGAGGAGTCTGGAGCACAAGTCTCATGAGGAGCGGCTGAGGGAGCTGGGGTTGTTTAACCTAATGAAAAGGAGGTTCAGGGGGGACCTTATTGATCCCTAGGACTACCTGAAAGGAGGTTGTAGCCAGGTGGGAGTCAGTATCTTCTAAACAACAAGTGACAGGATAAGGGGAAAATAGTAGAGTCACCATCCCTGAAGGATGTGAACATGTGGCTTGCTGGAACATGGCTTTTTTGTTCTCGTGTGGTGAACTTGGCAGTGCTGATTAAAGATTGCACTTGATGATCTTAAAGGTCTTTTCTAAGATTCTGTGATTGTTTTGTATTTAATGACTCTGAACAAAGAGCTGTGAAAGTGCTTTCAATTTTCTCTGGTTTTGTTTCTAGCATGTTCATCCTCCTCCTCTCCTGCAGACCAAGTGAAAATAGCTTTTTATCAGTATATATATTCTCTGGTATTGAATTCAAGAGGTAGAGAGCAGGCATGAAGCCATAGTGTAAAACAATTTTTTACTGTTTTTTTCATAATGAAATTGCAGGTTTGGTGGTTTTTTTCCTCCAAGATGCTATACAGTCAAACAGAGTCAAAGAAGCTAATAAAGTATGTGTGCACTTATAAAGTGCAAAAATATATCATAAGGCCAGTAGCAATTCGACAAGGCATAGTGGGTTTAAGCTGAAAGAAGATATTTGGAAGAAATTTTTTGCTATGAGTGTGCTAAAACCCTGGAACTGGTTGCCCAGAGAGGCAGTGGATGCCCCATCTCTGGAGACATTCAAGGTCAGGTTGAATTGGGCTGTGAGAAACCTGGTCTAGTGGAAGATATCCCTGCTCATTACAGGGGGATTGGACTAGGAGGCCTTTAAATGTCTCTTCTAACTCAAATCATTCCATGGTTTCTGGGTTTTCCCCACAGGAAACCTTAAAACTTGTTTGGCATAAGGAGACCTTGAAACCTCCCTGGACACTTCATCTGACAAGACCATGGAAAAATGAATACCCAAATTCTAACCCCACTGAAGTCAATGGGAACTTTACTACTGATCTTTAGTGGGACAGAGAGCATTTCATCTGCTGTAAGAACTTCATATTTTGGCCTATTTGGGGATGGGGTTTTTTCTCTGTATTGTTAATATCATGCACTAGTTTTCTACCATTTCCTCACCTATTATTCTGTTGTCTCAAAAAGTAAAAGGGAGAAATTGCTCTAGACACTGCAGGTAGGAGCCATAGGAAGAGTGAAACCTTGCAGAGACGAGGCAAAGAAGAGGTTTGGTGAAGCACAGGCTGCCAGTACTGGTGTGAGGAGAAGGTCAGGACCTACCTGCCCAGCACAGGGTGTGTCTCTACACATTAGCTGAACACACTTGTTTTCTGAGCTTTTTACTGAACAGCTAATGAGCAGATTATGGAAAACCTGCAAACTAATGAGCCATTGTGAATATTCATATCAAGCCTCAGGGGTGCCCCTGCTGCTCATCTCTAACCACCAATGAGGTCTTACAGGAGCAGTTTATGACCACTGCTGTTTAGAAACAAATTTACCCTACTCCAAACCACATTTATGTAGTCAGCTGTGATATCAAAAATCTTTATGAGCCCTTATTTGAGAGATCATTTATGAAGTTTTTGGGATGGACACTGCCCCTTAGAGGTCACCGATGGTTTATAAGCTCATATTAATATGCAGTAAATCTAATCCATTGCCTAAATGTGTTTGAGAATAGTGGTGGTTTGCTTTATTTATTTATATATTTTTAAATATTAAATTACAGAAGTAGTTCAATATGAATCCCTGGCAGTTATTGACACACAGCACCTTTTTTTTTCACTGGGCCAGATGAGAGCAGTTATTGACACACAGCACTTTTTTTTTACTGGGCAAGATGAAAGCAGGTCATGTAGATAATAATATGGGGTTGTTAGTAGGTTATGAATAGCTGAGTTATGAAGATGAGCCTCTTCAGAAAAATACTATTAAAAATAAAATATAGAGATCATTTTCCTGACTGATGCTGACTATTGCATGTGTCCTTCCCAATAGCTACAAATAAGTTGTTAGGCTCCAAAAATATAGATAGACTTGCTGTCTTTTAAACCATTAAATAAGAAAGCAAGATGGAGAGCATGAATTTTTAGAGCAACCTTGATGTTAGTGTATCCTGATTGTGTCATGTCTGGTATGGGGAGAAAAGCAAGGGGAGAGATGGCTGCTTTAGCTCATGGACTGCAGGAACAGAAAAGGGAACAGAAAATAACATGAACTGTGACAATCTGACCAGAAGATCTTCCTCATGAACAGTCTGCAGGAGCAGAGCTTGTCGCCAGGTTTAAATGCCAGGCATTTCAGAGCAGGGATATGGAACAGCTTCACTGCCCAAGGCTCCCAAAGGATCTGACTTGGCATGGCCACTAGTGCCAGCTTTTTAGTTTTTATTACTGCATTCACAATACATCCCTATAGACTCTTTTGTAATGCCTCTCTCATTCCTCTAAGAGGGGAATGCCAAGATAAGAATACTGGAGGTCTTTGTACTCTCAGCAGTGAAACACAGCAGAGATGAGAGCAATAGGAAGGGGCCAGGAGTACAGGAAAGTTTTCTCAGTCGATTCCCTTAGAAACCACCCCCTCTGGGGGAGGCACTGGAACAGTGGAGGCAGGAGTTGCAGCCCTTAAAGGCTTTGGAAAGGATTTACCCACCTCGTTGGACAAGATGCTAATCCAGACACCCTCAGAGCTTCTGCTGAAAACAAATTGCAACTTTTCCCTTTCCTGCCCTGCATGCCACCACAGTTTTGCTGCCGCGAATAAGCAGCATTTCTACAGTGATTTAGTAGGTGTGGGGAGAAATGACACACTCAGAAGCTTGCTGGTTCCCATGTCCTTTCCCACCACAGTGTAGGAAGTTATACTTCTGTAGAGCAGTTCTGCTTGTCTCTGTGTTTGCTCTGTATTTCACCACTGCTGTTTCTTTCCCAGCCCCATATTTCCAGATCAGCTACTCTGGAGCTGAACATCCTTTCTCCTGGAGCTTTATTATTCTGATGTTGAGTGGTGAAACCAGGAGCCAGGGCTGCAGCTCTTTGTCTCATCCTTGAAATTTTTCTGACAACCTGGGTCTCCACTTTATTTATGTCCAGCCATATGAAACTGTTTCATGAAGTATATCATTAAAATTTTAGTTTTCCTGTTGCTTTTTTTTTACTGTAAGCTGAGGCCATTTATCTTCCTTGCTGATGTTTTCAGTCTTTCAGCTTCCTCAGGTTGAAGCATTTATTTATTTAGGCAACAGTTTCTACATTCTTGAGAGACAGTCTGTTTTTTTAATGCTATGGTACATGTAAATCTACTAAAATATTGCCTGCATGTAGTTAGTCCATTGCATAAATATGCATTTGTGACCAGGATGAAGGAACTGTAAGTTCATGGAAAAATTTAAAAATAAATTTTTGAGGAGCAGTTTGGAGCAGTTCCAGTCTATCTGAGCACTGCAGATGCAATGCAGGCTGCCTGCATTTGCAATGCACAGTAAAAATTATCAGAAGATTCTGATTAGTAAATGGAATGTGTAATATGTTCCCAACAGACAGTTTTCCCATAAGAAATAACTCATTTTGAGCCCTGCTTATTTTTCAAAAGCACGTAATAGAGCCGACATTGAGAAATTTTTATGTGGAACAGGGGAAATAAAAAGGCCACCTTCAAGTTATAGGAACTCCAAATCAAATAATTTGGTTGAAACAGTTCTGCATTATTTCTAGCAAGGAATTTGATTGACAAGTGAGTCATGAAAGAGCAGTAAACCTCTGCTTCCAGGGATGTGTGGACTTTAAGCAGCAGAAGGGCCCTGCTGTTGTCCCAACCCAGTGCTCAGAGGCTGCTGCTGCTCACAAGTGGAGTTGGCTCCACCTTTAAAATGAGTAGGTTTTTTGTCTGAGTTGCTGCTCTAAGATGGCAGCTGCTTTACCAAGTTCTTTGCCCTGCTTCCCAAAGACAGGTCTTCAAAGAGCATAAGCAGCCCTTGCCCCACCATGAATTGTTTAATGTGCTCTGTAGGAGCATACTCTTGGCATGGTGTGAAGGCATTTTCACAACATGATATCACAACTGGTGATGGACAGTGAAGCAGCTGTGTCCCATGAAGTACCAGCTCACATCTGGCAACTCATGTCTAAACTGGGTGGATCTTTGGGGCCTGGAGAATTCACAGACATCAAAATCAATATGTCCCATGGTCAAGTCACCTCTGCTCTAAGACCCTGCACTTCTGTACCACGAAAGCTAGTGTTTTCTGCTCTTTGTGAGCTTTTAAAATTATTTGAAAATTGAATTTTGAGATCTCAATCTTTTCTGGTCAGAATTCTTTCCTGAGACAGGGTTGCTTTTGTCAGCACAACTGCCAGTTGTTGTTTCGGGCTTCTCTGTGAGGTGAAGCAGGCATTTATAGCAGTTGCAGTCCCTCCTTTTTCCACTTCTTTCCAAGAAAAAAATCTGAGGATTCTGTGTTCTCTGTAGGAAAATGTAGGAATAAAATCTCCTTTTCTGAGGCTCTCCAAGAGTGTTTATGCTACAGAAAAAAGTTCATGCTCATACCAAATATTCTACAATATGTACATTTGTCACATGTGAACCACTGAAAACTAAATAAACAGAGGCCAAAGATTTTTCTTTATGCAGACTAGATCACAGACTGTAAAACAGCCACAAGTTGGCAACCACTGAGAGGAGGGATTGGACTGACTGCCTTCTCAAACAAAGTGCCATCTCAGAATGAGAACATGAGAAACAAAATGCTGCATTTCAGCTTGGCAGCCAGCCCCGGTCAGAATTTGAACAGGAGACTACTCTGGGGTCCTTGGACGCTGAGCAAAATGCCTCTGACAATTCAGTATGTGCACAGAGATAACACATCAGTGTATCAAAATGCAACAGGCTTTGCACTGAGGACCCAATATTTTTCCAACCTCTCCTGCACAGTATGCATATATGCTCTAAGGAGGGCTCTAAGGAGGGTTGTCTTTGCTTTGGAAACTTTGTCCATGATCTCATCCACCTAATCTCTTTTCTTTCAACATATTTAAAATGCATCACATACATTTTCATTAGTAGTTAAATTTCTGGGCTTCTAGAAGTGATTCTTGGCATGTAGTCTGCATTTTCACTCTGATTTTGAGACCTTCCTAACAATATGCTATAAAAACCACCAGAACATTATTTCTGAGGATGCCACGCTGATATAAATGCAACCCACTGCAGCTGAAAAATATCAGTGGCATTCCTCTGTTTATCTAATCCTTGACTTCAATACATTATCAGATCAAAGTCAACTACTCAGCCAGTGTATGCTGGGTTTTCCTCATTTCCAAAAGAAATACCACAACTTGCAGAGCAAAAAATCCCCTGTATCCTTCTATAAAATCGCGTAGAATGAGACACGCTTATGGATGTGAAAGGAGGGAAAAAGCAGATAAAATTCTGACCTCCTGTAGAAATGAAACTCCTGTCATTTCTGCCACTGAGGCTCTGATTTCACCCAAGAATTACTACTGTGACTTCCTTTAAAAAGTAATTTGTCTCCCTAAACAATGTTTTGAATAAATGCAGTGCTATCATCCAAGGTATGGATTTGTGCTAGTGGAAAAAGATACTCCGTTGTGAAATGCAACCTCTAGAAATTAATTCCTCCTGAGTCAGTTTTGTTACATTTGGTTTAGGTTTTTTCCCTTTTAAACAGATTCATCAATTTTTAGGCCAGATGAGATCACTTTAATTGTTTTTGCCTGACTTTCTCTATAACACCAATTATATCCAGGCAGGAAATAATTCCCCTTCAAATTACACAGTATTTCAGTTGAGAAATTCTATTTTGATTTGAACAAAGGCAGAGATGGAGAACCCACAACAGCTTTTACTAAATCATTTCAGTGGTTAATAGCCCCCTGCTTAGATAAATTGTAATCTCCTTTGCAGTTTGAATTTGTCCAGCTTCAAAGAGCAGCCCCGAGGTAGTTCTGTACATTTGCTGCAAAGGCTGAAGGGCCCACTAGCACAGCTTTGCTCACTGCACAGAGATGTGAGTGTGATTGTGTCTGCCTTTAACTCTTTCTTGGGTACACTAAACAGCTGTCAGATGAAGAGATTTTCATCCTACCTGTTCCAAGGCGTCCTAGCAGAAGTGACTAGTGCAGCCAAGATAACCCTGCATGCACCATTGATGTAGTGTTAATGATATTCTCTTATCTTTGTGTCTTTTGTCCTCATGTTGGAGCGATGGCTGAGCTTCACAGGCTGTGTCTGAAGTTACTCCTCCCTGCCTGGCCAGAGCCTTGTCCCTTCCTGCCATTCACAAGGCAGAAAGTCACCAGACCTGTTGGCACAACACCCCATTCCATTTCTCCCTAACCCACTTCATGCAATGATCCATGTTAAAGACACTATTCACAAAAAGCAGGAAAAAAGGAACACATTACTCTGAGTGTTAAGACTAACCTAGATCCCAGTGACAGAATGGGGCTGGGGAGTGATTGCATCAGCAGCTTGCCTGGGTCACCTGCACATTCCATTGAACAGTCCTTCCTAGGACCCCTTTTTTCTGGAATATTTATATCTTAGTACGCAGCTGTGCACTGTCGCTCCAATACACATGACCTGGTATTAGCTGATGGTTAAGCTCACCAGACATCATTCTAAGCAGGCACCTTGCTGTGTTAGAGTGTGCAGCATTTGTCTTTGCTTGCTCTGGCATAACCAAAACAATTTTGCTCCATTTTCAGATTTTGTTAATTCTTTTATCTGTTAAAAAAAAAAGCCAATGGTTCTTCAAAGTTCTTGAGCAATTGCAGTTCTCAAGATTGATGATCTATTCCTAATAATGTTTTATAGCTTCCTTTTTCAGTGAGTTATTGTTGTAAGCCCTTGCCAAATTTTAATAGGATCCCTACTGATAAAGTTGAGGGAACTTGTGAGGTTACAGATATGTAACCCTCAATGTTGTCTTCAGAGATCAATAGACAGCTACGGTGTTCATCAGTCTCCAACCACCACGTGGAGCAGTTTCTTTCTCCTCCTAACTCCCTTTTCTCTTCCATTCCCTCAGATATGGAGCCTCAGAGTAGTGCTGCCTGGAGCACAGGTTTTCAGAAGACTTATGTCTCCTCCAGCAACTGGTTCTTATAGGCACTATGAAGTGTCACCAAAGTGGAAATTTGTGTCTCCATTACAGTGCAAGCTGTGTGTTCATTTTGCCATCACACATTAAGCTTCCTCTGAGGTTCCTTAGAAATGTATTAATTAAAAAAAGAAGTTATTTTCAGCAGAAGAGAGATGAAACACAGTGCTACATGCATGCAAGTGTCCAGTTACTGAGTGTGGGGCTCCCATTATCTCTCAGACAGCCTGACCTCTGCATGTTGGCTTATTCCTGACTTGTATTTGACTTGAAAGAGTGAAAATAATGATTTTGCTTCTTACTTGTCTAGCTCATATATCAGTCAACAATTGTTGGCTTTGCCAAGGGCAACTCTTGCTCTATTAATCCACAAACTTGCTCTCCAGAGTCCTTCACCGTGGCCTCACCCCAGCATGCCAACTTCTGGGTCTACCCAGGGCTTCCTACCCACACACAGCACAGAGATAATATTAACGGTGTCCACTTAAATCAACGAGACAGCTTTGGGACTATGCTTACAACTGTTAAGCCAAAGCATAAATATTTCTGGAAACCTCAAAAATATGAGTTTAGAGTGGGAAACTGCTTGAAAATTCACCTGTCACAGGTGCTACCACAGTTCCAGTGTCATATAAACATGAAGTAACTTTTGTTTTAACTTAGTGGGCTTCCTAATGAAATATCTTGTGGCTGCTTTTGGTTTTAAATTTAGTTTAGTAATTGGTTTATGACTGTAATTACTAGTCTTTCAGGCAACACTTGTTAAAAACAAATTAGGTTGCTCCAAACTCTGGTGATTTTATGATCATATAGATCAATATAAATCACAGTTAATTAAGCTTCTTATCATTTAGGTTTTCCATACACAATGCATTTACAGCATTGCAATAACAGGCAATATTCCTACCTTTCCACACCAATTTAGTCATATTAAAACAAAAATTGGTCTGTAACAACAGAGGCTGAAAACCAGAATTTACTTAAGCAGCCTGCTGCACATTAACAATGATATGATGGTGTAAACTGATAGTGTTTATCTACAGAGGGGAAAAAAACCCTAGAAATATAAACATAACCCGATAAATGCTATTTTAAAAAGGGAAAATAAAGCAAGCCAAGTTAAAACTCTTTGAATATATATTTCCTTTCCAAGTCTTATCAGAGTTGTTACAGCATATAATTCTGGCTGCACCATAATGAAAAAAAAATAAAACAAACAACCAAACACCTAAGGTAGTTAAGAGTGTAAGCATTCCTTAAGATGTCCAAGATGAAATGTGCAAATAAAATATAGTCTGGACTTGTTTTCTTTTTTACAGGATCGACTCATCAATAAATTTCTCTTTAATGGCCATTACCACTTCCATTAAAGATTTTTGCATTAAAAGAACTGCAAATTGTCTCCTGACTTGCAGGATTCTCTGAGTGGTAAAGTTAAAAACCAAACTGTGCCATTGGTCTTCAGGAGTTTTGTCCTGAATTAGGATCCTTCAAGGGCAGCTCCACTAAAACTTCCAGTTGCAAGTTTTGATCTTCAAAAAGGTATAATTTAACATATAGATGGTTTTTAATGCTTATGGGGAAAAGAATATCATCCCTCAACCAAGCCACTTGCGCTGACCCTCTCCAGTTTTACTTTCATATTTATCATGACTGGAGAAATGCACTTAAAATTTATTAACTTGAATTTAATGCACTATAAAGTTGTTAGAAGCTGCTTCCCCCTCTCCCTGCACACATGAAGGACATGCTAGATGAGAGAGGTGTCTGGCTGTGCTTTGGAGGCTGACCCATGGCACCATGAAGGGATTGGCAGGTGAGATGTCCATCTGCAGCCCAGCACTGGCTGAGCAGTGTCTCCAGAGCCCGAGATAAAATAATCCAAATAATAAATACTGATTCCAGGCTGAACTGGCTGACATTACTGATCATTTATTAACGCTGGCTGCTGTGGAGATGAATATTTTCAGGCTGCTGGCTTAAAGTAATTGCCCGATGTATCAACATTAGCTGATATAATCACTGCATAGCTCCTACAGATACAGTGTGTTATTGCTTCATGCAATACATCTTTGGAAATCTCTGTCCCATTACTTTAATGACTTTAATGGCTGCTTTTGTGAGATGCTTCAATCCTGACTGGCATAGAGCACCTCCAATGTGAGATATAGCATGTTATTACAATCTCATGTTTTCTGTTTCTTCATCAATATTATTTCAAGTGGATCCCCTGTTCCCAAACGCCCAGCAACTCATCTTTTTCTCTGGTATAATCTGAGTATATTTATGAAGGTATTAGGAGCCATGCTTTCTTAATATTCATGAACTTATTTGCATTTCTCTAGCTCTGAAAAACACATTAAATAAAACAATAAGGTGGATGCTGGAGTCAGTTTGAAAAAGATTTTGTGAAATACTATATTTTAAATGTTATTTTAGCAGGTGGGAGCAGAATACTTGTTATGGCCAAAAAAAAAAAATGGGAAAAAGATCATTAAAAAGAAAAAAGTTCCTACCTCAAATGTTACCAAAATGTCACATCACATAGAAACACTTTCAAAGAGGAATATATGTTCCTTCCTGATGCACCAGTTTCATAAAATTGTGACATTTACATTCTAATGATAACTAAACTTTGATCTTTGGGAAACTTTAGAGCAAAGAGCCTGATTTACTGTGATTTTGCCACCTCCCTGAGGGAACTAGATGCAGTCTGCAAACCTCACAGGAGTTATACAAACAGAAAATAAGAAAGTAAAATATTGGGAAAGATGGCTGTTTGTATTATGTGTGCACAGAGAAGCCATGAGGATTAACCAGGTTGAACACTGAGGTTTGGTTAAGGATAGCTACACAAAACCCATGCAAACACTCCCCTGCACTTAGGGGGACAGGGAGCTAAAGACATAAACCTGAACCCATCTATCTTTTACTGACACTGGGTCTTGAGAAATTGGGAGATAATGGGCTAAATGGATTTCAGAGCTTCATCTTTACTCCTAATCCATGTCACAGAATTAAAACCAACATGGGCAGGAAATTCTGTAAAAACCCCTCTTAGGAAGGAGTAAAGGACATCGTTCTGCATACAGCTGAGTACAGCTGGTGCTGCTCTCTGAAAAAGGTGGAGACTGTGGAGCCTCCTTACTTTTGCAGGATGTGTTGTCACGTGTCCTAATAAAAATATCCCCTTTAACAATTAGATTCAGGCTTGACTCAAGGTGCAGAAAAGATTTGCACTTCTGGTGAAATGCTGGCATCTGGATGCTGCTCAAGGCAAATCTTCATTGTACTCTGAAGCCAGTGTTCGGTTTCTCTCCCTTCAGCCTGGAAGAAAACACATTTCCTCCACAATGTTTTTCTGTCAAAAGCCTTGCAGCCACTGAGTTTTTAGGAATTGTTTTATTTGCTTTGGTGTGCTGGGAAACTGGCTGCCTTTAGTGTGAGAGTAAAAGGGTAAAGAGCAATTTTACCTGGGTTTGTGCCTTGCTGGATCCTGCAAGGCATATCATGCAATTCAGTGATATATTAGAGTGAGCAGGTTCCTTGCAACAGGGAGACAGAAAAGAAAAAGAAAACAGGTGGTGCACAATGCTGTGCAACCAAAGATGTTTTGCATCTGTAATCATCTGCTACCATATCCCTATCCTGGGCAATGTTGTGCTTCTCCAAACTGAAGAAGTCTTTAGGTTCATTAAGGCCTCCCAAAGACAGGCACCTTCTACCCCAAAGTATTTTTCATCAACTGCCCTTCAAAGTACTATATAGGACAAAATCAATTAACTCTCAGGGATTAGAATCTGAGCTATATGTAATGAATTCAACTGCTTGCTCCTGGATGGAATTTTTGCAGTAAGTAGGAATCTTCTTAATGTAAGAGTGCTCAAGATAATAGTCTGTGGTGTGGCTTTTCAGAGCTAAATGATCAAGCAATGTATATTCTGTGTAACCACTAATGGTAATCTTTCTGCTGGAACTGATGCATAGCAAAATATCTCCAATGAGAGAAATATGGGGCTTACTGCTAAAATTCTTGAATATGCTTTTCATACAAGAATTCTGAATATCAAATAAAGAAAATAAAGTAATATTACATTGAGTAAAAAAAAATTAAATTCTCCCATTTGAAAATGAAAAGTGTCTTTTGTTATTGGCATGGAGTCTTTAAGGGTTAGCATATAGAGTTCTCGTATGCAGGGAAATATCTGTGGAAGAAAATATAAACTTTGCAAATTGTTCTTGGTTTGCTTAGTTAATAACACTTAATGTTTTATATTTAATTACAGTCAATTGCAATTCTTTATTTCAAAGAGATTTAAAACCTAATAAGCATCCAACTGCAGAGCAAATACTCTTCCTTTGTGCACTTAACCTCTTCCAGCTTCTCAACCTTTTGTAATATAAGTACAGGAAAAATAATTAAAAGTATGTACATAAAGGGAGAGACACTAGAACATTTTGTCTGTTCATTTGAGCTGGGTAGTCAACACGACAAGAAAAATTAAACTGAGATTTAGAGACACTTTTTAACCTTGTAGAATGAAGAACTCTCATGATTTTACTTTAATTACCTTCTTGTTCAGTTTTTCCTTTGTTGTCTAAAATATCAATGAGACTCTGTCTCCTATTTTCCATTGTTATAAACCTCTTGAGCAAAATTGCTGCCTTCAAGTAAGAGCAGAATGGAAACCGGAGACAAAGACACAGAAATGTTTAGGCAAAAAATCCATTAAGAAAAAAAGAGAAAGAGAAAGAAGTACATCTGACTGAAGCAAAATTTCTAAATATTTTAATTTCTTCCTACTGCAGAAATTTTCTGAACTCCTCCAGGATAGTTTCCCAAAACTGCTGTGAAGACAGCAAAGTAGAAGAAGGATGGAGAGACTGCAGTGCTCTGCCTTTCTCCCCCTGCTGAGCTCTGCCATGAGGCAATGCCAACTCAGCTCTGTCCTCTTCCAGTCCCTTTTCCCACTTCTTACTCATACCTTGTCTGTAATTAGACATCTAAGCTGTCTTGGGAAGGGAAAGAACTAGAAGCACACTGAGAAAACCTGCTGTCTAACCCTGGGAACTAGGTGTATTCAGGTCACTGCAGCTCACACAATGTGGCAGCTGAAATGAAGCAGCATCATAGAACCATAAAATCATGCAATCATCCATGTTGGAAAAGACCTCTAAAATCCTTGAATCCAACTGTAAACCCAGCACTGCCGAGTCCACCACTAAACCTTGTCCCTAAGTGCCAAAACTACACATCCCCTAAATACCTTCAGGGATAGTGACTCACCAAAGGAAACCCTTTTTCTAAAGCAAAGAAGTCTGAATTAACCAAAGCTTGGTAGAATGAGAATAAGATTAATAGCAGTGTACCATTTCTAGAATTATAGTGTTGGCAGAAAGATATTTGTTTGAAAGAATTATTTTTTTTAAAGAAATACACTACATCATAATTGTAATAAACCCAAAAGATTTCAATCATACTTCTGTCTGGGAAACTAACTGTGAAATAACAAAATTCCCACAACTTTGTTTTTGGTATGTGAAAGAGAACACATCTAAATTAATTCTCACATCTTTTCACAGCTAGATTGATGGATAACTATGTGCTAGAGAACAAAAGTCGGATTTCCAAAGACTGGAGAGCAGAGAAGCTGAACTACTCATCCTTCAAGCACCTTTCAGTTTACACCAGTGATTGTGAAGAATGTGGGATGGAGTCTTTTGAGGACTTAAGACAACAAAGCTGAGGACAGATTAGTTCTTCTTTTCCAAAAGGTTGTTTGGGAGAGGCAGACAGCCTTATTCCCAAACCAAACATGGTCCAAGTGGCTATGGACCCTCCATCCATGCCAGCTGAAGCCAGCATGTGTTCCAACTTATACAGGGAGAGGTCAGCCTTGGGCATGGATACCAAACCTACTAGATTGCTGGAAAATGAGCATAAACCTCTCAGAGGAGAAATGCCATGGCACAGCTGTAAACCTGCTTGAAAGGCTTCACACAGAAGCCAGCACCCAGCTGTGAAAAGTTTTTGTTCTTAAGAAAGAGATTGCTCTGCCAGCCCAATGAGCTCACAGAGAGCCTCTGATCAGTTGGATCTAAAAGATACTTGCTAAGAGAGAGCTTTAGTTAGTCAAGCCCTAGAACAGATATGTGAAAAAATGTGAGGTGAGGTCTTTTTAATCTCCCAATTACATTTTTACATTGGGCTTCTACAAAGGGGATAGGGGAGTAAGATCTGCAAAGCTCCTTCTCTAATGTAGAAAATAATAGATGTTAGTCCAGTTATTCTGAGCCCCAAGAGAAGATTATGCTCACTTGCAGCAATCCTTGCCATCCCTGTGAGCAATAACTGCACTTAATAGCACAGCATCCTGCTTCAGGATGTGTCCATAGGCACTATTTCACCAGTAGGTTGTTCTGGGGAGAGACTTTCACCTGGGACACCTTCAGTTTGGGTTCAAAGTCTGAGTGTGTGACAGAGATTATTTCCATGGGTGTGAAGCTACTTACTGTCTCTGTGCTTTATATGCTGAAATGGGAGAACCATATTTCACCTGTAAGAGGCTGAGGTAGTACTGATTGGCTGAGGTTTCAGAGGATGAGAGAACTGCATCAGTGCTTAGAAGATTTAGCAGAGTCCCATCTGTATAATGTCTAAGAGATTTTCATTGGGTAGGCGTTGTGTTGGAGTTTTAAATGGAGGTGGACTACAGCTCTGCAAGCTCAGAACAGGTCTCATTTCCACTGCAAGGTCTGAGCTGAGCTCTCAGTTCAGGTGTAAATCCTTCATCTTGCTTTCCTGTCTGCCTGCAAATAGCTTGATATTCTGCAGAAAACAAGGTTTTAAAATGTTGTTTCTTATCAATTGAATTCTGAGTTGAAATTGAATAGTGACTGCTTTAGACCAGTATATGGCTTGTAAAGTGAAAGCTTGGAAGACAAAATAAACACCTTCTTCTATCTTGTATTTATTTTTTTTTATGACTCAGTCAAGACAGGAAACAATAAATACACTATTACATTATAAATTTACTTTCAAACTACTTTCCTGTGGAAGCTGAGTGTCCCCCTCCTCTCACTAAGGCTCACCATCTTTATAAAAATTACTGTCTCCTCTCTTTCTGCAGATGTCTCCAAGACCCATTGCCTGCAGCTCTCTGCTCTGTTGACAGCCTCGGCGAGCAGCGTGTCTGGGTGAGCGTGGATGTCTCTCCCCAGCTATGTCACCTGTGTCCACATTCTTGCATAGCACTGACTGCTATGGGTCTCTTCCCCACCACCTGGGAGGTAGACAGCATTTTAGGAATGAATGTGCAGTACTGGACAAGAAAGATGGAGAGTGGCTAAAGCCAGGTCTTCCTCAGAGGTCTGTATTTCTTGTCAGCAGCTGGGTTGCATGGGAAGATGTAAATCCGCAGGCTGTTCTCTGCAAACAACTTCTATGATGAAATTAGACCCTCTGTGCTTGTTGCTAGCCAGAAATTCTTGTAAGAATAACCAGACGTGAAGAAAGGCAGAGAAACTTCCACAGCTGGACCCTGGCCAGCCCAGCTGGCATGGCAGTGTGTCTGAAGCCCCTGGAGCCTTTCCAGGGACAGGATGGTGGGGGCAGCTGCTGGCAGCATGACCTGATTTCCTTCTCCCACACATGACAATAGCCAGGTCATGGTAAAAGGAGGAGCCAGACTTGGAATAAAAACAGTGGGCTGTACTCATGAGAACTAGAGCACCACTGAACAGCTGGAGATCACTGATGTTCATCTCTATGGGAAACATGGATGTTTCCATTTTGCCTTCATGTTGCTACACTGCTTGCAAGGAAGAGCAACCCTTTCTGAAGATAAACCAGCCAGCAATTGAGCCAGAAGAGCTCTACTATAATTCAAAAAGCTTTGACCTGTTTGTGTATTAGACCACACCTTCCCTGTAAATATGTGTTTTCATAATGGCAGCACTGGTACGTTTTGTCAATAATCTACTGAAGAGTCCCTTGGTGTGATGTGTGCTCAGGTAAATTATGTTGAGTAGCTCTTCAAGAGGGGCTAATGAAAATCACATTATCACTATTTAAAAAAAAGATAAATAAGGAAATCTTTTGGAAGTCGGCAAATATTTGGCATCAGTCATGTGTTTCTGTGAGCAAACCTTTTTAGAGTGGCTGCTGATGCCACTGTCTATAACGAGCCATACATGCAGGTTAGGAGTAAAAACTGAGATTGCTAAAATGTGTAGCATAAATATTTTTTTTACAGCTGATGAACTTGCGGTAATCACACTTTCAGGATCATACAAAAGGAATTATGTCATTTTTCAGGGCTCTGAGTACAGACCAGACAATTTAGCAAATACCTAATTTCTGATATAAAGATTTGTCAGGTATTTTCATTACTACCACTGTAACTGTAATGCTTGACTAAAAAAAGTGGTGAGGCCAAGGGGTTAAATGATCCAAGTTTTCTTGAATACAGATATATAGCAAATCACCAATAACAGCTTGTCCCGGGTTGAGAAACCTTGTATTCTGCTGGCTTTCATTAATATCTGGATAAGAGCAAGATACACAAGTGTTCCTTTGAAAACATGAGCAGTTCTCTCTCTTTC
This sequence comes from Anthoscopus minutus, assembly GCA_013399455.1. Classification (NCBI taxonomy): domain Eukaryota; kingdom Metazoa; phylum Chordata; class Aves; order Passeriformes; family Paridae; genus Anthoscopus; species Anthoscopus minutus. The sequence goes on from VWYI01035362.1 coordinate 92,417, forward strand.
TGGATAACTGAAGACTAAGCCTGCAAGGATTTTTAGAATAACTCCAGGGAGGACATTTGCAGGGAAAGAACTCATTGTACCCAGACATGGCTCTGTAGGAGTACATCCTGCAGCTTTCCAGCAAGAAAGAGCAATTCTAGTTAGAAATGTTTGGAGGCATTGGGCTAGAATGAAGGTCAAGCAAGTTTGAAAAAGACTTGCATTTCATAAGAAAAGCTTCTACAATGTATAAATGTCCAGACATTTCATGAAACAAAATCTGTTGAATATCAATAATAGTATTGGCTAGTGTTTCTTGACTGTACTGTAGCCTTCACATCCAGCATTAACTTCTTTTTCCATAAGCAGTGATAGATTTTTACAATTAACTACAGCATTTGTTGGACCCCATAACAGTAACTTCTTTTCTTAAACTACTCTTTTCTCTTCACCTACAGTATTGCACTGTTGGCATGGAATATCAGTCATTTTCCTCACATGAATCCCAGCCATTACCAAATGCAGCAGTCCTGATTGGGGGGCAGAGTGGTGGGATAGGAAACCTGTTAGATGCAGCATAACAAACACTCTGTTGAAGTTGGGAATCCTCCAAATTCCTCTCCTCCAATCCTCTGCATATTCTCAGATGAAGAAAAACACACCACATCTTCACATGTCTAGATAATAAGAATTGGTTTCAAGCATGAGAGAGCTAAAATTGTCAATGTAGATAGTAACTTCAACTGCAATTCAAACACTGGACTCAAAAAAGAGAATTCAAACAGCATCTTTTTATCTACTATCTTGGGATGCTGTAGGAGGGCAAGAGAAACCATACAGCTGGAGTATGTGGTTTTTCTCTGCACTTAAAAACCCTTTTATTGAAGGGGAAAGAATAAAGTGGAATTTCAAAATCTATGTATATGATGAGAGAATTTTTTTTGTGCCTAATCTGGAAAGAAATGAAAAACAATCCATTGCTATGGTAGAGAGCTCCTTCTGTACCTCTGTCAAGGTCATTGAATGCATAAATCCATGGAGAGTACAGACTTTGAAAGAAAGCAGCTTAGCTGTTTCCCCACAGCAGCTCTCTTAGGACTCAAAAAGGTGAGAGAGTTTTCTTGACATTACAAAACTGTTAAATACAACTGAAAATATTTTTCCTGCACTTGGCAGTTTGAGATCTCAACAACATATAATGAATGTATCTAGTGATACCCAAGAGATTGTTATAGACAAGTCAGTATGCCCACGTTTCTTTCCCAAGGTCTCCTTCCTTCCAAGATCCCACTGTGAAGTTTCTGTGTCACAGTCTTTCAACAACTGGGCTTGTTGTCAGGCTCTTTGAATTCAGGTCAGTCTGTTCTCTGTTTTTTTCCATTTCTGCTTTACAAGGCAATGCTATTGAGCAATTCAGAGCAAAGGCATGGGTTAAGCCCCTCAAGAGCCTCTTACTCCAGCCAACACCCTTCTCCTGACGTAACTCATATGATTTCAGAAGTTTTACTGGAATTGAACATCAAGGTGTCAAAACAAATGCTCAGTGAAAAAGAAAGTTCTGTTTCGATTGACTGAAACGATCTGCACCCAGATTGTCTCCTGCTTGCATCTGTTTAAGTGCCTCTTTGTACATCTGGCTATCTGCTACAGACTCCTGAATCCCAGGGAAACTTTTGGAGATGAGAGATGTGGTATCACAGCATGGGCTTCTAGCACCGTAGTGGGAAGCCTGAGTGTTTCAGCTCCATATCCTGAGAAATGCAGAAGTCCTTGTTTTGCTCCACTGGTGGGGCTCTCAGGCTTTCCAAGATGTTTGTTCTTGTAGAAACTGGAGAATATCCAGTGGAAAGTTAACAGGAGAGTGAAAGTCCTGTAGGATGAACCCTGTAATGAAAGATTTGGCTTCTTTAGTCTGATGAAGAGGAGGCTGGAGGGAATCCAATGGGAGCCTACAGCTTTTCAGAATCACAGAATTGTGCAATGATTTGGGTTGCAAGAGACCTTAAAGACCACCCAGTTCCAGACACCCTGCCATAGGCAGAGACAGCTTCCACTAGTCCAGGCTGCTCAAAGCCCCATCTGATCTGGCCTTTAACACTTCCATGGGCAGGATATCCACAGCTGCTCTGGGCAACCTGGTTCACTGCCTCACCATCCTCACAGTAAAGAATTTCTTTCTAACATCTAATCTAATCCTACTCTCATTTTGAAGCCATTTCCCCTTGACCTGTCACTGCATGCTCTTGCACACAGTCCCTCCCCATCTTTCTTGTAGGTTCCATTCAGGTACTGGAAGGCCACAATGAGGTCATCCTGAAGCCTTTTCCAGGCTGAGAAATTCCAGTTGTCTTAGCCCTCTCTCCTCAGAGAGGTGCTCATCCCTCTAATCCTTTTGGTGGCCCTCTCTGGACTTGCTCCAGCAGGTCCATGTCCTTCCTGTGCTGTGGGCCCCAGAGCTGGATGCAGGGTTCCAGGTGGGTCTCACCAGAGTGGGGCAGAGAGGCAGAATTCCCTCCCTCCCCAGCTCCCCACGCTGCTTTGGGTGCAGCCCAGGGCACTTTGGCTCTCTGGGCTGTGAGTGCCCATGGCTGGGTCATGTCTAGCCTCTCATCCACCATCACCCCCGAGTTCTTCTTGCACAGCTGCACTTGATCTGTTCATCCCCCAGCCTGTGTTAAGGCAGGGGTTTGCCCTGACCCAGGTGCAGCATCAGTGCTTAGTGTTGTTAAACCTCATGAGGGTTCACTTCTTGAACTTGTCCACACTTGTACAGTGTCAACTCCACCACTCAGATCGGTGTCATCTGCAGACTTGCTAAGGGTGCACTTAAGCCCTTAATCTATGTCAATAATGCAGATAATTATTTAATATAACCAGTGTTGCAAAGACTGTACAAATCCTTTGTCGTAGCAGACCATATGAAGAAGAGCAATAGCCACAAGCTCTGTGTTCAGTGGTTCAGGACAGGCATTAGACAAGATCTCTTTACTGAGGTGACAGCACAGTATCAAAGCATGGTATCCACTGACATTGCAGAATCTCTATCCTTCAAGCTTCTCAGTATTTAGAAGTATTAGACAAAGCCATGAATTCATGAAGTGTTGGTGATAAACATACTTTTAGCAAGAGTTTGAACTAGAGAGCTCCATATGGTGCCTTCTGACCTACACTTCCATGAATCTGTGGAGATTTGAAAGCTTCTAGGGGTCCTGCTCTTCAGATAAGCAAGATCACAGGCAGGAACAGCTTATTTATCTTTCAGAAACAGATAAACAATCTCCACTTTTCCTCCCAGGACAGCTGTACTTTTTCTCCCTCCTTCCTCAGGTTGCACACTTGCTGAATTTCTGGTCTGTGAGAACTTCAGAGAGATTTCAGCTTTGCTCTGTGTTGAGATGGCAAGCATTTCACATCTGCAGGTTTCCGTGGGACCACATTAAGAATGTTGTCACCCTGAGTAAATCACTGCCATAGCCAGGCTGGCAGATGCAGATAGAGATCACCAGCGCAAACCTGCCTCAATATTCACTGAACTGTTTCAGCAGTTGGGCCAGCATTTCCAGGCATCTCCCCTTCCAAATACGCCGGGTGGGATTGTTCTTAGCTTCTGTGTGTCATGCTCCATCCTTTTATTGAAGAGGGAAGTTGGAGTCAATCTCTGTTTGCCCTTCTAGTGCTGCAGAAGCACAGGGGCTTATCCCCCAGAATCAGGGCTGCCATTAAGATTATTTGCAATAATCTCTACAAAGTTGCCAGAAAATCATGCTGCTGTCTGCACTTTACTTCAAACAAATTGAAAGGCTTGTCTGTGATTTTTTTTAACCACTCGGCAGCAATAGCACCACAGTGTGAGCCTGTAAAACAGCTCCGCCGAGCACATCAGCTGAGTCACTGCTTTTTGCCACAAAGCCCTCACAGCAGAACCTAGAGGAATCAATAACACCAAGCAGCTTAGTAAAAGTACTGAGATTGTGAAAGGTTCTTATATAGAAACACACCAAGTGTTCACAGCAGGAAAAGCACCTCATTTACACTGGGAAAAAAAGCCCTTAATTCACCATACACACTGAGATGTAACCTCTGTGATGGGAGAAGGTGATGGCTGAAGAAATACAGGAAGGAAGTGGAATCACTGACACCACCAGAAGGGGGAAAGATCAATTTTATCACTGAGCCTTGGAATGCTGTTTATTGCACTCTGTATTCATCTCTATTCTGAGCACACAGCCTGCATGAATACACGGATCCTGAGGATCCATAAATACATGGATGCCATGAACAGAGGCAAAAGATGAGCTCTTCTTAAACTGTAATGTTTAGCTGTCTGAGGGCAGGAGCACCACAGGGGAGCTCCCTCCCCCTTAGCAAGTCACCCTGTAAATCCTGCTATTTCTGGGAGACTATGTTCCCATTATCCTCTGTGGAAGGGATAACAAGATGCCAAATCCCACAAGAGTAGTCTCCTGACTGTGCCACTCTCACCATCTATGCAGAGAGAACACTCAGCCTCCTGCATTGCTAGTGGCAAGTGTCAAGACTCAGGATAAAAGCCTGTTTCAGTCTTCTTAAACACACACATCCACATGTGTATGCCCTAGCTTGCATTCTGCATTCTACAAATCTCTTCTAAGAAACTTGCCTGTAAGTGTTGGCCAGGCATGCTGTTCCTTGGATAACTCTGTGAAACTCTTTGCATAGTGCAGTGATTTTTGTCTTGCCTGCTCTAAAATTTGGAAGACCTGTTGAACATTTCACCAGAGTAAACATATTGAAGCATAACACTAGCCATCCACTACACATTTCTTCACTCTAGAGGCAAATTTATATGAAAATGGCTAAGAGTCTCTTTCAATAGACATTTTTTCCATCTTGCATCAACACAGCATTTGATTTCACCTTTTCCCTCTTCTCTGTTTTAATTTTAATCTGTGAAAAGGTAGAGACTCCATCCAGAAGTGTAAGACTTTCCACGGCCAGTAAGAAAATGTTCTTTGTTTGAAATAATATCCCAGCACATACTCATCTCTTTTCTGCTAATATTTTGTGATTATAATCACAAGGTTCTTCTAATTATTAAAATATCTCCTTTATTCAGTTATGAAATTAGTCCATGGGAACTTGAGTGCATTCCACAGAGCTTTTTCACTCTCTGAACTTTCAAAGCCTGTGATTGCTGCACCAGCAACAGTGACCTCCTCCTTGAAAACTTTTAGGGCCAAAGAAAGAAATTACAGCCATGCAGGAAAACCAGGTACACCCAGTTTAAAGAAGTGTAACCAGACATAGCTGTCCCTGGGGTGAGCTAAGGCATCGTCTCCTTCAAAGAGACCACTGGAACAGTATCACAGCTCAGTTTAGCTGCTAAGATCTGAGAAATATGAGCAGGGCACCATAAGCATATACAGGCCAAGACAGTATTGTTTTTGCTAGGGTTGAGCTGACCTTTTGTGTCTGACCTTTTTGGTTTGAAAGAAAACAATGGTATTTTCCTTATATGACGTATAGGTTAAAACTAAAACCATTCAGCTTCCCTACTCTCTGGTGATATTGGATCCATGGTCTGCAAAATACAACACTACTCAGCTGTTGAGAATGAACCTGTAAATGGTAAAGAAAAGCCTGATGGTATAATAAGGGGTAGTATAAAGCAGAAACATCCACAAGCCTCCTTTGGATCTGAATTACTTTCCTTAAGAGCAAACATTGATAACTTTATTTGCTCTCTGATAATTACAAGGAGAAGTCAGAGAGCTGAGGAAAGACCAAGATGTGTTTAGCAAGACAGGAAGATCACACGTATCCCACCTTATTAGTAGATCTTCCTTTAAATACAAGGTTTACTTTAACTTTTCTTTGGTGCAGCTACCATAATAAATGCATAAAACTAAAACACACCTGGAGTTATTTATCACATTCTCCTTTGTTCAAACTTTTTATCTGCAAAGAAACAGGTAAAAAATGCCTTCTCCTGTAGAAAAAGCAGTTGTATCCAACAAAGTCTCTTGCCTCTCACCTCCAGTGTTCCCCAGCATGACAGAAATACCAAACCTGACACCTCCAGTTTCACAGCCTGTGACTTCAAATTCTTTCCAAAGTAAGCAACATTTTTAAAATTTTAAACTGCTTCCTACAACTTCTTACGAATAAAGGAGTCACTTCTCAAGCTGGGGAGATTCCACTGCTCCTGCTGCATAACTCATTGCTGCACAGGGGTAGTGGCTATGAGAGGATGCAATTTGTCCAATTTCTTTGTACCAAGCTACTTTTCACGTCTCCAAGCTAGACTGGACAAAGACTTAAGAGTCCACTCCAAGAGAACCCAATATGATGAGGTTCACAAGTAGCCAGACCAACCAACTGAGCCCTTCACTTACTGCCCTGCAAGAAACGGTGTGAAAAACTGCTTAGCACAAGGTGAACAAAGCAGTGAAGGTAGTCAAGATAACACTTTAGAGACTTATTACAGGGCCAAAAGTGGATATCTGGGATGCAACCCAGTGATGTATCCTACTGAGGGATAAGGAGACAGCAAGGTGAGATTCCTCCACCTTTTATCTCATAGCTCATATCTTAGATATGTTAAATATGCAGTTGTAAGGGCTGATGTCTTCAGTGCATTAGCACTACAGAGTTGAGACTCCTTTGCAATTCACTTCGTAAAGTCTGCTGTTATGGGGTAATCATTTTTCGCTCTGTATTCTGTTCTGCAGAAGTAAGAGTGCAACTCTTATTCGATGCAGTTTTCCCCACTATTTCTTCATTTTTTCTTTAAAAGTACTCTCGTATTCTTCTTCCCATGCCCTCTACATATATTCTCTCCTTTGTTGTACTGCAAGAAAAGCAAACTTGCAATACGAAGGAGGAGTGTTCTTTTGGGTTTTTAAATGGCAAACATTTCAATAAGTAGGCGAGGCATCTGATGGTCTGTCGGCCTTCAAAGCTACTCGCAGGTAGCAAGGACGGTTAAGTTCCTGCTAATCTGCATTTGTGCTGACTGATTGAGCAAAGTTTTATCTCTATTATTGTGTATTTGCCTTTGAAAAACCACCTCCAGGAGGTTCTGCACTCTCTCTCTGAGTCTCTATACCTTACACTACCAGAGCATGGTGTGCTCCCATTGATGCCTGGAAGAGCTGGAACAGAGGCTAGACGGAGTTGGGAAATAAAGGATATTTATTGAGAGGTCACCCCCAGACAGCACCAGTGTTACAAATCAGGCTCTGTCTGGATGGCTCCAAAGATAGAGACCAAAGGGAGAGAGTGGGACAGTCCCAAGACGACACTTTTTTTATATGTTTTGGTCCATTTGGTCCAAGAGCTTCATTTGCCTGCCCTCTTCCTTCCACGTTGTTTCACTTCGAGCTTGAAATTTGGAAAAGGTGTCCTTGAGTTCCAATCAGAAGAGGATTGTTGTGTCTTCCTCACCCTGTGAAAGGATCTCATCACCCTGAACAAAACCACACACTGATGCAGAATAGAAAACCCAAAAGCCCAAGGCATCACTGTCAGAGACTCAGGACCATTTGTTGCCATCACAGAGGCACCATGGGGCTGTGGTGAGGCTCTGGAAATCGCTCTTCAGAGGCAGGACCAAGACTGGCTGCAGGCCAAAGAGCTGCAAGTGGCTAAAACACAGCACACACAACAGGGTAACAGTGAAACTATTGTAACAATCTCACAAGTGCCAATTCTGACCTCATCAGCAATCCTGCAAGAGAGAATGAGGCTTCTGAGAACACATTCATCTCTATCTCCCTACTGCCAGTCTTGGTACGTGTCCCCAAAATCACATAAGTGTAAGCACACATGCTTGCAGAACATCTTAGGCCTTAGGATGATGGTTCAAGCTGGCTTTTTGAGCTAGGACCAGACTAGAGTTATTTGTACTGTGAAGAATGTCTAGGGGTTAAAAGTTACTGTCTGAACCATGGAGAATTCCCTGAAGAGAGGGATTGCCAGTTGCACAGCACTGGTTGAGGATGAAAGCAGGGCAAATAAGCTGTTTAGACAGCTGTCCTTGCTAGTTCTTTTTTCAAAGGAGGTTTTGAGCTATCAACCCACACAACTTTTTGACGTATTCATGGAATACTGTGTACTGAAATTTTATCTGCAGTAAATCTATTCTTTAGGTGGGAAGGTTCTCCATCTGTCATGCCTTTTCTTCCAAGTCAGGGTGAGTCCTTGGAAAGCTGGAGGTCCTACCAGTGGAAGAGGAGATGGCTCTGTCCATACAGTCAGTCCAACACTACTCTGAATCTGCCCACACCTCCTCATCTTTCCATGTATGTCCTGACATTGACATGACTAAACCACTTTCCATTGACTGAGTAATACTTCTCACAAAACAGTGACCTCAGTTGGCACTGAATTAATTTGATTCAGAAACTTCGTAGGAGATTTCTTAATGCAGTTATCAGACTCTAAACTGTTCTGTACTTAATGACAGTGAGATAACCACTGAGGTGTTTAGGAATGGTATTTTATTTTGTATTTGTATCTTGTATTAATATTTTGTTTATATTTTATTCATGTATATGTGCCAAATACTTGAAAATACATGGTGGACACTAGCACCCCTAAATTGCATCTATACAATTCATACAAGATTATGACCACTGTGCCCACACAAATTTTATCTACCAGCAGTGGAGCACCAGTGTTTACTGTAAGTAAAACTGCAAAGGATGGGGTCATCAGTACGGAACCTAAGTGAGGTTGCGTAAAAAGAATTTAAATTTAAAAAAAAATCTCTCTTTCTTTATTCCTCAGTGAAATGAATGTTCATTTCAGATCCAATTAAATATTCTATTAAAAATATTTATTTGTGGAGGGACAATGTAAACAGGGTTTTTTAGTAAATTAAATGTTCAGCAAACCAATCATCATCTTTCCAATAGTAACTTAAAATGAGTATACAGAAATGGTGATAGGAATACCTAAATTAAATGTGCTTGTAATTTGGATAGTATTTCTTCAGGTCAGTATCTCACTAGGGAAGAAAAGCAAAAAATTATAGTATTAAATGAAACTGACAAAGAATAGAGATTTTCAGTTTCACCAGTATTTATTTTTCCCAGAAAATTGCTTTAGAATAGAAAAATTCTAGAAAGTAAAAATCTATTCATTATGAAATGATTTTGCATTAACTTGATAAACAATAAAATAATGGTAGGAAGACTTTTCTGCCCTTGGAGGGAATGCACTCTATTGAGTTTAAAATTATAATAAACCATTGAAAGCCTACTGAGCTAGGTAATAAACGTAGCACAGCAATTTAAGAGTTCATTTCTGTGGCTCTATAATAGTTTCCAGAGTTTTTTTATCTTAGTAGGGTTTTTATGTTTGTGAAATTGTAGTAATTGAAAGTAGATTAAAAAAATTATTCTCCTCCAGACCTTTCCAGGAGAAAAAAAAAGATGAAATCTGTATAATGTTACATCTGGGAAAATATGGAAATATAATTTTCATATAACATAATGGTTAGTATGCCTGTATCTGCAATCTCATTATTATAGGGAATATGCTTAAAATTTAAATTAAATTGGACATGCTCTCCTGGTTTGTGTACCCGTTTCCCTCCAGCACAGAGAGTGCAGAGCAGTTTCACCTGCCACCCATGTGAGCAGAGAGGTGCTCACATCTCTCCACAGTTTCACCAGTGGTGTGAAGTATTAATGCTCCCTTGAGCAGCACCTGCCCCACTCGCATGACAGGAGAGGCTGTGCTGGTGGCCAGGACCTCTCCCAAGCCATGGCAAGGTCTAGCTTAGTCTTTGCAATGGCAACATGGAAGAGAAACACACAGGGCTAGGAGCTCTTGTGCTAAATGGTGAAGAATGTGCAGAAGATTTTCATGCTGAATACAGGAGAAGAAATAATAATCATGTGGGCAGCTAAAGAGTGTGAATAAAAATTTTTACAAGGGAGGATGATATCAGGGAAGCTCTGGGAAGCTCATGTGCAGCAGTGGTGTGTTTTTAGGTCCAACCAGATTTGGATGGGAGAAAGGTGGCAACACCATAGGCAGAAGGTGCACCCCTCTTGTTTCCAGCTTTGACCTGGAAGTCACTGGACTTTGAAAAAAATGGGAGTTCAGAGCCTGCAATTTTAAATCTGTCAAGACAAGAAGAAAAGTGAATTTTAGCAGAGGAAGTGGAGATACCATCTCAAGCAAGATATGCAGCAAGTGAGAGGAGGCACACTTAGCATCCTCACTGACACAAGAGGTCAGAATTATGTGGAAAAACTGGAGCATGAGGCTTAGATAGCACAAAGGCTTGAGAGAAAAGAAACATCTGATTGGAGATAGGCAGCCACACAAGTCAGAAAGGCTGAATGGGAGAAAGCTTGTACTGCTGTGATATTACACACTTGTGATGGTAGAGCAGCACGTGAGCCAGAAAGGCAATGATGCTGCAGGTGAAAGATCAGCAGAAGAATGGGATGGGAAAGTGGAAAACCTCACATTTCTTATGTGAGAATTTGATTAGATGTTCCAAGGCCTTCTGCTTTTCAGCTATGCTAGGAAAGGAATTATACGCTGCCATGTCTTAGAAATGCATAGTGGCATTAATGAAAGATGATCTCTAGTGTGCTGTGTCCTCCTATGAACGTGCAGCAGCCTCATACCAAGGCCAGCGTCTTGGCAATCTCTGAAAACAACACAAAGAAAATACTTTAAATCCAATGTGAGTTTGTAAAGCTGTGCAAGGATTTGCCAAATTTCATTCATGTTCCGTAAATAAAAATCCTGTTATCTGAGCCACAGTGACTTCTGAAATCAAGGAGACAGAGAATTGACCCACTCAGAGGAAAAATTCTCTGATGCTACATATGCATGAAGGGACTCTGGCTGCATCAGCATTGTGAGCCAAGATAATGGGCTCTCGTGGCACAACAGAGCAGGGGTCACTCACCAAGAGCAGGACACAGGACGGGGATGGAGTTGCCATCTGCACATTCCTGATTCTCTTCATGATAATCAGCCCATTTTTCAAAACATACTTTGCATGCAAACACAAGTGCTTAGCATTTATATTAGCAACATATGTGTCATTGTTTGGGCTGCAAGCTCATTAGCACCTCGATGTGACATGCCACCTGAACAGAATGAAGCTTGCAGAGATGAAAAGGTATAGGGAAATGGCTGAGGGCAAAGTAGGCAGTGGCAAACAATAATATCTAAAAGAAGGGAGAGTCATACTTTTAATTTACCGTGCATTTTGATTGATGGCTCCAACAACCTCCCATTTAAAGGTGCACAAAGAACAGTCGTGTCCTAAAGGCAATGGCTGTGAGCACAAACAGAAAGAGTCTTGACTACACTTAGATCAAAAAATCAAAAAATCAAACCAAGGAAAGAGAAGGAGAGAAGACTGTTGAATCCCTGAAGCAGCACTGACATTTACATGTGACAAGAAGGTGGGAGAAGTACTATAAAAAAAATGAACCTACTGCTGTAGAAGATGCTTATTCAAATATCCAAGGGCACAGATTGCATCTATAGTAGTAGCACTTGTGACTGGAAATCATGAAGGATCAGCATGGATGTTGCTAACAGACTAGGATAGACGTAAAGTAAACTGCATGGACAACATCCCTCACGCTTAATTACAATAGAAAGTCTGGCTTTTTAGAGGATCTTCATTTGTTAAATAAAGAATGATTTATTGAAGTGTTTTTCTCTCTCTGTCAGGGTCCTCAGAAGGGAGCTGAGGATGATTTAAGTACTTAGATGTATGCACAAGCCACCAAGAAAGGAATAAAACCAGCGCCAGGACTGATGCTGGTTTCTGGAGCGGAGGGCTACTTTTGTGCTGAAAGCCTGCTTGGATTTTGTCTGCCCTGTTTAAGAAAAGCATAATAGAGGTGCTTTTAATTAGACATGAAAAGGTGAAAAAGGACTTCTACTCAAATTAATATGGCACAACCTGGTGTGAGGCAGAGCTGTGAGGTAGATCTCCTTACACCTTCTCCTTCTGCTGAGCACATGAAAACACTTTTAGTCTGTACAGATCCATTTTAATAAAAGACAGGCTAGAATTTAGTCACTGTTGCAGCCAAGGAAGCCTGAATCAGCTGCATCTGAAACAGATTAGAAAATAACATCTTGTAAATAATTATTCTCCTCCCCACATCCCAGTCCTCTGTCCTTCAGAGTAGGTCCTATCCTTCAGTCTTGCCCACAGACTGGAAACTTTTACTGACTTCCTAATTGCAAGAAACTTTACACAGTTGGGGAAACCTTTTTCTTTCCATCACCTTTGAGATCTGGCTGCATTTCTGTGCTTCCTGCCCTGCTCAGAAGTCTCTAGCCCCTCTGCATGGCAATCTCCCTGATGCAGCATCTGTCCTTGAGTAGCCCAGTCCTGGATTCACAAACATTCCCTGCTGCCACCTTTTCTCCCTCCCTGCCAAGGTCTCTGACTGTCTCAAGTGCAGCAGCCCAGACCAATCTTGTAGCAAAATAGATACCTACAGTGTAAATAGGGAGCACATAAGTAAAACCCATTATGTCCTTGCCATGTTTCAGTCTATATGAAAAGTTAAACCAGTACAGAAACTCAATTATCAGAAGGGTTATCAGGATGAGCTCTTTTGTGCTTCATCATATGGGATAACATAGAACTATATATGGAAGATAATATATCACATAAACCAGGGAGTCCTCTGGATGATTCAATCTGTGAACAAAATTAATTGAACAAGTAAAATTATATAGCCAACACATGTGCCTATGGCAGTGGGGCTGAACCAGAGGAACAGTGCTGCCAGAGAGTGGTAGTAGGAGTGTGGTGCTTGTCTTGTGGAGACACTAATCCTGACATTACTAATAAATGAGAGTACTGCAAAGTGGAATAATAAAGGGTGAACATAAACATGAAAAAACAACAGTGAGAACAGATGGCCATCAATACACAAGGGAGGAATTAACCCAAAATCAGTTTGGATACTGAACTGTGCCTACAACTGAGCTGGTTTCTGAGTTCAGATAACCCGAGCTGATTGCTGCCTGGTACCTAAAGTACCTAAACAACATCAAAAACCAGCTTAGCATTGCCCTATTCCTCCTTCTCCAGGCAAATACAGTGTTCATTACTTCAGGCACACATGCCTATGTACATAAACACACAGACAGAAGAAAGTTGTTCTGGTTATGTCTTTTCATTTTCCCACATATCATTCTTCTTCTGCATGGCTGTAGCATTCTAACCAGCATGTAATTCCAACTTAGTGGCAATTACCACAGATATTTGTTGGCATTTTTCCACTTTTGTGCAGACAGGTTGCTTTGCAGTTGCATGGAAAACTAGATGATCTCAAGTTGCCTTTGGAAAGGTTGGAACCTGTGAAATCTGATTGAGTTTGGTATTGTTATAATCTTGACTGTACAGTTATTGTATCACAATACCGCTGAATTTAGATGCAATATGGAAATGAAAATGCACCATAATAATCAAGCTATTTTATATCCCACTGTGGCTTATTTATTTTTTCCTTTACTCATGAAATCTTTGTGCTTTATGCTTAGTTCCCTTTTTGATAACATTTAATAAAATTTGTTTTTTTTTTTTCTTTTTGTAGGTCTCATATGAGTGTCACTTAAAATGAAACCAATTAAGAAACATCTGCAGACAACAGAACAGTGTCAAGTGTGAACAATGAAATTTCTTCTAAAAGAGAGTAGAGCACACTCTCAACAAGTCTGAGAAAGCTCTGTCCAAACAAAAGACATGTTTATATCCTCACTGGAGCTCCAGTGTGTTGCAACCTGTCCCTCAAGAGCACTGTAAACCAAGACAGTTTGACCCAGACATTGCAATCAGCAATACTAATTACATTTCAAACACCATCATCAGCTAGTCTGGCTTAGGTTTAGTGCTCTTATAACACATAGGAACAAAAAGCAATGATTGCTTACTTAAGAAGAAATATTTTACTTTAAACTGATACCTTTTTTTCTTCTTTTTTAATTCTCAAGGACTCACTAGAGAGCCTTGTAAAGGTTATATGGAGACATTTTCCCTATCTCTAACCCAATTTCATTTCTTTTAGGCTTCATCTGAAGTCACTGGAATTGTCATGTTTTTTTATGGGATAATTATAACATCCCTGTAAGGTTTTATTACCTTAACACACTGGTATATATTCTCAACCCTGACTCTAGTTTAGTATGTATTTTTAAATAATTAATAAGCCTAGACAAGCATGTGGTGCAGCAGAAAAATTAGAAATCAGGAATGTCTCTGAAGGAAAGATGTACCCTGTCCAAATTACTATCCTTCCCATAAGAATGGCCAAGAGGGGTTAGACTCAAAAAAATTGGTACCATCACATTGCTGGCTCCTTTCTGCTGGTAAAACAGAGTTTTACACGGTGGTGTCAACCTGAAGAAACAAAAAAACACATGAGATGAGGCTTCCACATCAGGATCACATGGTTGGAAAAAAATATGGGAAAAAGGGCCAGAGGTTTTTGTGTTTGCAAGTGTGAGGATAAAAAGTGGGTTTTGCCTTTTTTTTCTTTATGCAGGATGACTTTCTCACAGGTCTAAGGGGAAAAAAATTATTTGGTAAGGGCTTGAAGGCTAACACTGATGGGTATCTGAAAACATCATAAGACTACATCCAACCCAGCCCTGAAATAGCCAGCTCTGTACTGCTGATGTTCCAGGCATCTCAGCCAAGGGGAAAGCACAGATGAATTGCCAAAAGTCTCAATGAAGTCTGGAGTGGTGCATTTTGCAAAAGACCCTGCAAAAGCCATGCTATTATCCATTATTACTTCATGTAACTGGATGCATGCTGGGCTCAGGGCAGATTCAGGGGTTGCAGTGTAGACCTGCCTGGAGGGAGCTGAGCTCTTCTCACAGTGAACATGGGGTCCATCCTTTTTCCTAAGCAGAGATGGGAATCTTCTACAGTTTGTTTTGCAAAAATAATGTTTCCCTTTATCAGAAGCAGCAGACACTGGCATGACAGGCTTGTACTCCATAGGCTTATTTTTCCTCAGGCAATGGTACTTGAGCTCCTGGTCCCATTAGCATGGCCACAAAACAAGTCTTTAATTACAATAGAAAGTAAAAAAAATTGTAGTTTTTATTTACAGTAAGAAAAAGGAAGACAAGTGTCACAGATGAAGCAAACATTTGACTTGAATATCTCAGAATTGCCTTGCAACACTCCCCAGGAGGGAGACCAGCCTTTATCACATCACCAGTTAACAGGGGCATGATCAATGACAGAAGTGTCTGTCAACTTTAACTAAATTCACCATCAAGACCTCTGATATTTTTTCAGAGAAAGAAAATTTGGATCAATCAGTAAGATTGAACTGAATAATTTTCACATGGGCATCTGCAGACACCACAAAATCTGCACAATACCACCCAGAAACAAATGGAAGGATGCTTTATGATCTGATTAAATGTCAATGAGTAAAATTAATAGCTCATTACATTATTTTTTTTTTCATTTTCCCCCTTTCTCTTTACCTTGTAGCTATTAGGAATGCCCATTCGTACAAATGTTCATTTTGATAAAATCTTCTTCCTTTCCTGTTCTGACACATCTCCTTATGTCTCCTCTCTTGCAATCTCGCCATCTCTGCATCAAGTTCTTTAAAGCAGTTTCTAATTTTATCTTGAGCTGTGAAGTTTTTGAAGATTCTCTGTTTGAAAAAGGCTGGAATAAAAAATAGGCTGAACTGAATAAATAGTTATTCTAACATTTTGATGTCTCATGGGTTCAGAATGCGGGGGCAGGAGGAGGTTCTGACAAACAGCGAATCTATTAAAGCTCTCTTGCTGTTTTCCTTCTGAAACACAGGGCTTTAGGCCATGCAACCTCCTTAACCTAGGTCAACTCCATCACAGACATCTGATGCAGGCCTTGTGATGCACCACTCCCAGAAAGAGAAGAAACAGGGCAGGAGGAGATGAGTAAGAGGGATTGGGTCACAAGCTTCTGCTCCATGCAGCTGGAGACACATGAGCAGTGGAAATGTCTGAAAGGAATAAGCCATAGGTGTAGCTACAAGGCATGTCCTGCTTTGTTGTGAAAGTGTTGAGGAAATAGTTTTGTTGCTTTTTGCCATTATATATCTGCTTTTAGATTAAGAACTATGCTTACCTGTATTTACAAAAATGCTCTCAAACCTCGGTTAGAAAACACAGCAAAAATAGGGATACTGCTAAAATACTTAAGAATGTGCATTGGATGAGTGGCTAATATTGGTTTTATCTTACCAAAAATAAATTTAAATAGGTAACATTGGTCAGTTATTTTGCTAAAGCAGCTTGGTGGTGGGCTTGATATGTGTTTTTTAAACTTAGGAGGTGATCTCAAAAGGTAATTCTTCACTGATTGACACAGACTACTGTGTACAATGCAATGCATTTAACATGGGAAAAAAACTTAAAATGTAGCTTTTGTGCAACTTGGTAGGCATTGTGCTGAAACTCATATATTCCAAAGGACCCTCTCAAATCCTGCAAACCTAATAAACAAAATTACTCCACTATTTATCAAGTAAATCAGATAGCGTTGTAGACTATTAGAGGGATAAATTATTTCCTTTTTTCATATCCAAAATTTTTTTTTCCCAAAGTTAGTAGCTGTCTTTGCTTCCAGTGTTTTCCCCAAACACCTTTCAATGTTGTCTGTGGGAACAGTCACAAAGCAATAGAAACATGCCAAACATATTGATTACAGAGTAAAATGGTTACCCTGGCAACTAAAAATCCTAGGAAAGTGCTTTAAACTTCTTTCCATTCTCATGTGACTTCTTTTTATATACTTTTTTTCTCAGATGGTTTGAGAAATCATGGATATAAAAGTATTTGCTCTGAATATACAGCAATGAAGAAAAGGTGATTCATGCCTAGATTATTTATTCCACCAGGAATATAACTACCCACATTACTGCCTTAGTAATCTGTCACTTGCATAACGGGTAGGCAATTTTTGTATCTTGAGGGGCAAAGTAACTCTCTCCCACTAATTTCTAAATCTAAATGTGACCTAAGGAAAGAAATCCAAGGACTAGAATTTTCCTTAATTACCTTTCCTTGCCTGCCTTAAGTTCCAAGGCAAACAAGATGAACAGTGTGATGTAATTAGAAATTATGTGGCATTCTAAAGTTTGCTCTGCTCTGTACAGAGCAAAGGAAATTAATGTCCTCTCTCCATGGGTGGTTTTGAATGAATGGTGACTAGGTGTAACAATAGTGACCTAACCAGAGGAGCATCAGGGTTCAGAGCTGGTGGTAGTGGGCTCATGTGGTTGCTCAGGCTCATTCTAGGCACAGCCTGATGGTGCCAGGATATTAAAAAGCAAATACAATTGAAAAAATATATGAAGCTTAGTTGGGAGCAAATTTCAATGGCTCGTTTCTCTGACTCCTCCTTGGTTCAACCCCAGACACACAGAAGACTCTCTACTTACTGCTCAAGCAGCCCTCATTAACAGGCTCAGCTTCTAAGCCTTTTAATATTTCAGAAGGAGTTGCCCTTGCAGGCATTAAGCAGATGCTTGTTGATCCATTCGTTTGTAAGCAGGAGCAATAACTGGACTATGAGGAAAGGGGAAAACATGCAACAATGATTACATTAAGGTTTGGGGGTTTGTTAGAAGAAGGGTGTCTAAGCCAGCAATTCAGAAAACAGGCCACTACTATTCAGGCTTTGATATGCTGATTTTTTCTTCTCTGAACAAATGGTCCTAGGTTGTTTTTAGAGTTTTTTTGTCCTCTGTAATGGCTTTCCAAATAAAAATGGTTTTGAAAAGCTGCAATTACAGAGGTTACAAATAACACGCAGCAACACAGCTGGCACTGGAACATTTCCAGAACATAATCACCTGTCGTGCCATGATGAGGGCCCATTATATCCAGTGGGGTCTGACAGATCTATTGTCAAAAATCTCATCTCCTAATGGAACAGGTCTGGGATTGTCTGAGCGTTAGCCTGCTTTCCTACGTCAGATTGTGTTAAAGAAGTATGTTATTCCTTTGAATGCTGTCTTTTTATCTGTCCCAGACTTGTATTGTTAATAGAAGGCTGAAGAAAATGTGATTAAGTTAACATGGAACCATAAATTAGCTTCCAGTGAAAAGAAATGACACAATCAAAACCTTCCAGTAAACATAATCCTAAGAACTGAGTATGGTATAAAGTGTGGGGAAACACAGAGTGGTTAATTTTTATGGGTGGAATATTACTTCAATGCAACAAAAGGCAGCTCTCTAGCTCCCTTTATTTGAACAGATGTTTGCCTTGTGTTGTCCTTTGTATTCTCAGGGGTTTTTTGTCACTCTTGAGAGAGAAAACTTTGCTAATGCCTTTTTAATACTCAGTTTCCTTTAATTATTTTTTTTCTGATTGAAAAGTGCAAACCTTTCTAGCAAGACATCAATATTTGTCTTACATATAAAAATCACTGTCATTTCTATAAGCAGCTTTATCCTGAGATACAGAAGGATAACAGTGACCACTAGCATTTTGACATGTACCAGTCACTGGACCTAATGGTAACATTAAGTTGACATACTTTTTAGGGAAAGGAGGGAATCCTCAAAGGAAATATGGTTCCACTTTTCCAGAACTATCATCACTTTCCTTTGCATGGCACTGATTTGGGGAAGTTGGATCAAAAGAGTGTAGTCAGCCTTGAGATTACATCCCAACCTGACTGATTTTGCTGCACAAGTAGGGTAGAGCATGCTTCTGATTGCATTCACAGTCATCTCCAGCTATAAGTGAATCCAGACTGCTGTTGAGACATCTATCTGTCTGCCACAATTCCCTAGGGAGCATTGTCTAGTTAAAACGGGAAGATGAAATCTCCAGTTGATCAGTGAGTTCATCAGTAAATACCAGAAGTTTGTGAGATATCTCCCATTTATGCTTGGCAGCAGCCAAACTTATTGCAGTAAACCCTATGGATTTTTAATCCTGTCAGCTCTGAAGACTGGTGTGGTTTCAAAAGCCAGGTGAGCTTAGCTTCCCTGCAGCACCCGCAGGTCCCCTGATGCCACAGATTTCCTATACCACAGGAAGTCATGCCAGATGTCTCTGCCAAAGGCTGAGTTCCCTGAGCAGCTCTGCCCTGCCTGGCCTCTGCCCTGCTGTGCTGGCTCCTGGCCCGGGGTGAGCTGTGCCAGCCGCGCCGGCAGACGAGGCTCAGCTGCAGGGACAAGCAGCAGCCACTGCCGATAAAGGGTTTGCTGCCAAAGGAAACCATGCATTTGGTTTGCAAACCTCCCCCATGCATTTGGCACGGCACAGTTTGTGGAACTACAGCAGCTCCCTAAGCCTCTGTGTGACTTCCCAAAGCTTGGAGCAGGAAGGATTTGCATGAAGGTATCCTGGTGCAGCAGGAATCCGTAGGTCCATGGATGCATTTAGGATGGGTTTTTGCTTTACCACTCACTTCATTTCCTCTTCTCTCTGTGGGTTATTAAGAAGCCTTTGTGTGACCAGGAGCTGACCCTTTGGGCGCTCTCTCCTATGGGGCATTCACAGCAGCAGCTGGGACTGCCACATGTCCCATGGTGTGGTTCTCTAAAAAGCAGCACCTCCAGGGCAGTAAGAGACGCTTCCGTAGTTCAGGCATGCCTGTGCACGAGTGTGCACGTGTAGGAGTCGTTATCACTTACTCCCTGGAAACTTACTCCCTGAAAACAGCACAAATTATGCAATAATAGATGAGGCATTGAGCATAAGCTGTGGTTTATTGCATGGGAAGGGTATCACTGCTGCCTGGAAATCATTGACTCAAGAACCCCCTTCCTCACTGAGATGCTAGACACATGCTATTCTTTCATTTTTTGAGTCTTTCCCTTTTAATTTTTTCTGATGTTTCTCTTCCTTCTTCTGTGCTCAGTAATTATCTGTACTTTTGGTATGAACAGGACAAGTTTCCTTCATTACTTGATTTGAGGCCCTGAAATGGATACTGCTACTCTAACCCTGGGAAGAAGACAGGCTTGGGAGATGGTGGTTCTTATTGAGGGCCATAGTTAATTACAGATGACAAAATGAGAGTGTGGAGGGGAGCAAGAGGCGAAAGGAGGGAGAACTCAAAACTGCATAATCGGCAGATGTGTCTTGTTTTTAGAAGTGGTATAGCTAGCAGAGTTATTAGAAAAGCCCTAGAGATTTAGAGTTTTATTACTTTATCACTTCCTAATAAAGTAATGTAAAATAAAGTGTTAATTGTTTTCGCATGAGAAATTTAAAGGTTAGTGTGTTCACTATTTCCATTATTTTTTCCTCTCTGATTTTAAGTGTCTGTTCCATGTGGACACATTTATGCCTAAACAAGCTAAGCTCTTATCTTATACAGCCAGAAAGAAACACAAAGGCTACAGTTAGCATGAAGACTATTTGTAAACTGGGGTTCTAGACTGACACAAATAATGTCTAGGTGGAGCAGAAAGGCTCCTAAGTTTTTCTATTTTCAAGTACCTATTTTTCCCCACTTTCATCAACTGATCTAACAAAATATATTGATTCCTCTAAGTAAGTATTGCCTCAGTATTACCAAACCAAGTATTGCCTAAGTATTACCAAACCAAGCATCTGAACTTGCTCCCTATCTCCAAATGTGGCACATTTGTTCTATGACCAACAATGTCAATATTTTGCAAATACCTAGATGAGGCAGTAAGAGCAATTTTTACCAATAGCTAATGGAAATAGTAAAGCAGAATTTGGAGTTCTTCTGGGCAAGAAAAGTTCATGCACACATTGATCATTCCCAGTAGATGCCCAATCTTGATGCTGTGGGAGAGATACACAGAGAAAAAACAAGACGCTTTCCCTCTGTTTATGTTGTGCCACTATACAGAAAGTGAACAATATTCAAGAAGCCAGAAGTTGAGAGCTCTAAACTGAACAAATATCTCATTAAGTTCAGTCTGGAACAGCCAAATAGCCAGATGAGCCCTGCAGAAACTGGTCCTGCATGTTTACATTTGGCACAGGGCCCTTTAACACAGCTGATAACACAACAGGTTTATGCAGGGCTGGATTTGGCATTTCTCACAGAACAACATTGCGCCACAAACGATTGTCTAAATTCTGCATCAACTGGTCCTGCTTATGTCCTCAGATCCTCTGGGATTCTGACATATCCCAGAAAGCCTTCCCTCTCTTCATGTTTTTATAGGATGAAAAATATATATGCATGTTGTATATACACATCTTCAGTGTTAGACACGTACAGGTAAATCCCTGCCTTACCAATCTGTGCAAATATTGAAAAAGGCAGAGCTTGCTATGCAATATTTGTTTTTCACAAGGAAGTTGCTAGAAGTAGTTTTATTCTTTTATTTTTGATTGAAAATAAAAAGCCCACAAATTATATATATACCCTTAAGGTAAACAACAAATGAAAGATTCTAATGAAATCAGTGCTTGATTCTTCTTCTAGTCGACTTAATTGAAAGCTCAGACATGCCTAATGGTTTGTATAAAACACCAATGCAGATGATTTCCTCTACTTTGATAAGTTACAAATCCTTCCAGCAGAAATTACTGGTCAAAACAGACTCTATTATTCATTTGGTTTTCCAGTCATGTTTCAGTCCTGTGAAGATTTAACATCCTTGAATAGCTTTGTTTCACAAGACTCAGACCTTTGACTTCAGCTTTACTGTCTGACTCACATATATAAACTGCTGACTGCAAGAGAGGTAGAAGACTTGTAAGGGCTTGGATTTGAGTAATTTAATTGTAAACTCTTTGATACATGAAAGGAACAACTGGGAAATAGCATTTTGCATATTTCTGCCTCTTTACAATAAGAGGCACCTTCATACAGTTATATGCTGCCTTTGTAATCTCATAAAATCTCAGAGTTTGTGTAATCTCAGAGGTTGCATCATACACACTTCCTCCAGCTACATGGGTTGCTCATGCCAGCACTTAAACAACAGCAGCAGCAAAAGGAAGAAACATACAGAAGTTGCTGAAAAAACTGTGTTTTCTTGCATGTGAAATGAGTTCCCTCAACTCTGCTATTTATCTATCTTTTTTCTTTAATAAAAGAAGCCAAAAGAGTAGGAGATCAAGAAATTAGAAGAGGAACACTTGAACTGAAAAGCAACTGTTTAAAAAATAAACCCAGCTGAAGGTTTGAAAATTAGGAATGTTACCAAATCTAAGAATATCATCCAATATTTCTGCTGGGTGACTAACAGTTTTGAATTCCTCACTCTTCAGATCCCAGATGCAGCATTCCTGAGCACTCAGCATCAGACATTTGGAAATATGGCCTCTCTTTCTTTAACTTGCTTGAGAGCTCAGAATTGTTACTTGCTTTTCAGAAGTGTTTTTCTCTGTGAATGTACCCCACAGAAGGTAAATGTTTGTCTTTTCATTCTCTTTTACCTTACCTTTTATGCTTCCATGATTATTTGCCCAGGCTGCCAATCCACTCTATCAAATGGACTCTTCACTTGCAGTTCAGCGTAACAGTATGCTTTAGGAAGGAATAAACTGAGGGATTAGTCAAGTAAAAGTATCTGTGAGTAACTTCATTTGTGGAGGAACTGTACTCCCATGAGTTTTCCCCTGTGTTATAGGTGGGTGGCAGATTGGACTCCAAAATTAGAGTTAGCCCTTGTTTCAGTTTTGGTTACCCAATTGTATCTGTTATCAAGGTAATTAATGCTTTAGCTGAATTCATGACTGGATTCCAAAAGATGTCCACTGCACAGAAATCAGCCCATTTATTTCTCCCCCTTCAGTCTGACAGATGTTCAAAACCCTCTGAAGATTACGCTTGTGGAGAGAGAATACATGTGAGTAAAACCGATGGTAAAATCCTAGCTTCATAAAAATAAATAGAAAATGTCCCGTTGCCATCCATGGAACTAAGACATCACACTAAGTGGCTTTGTATAGAGCACTTCTCTTTCTCAAAATAGTATTTATGCATGGAATCTTCCATGGGGAAGCTAATTTATAATCTGGTCAGGATCTGTGTTCGGGTGTGTACATTCATATGTCTGCCATGAAAATTTTCTACCAGCCAATCAACCCTCCAGAGCAGACTGGGAGCTGGCAGAATAGCTAATTACTCTCGCTAAGGGAAATCTGCTGGCTTGATTAATGCCTGTTTACCAATTGTTGCTGTTACTTCAGCTGTAATCTCAGAAAAGGGTTTTCTGAGCATGACTGTTCTGGAACTTTTTTTTCAGTTTTGCTGTGCTATAAACCTTGTCTCATTCTTCATTCCCTGAGGCAGTTCCACAAATGGTAGACATAGTCATGAGTATATAGTAATTAATATAGTGTCTGTGCAGCACCATGCTCTTTCCTAACACTATTTATCTGTAAATCTAAAGCTGCATTTGGAAGGAGGTATCACTATCACTAACAAATTGGATCTGGATGGTGAGGTTAGCCCCAAAGCTTCCACCTTAGTTTAAAATCTTCCACCAGGATAAATAATGACTAACTTAACTAGCCACAATTTTGGTAAAGAGTATCCCATCCGGTTTGTTGTTCTGAGATCTATCAGCTTCTGAATGGTACCTTGTCTTTCTAAATTGAAAAAGAAAGATCTATTACTGTCTTCTGAAGAATTTTAAGTGCGCTTTAAAGGACAGAAGTGTTTGTCCACCTGCACCATTCCTCTTACCGTACTAATTCACTTTGCTGAGGAGACTGAGATTGTAACTCCTTGAGAAAATCAGATTGTATGAAAATGCATCCCATCTTAGCTTTCTGGGAGCAGTGCTCCTCAGTTCTCCCTGCGAGATCACTCTGGGGGCAGGAGACAGTACTAAGCTGAGCCTGCCAAGCCATTTTTGACTTATACTGGTTGGCCGAGGACCTGGTACAGTTGTAGATAACCAGAGCACTCTCAATTCCCATGGGAAGGAGGCCACCAAGAAAGGCTGGCAGAGAAGCAACTTCTGAGACTCAGAATGGGAACTGAGAATCCCTCAAGTTCCTATAAAAGCAGCGGAAAAGGGTATTTCACAGCCTATGCAGTTAGCTCTTGGTTATCTTCTTAATGCCAGTGCTGATCTTTAGCATTGATATATTAAATGATACTTTTGTGTTTCAGCACTTAAGACTGGCCATACCAAAGGAGCCGAAAGCTTCACCTGGCTCACTCCCTAATTTCCAGAAGCAGATGGGTTGGGAGGGTACGGGACCAAAGCAAAGACAGCAATACCTCCTGCAGCATTCCCTCAGCATTGCCACCAGCAATCTCTGGTCAAGGGCTCCCCTCACCAAAAGTGGTATTCTTGCATTTGCACATGTGTACAAATCAGCAGGGCCCTGTGCCTGAAGTGCCCCTACTGCTGCCACCATCCCGGTACCAGAATGTGACCCAGTGTGCTCAGCAGCAGCCTGCAGCTACTTGCTCATATCCTTGCTCAGGATGAAACAAAGAATAGGGACTGAAGCATGCCTTCTAACAGGCTCTGAGCTATGCTGCTCAGGTCCAGATTTGCAGCCAATTTTTTTCCAGGAACTGGCCATGTTCCGACTCAATATTCTGGTTTGGTCTAAAGCTATGGTTTATGTCTGACCCTGAGCCCAGAGCCTGCTTGAATAGGATCTGTTGTTCTCTTTAGAGGCTATTTCAGATAGCAGTGCTCCCAAAGGAGTAACACTGTGCCTTTTGAAGCAGCTCTCCCTCCCAGTGAACACTTTAATCCCAAATAACCACAGAAACAGACAAATGAAAGGCTCTTTCTCACAGGAAACTCAACTCAGATTGAAGATGGAGCTCAATAGTTGTACATTTATGCTGTATTTTGCACAAGTTTGCAGTGTACAGATGTAAGACATTCAAACACCCAAGAAGCTGGCAAATTCTACCTCAAGGTGCTTCCAAGCACCACAGTAGGAGAGGGGAAGGAGGAAAAGGCTAGGAGGAGCACAACTGGGCATGGAATCTGGTTCAGCATCAGCCTCCTCAGCAGGCCAGTGGGATAGCTCATACACATCTCTTGGGAGTCAAAATACATCACTTGTGCATCATTATTCCAGAGATGTTTTACAAAGCTTACCTGTGAGTATTGTTGGATAGCAAAGACTGAGAGACAGAGCTGAGGCAAGATCCAGCCTCACAGACCAGTCACTGTGTATGTGGTGCTTGTTCTGCTGCCTACAAAGCACTGATTAAAGGAGCTGGGTGCCCCTTTCAGCTTTGAGAAGTTCAAGTATTCCTATGTAGTGAATGGATTTTGAATGTGACCTTTTCCATGAGAAAATCACCAGGCCCTATTACCTTCATTTCTGTCCCCTTCTCATCTGTTGACATGCAGGTATTCTGGAAACACCTCCTCTCCCAATGACACAAGAGTTGTTTATTTGCTTCAGTTGATGTTTTAGTTTAAAAGCCAGTTATTTCTATTGTCATTCCTTACTGACCCAAACAAATAAATAAAATAAAATTAGTGCTCTGAGGACCTAAACAACATTTCTTTGTCAACACTGCAGAAAAGAATGTTTGACAAAGCCTGAGGCAAATGATTAAATTCTTTATCTGTCACACCAAGGAAAGGCTGCTCCTCTTGGTAATAAGGCTATATTTGTTGTCCCTGAAGGAGAAAGTGAAAACAAATTAATGACTAGAAGCCATAAATTTTTACTGGTTGCATAGTCTATTTCAGGACAAAAAGTCCTGAAATAAAATGTCCTCCTTTAGGTTTGGCAATACATATGCCTAAAGTGTCAATAGTCATCTTTATCACAGAAATTTGAGAAAATTATGAATTCTTGCACTTAAACCAGTAGCATCTCCCCGGGAAACACAGATACTGACAAAATCTACAAAAGTAAGTGCTGTTAACATAATTTTCCTTTTTATTCTTATATGTTTGTCTCTATCAAATACATTATATTAGGGTTTTCTACATATGAGTTATTTTTAAAAGAATCGTTTCTTTAAATTTTAAAATTATCCCCCAACTTGAGAGGTTAGAAACTCAGAGTAAAAATGTCCTGGAGACCACCTTGGCATCAGCAGTAAGATGATTAGTCACAGGCTGCCATGAAAAAATCAGATTGTTTGTCAAAGGGACTACCTTGGAGAAGAAACTATTATTGACAGAATCGAAGCAGTGAAATCACAGTTGGGGAAAATCACAGATCTTTATAACTTTTATTCCCTTGGCATAGGTCACATTAACAGAGGTGAATGTGAATAATTTAGATTTCTTGTGCAGGAGGATAGGAAATATCAGGATTTATAATTGGTATTTTATGTTAGAATTATTCATGGGCAGGGAACAAAAACATGTTGAAGCATATTTATTTGTGATAACAGTAAATTAAAAAATGGAAAAAAATTGAAGATGAGCATCAGTGGTGAGAAAAGACTTAAGCCACGAGTGCTGATAAATGGTGTTATTGGAGAAGGGATCCTTCCAAAAGCGTTGCTGACTGTGCTCAAAGCTGGTTCAGGGTTTAGAAATGAATCTTTATTTAAAGAGAGAAATATGTGACAATGAGCCAAACTGTGAGTTGTTGTCTTCATGTTCTGCCAGGGTAATGATTAAAGAAGTCAGAGTCTCATGTTTCTCTATTTTGGTTTTAGTATTAGCCTTACACTTTTAATTGCTAAAAATAAAATACAAAATAAAAACCTAGCTAGTCAATTCCCTCTACTTTTAACTTCTTTGAGGCATTGTTTGGTTTCAGGAGACCCTGCTGTGGGTTTTATCTTAACCACAGCACAGAGCTGCAGGCAGAGCAGTGCATGGAGCAGGTCTTGTCACAGTCTGCCTCTCCAAGCCCACTTCTGCCTGCTGTGCCAGGAGACACAGCTCTGTTTTGCACTGCCACAGAAATCAATTTGCTGTCATCCCTGGACAATATTTGCTAATATTTCAGAAACAACCAAACAGAATCTTATAAACCCAGAGAATATCTGGCAAGTAAAAAGCCTGAAACAACCGAGAGGCAGGGGGAGCACGAGACATCGTTGCAGTTCAGAGGCGAGGTCAAGTGTGAGAGTGATGTGGAGGAAATTGTGGAGTATTTGTTGGCAGTAGCAAAGCCCTTGGCTGCCTTTTTGCTGGATATATTCCTAAATCCACTCATCTGTTTTGCAAAAGACAAGGCAACACTTCTAGAGTTAATCACAAGCAATTTATGTTTCCAAAAGTGTCAAAATGAAATATATTTTCTTGACTAGCTTGGCGTGTTGAATACAATGGCTTATTATTACTGTTTCCATTACAGTGGAAATATTGCCTTATGTGAATGGAAACAACACCTTCCCTGTTAAACTAAGTTGTTCAAGATTGCATTTGTACTTTTTGAAGCCATCACTTTTCTTTCCTGGGTTATCATGCTCAGAGGAAAAGGTGAATAGATTCCTAAGAGATGGTCTTTTAATTGTGAATTAATCCACCTGCTGGGCATGCTAACTAAATGTAGTGTCTGGCACCCTTGTTGTGACACCAAGCTTGTCATTGCCTCCACAGCTGCACCAGCTGGTAGGCTCAGTCTCAGAATTTTGATATCTGCTCAGATGGCATACAGTCTTTGAGATAGTGCATAATGTGAAGAGATTATTTATGAGGACTTATGTTAAATGAATTTCTAAAAAAGTTATCTGTGCTGCCTTAAAGGGATTTATTAAAACTATCTGCATGCTAAGCTTGTATCATATAAATGAAGTCCCATTTGCACATTGCCTGTAAGATTTCAAAGCAGGTGCATCCATTCTGCAGCATTTGCCTGATCTCTCATGAGACCTATTTCAAAGCAGAATTCTCAGGTAAGTATAAGATACTTCAACACATGCCAGAGTTTCAGAGTTGCTCCTTGGCTTCTTCACAGATTCTCTTGCATTGTAGTTGTGCTCTGGGAAAATTGGCTAGCAAACTTTCTGGTAGTCTGGACTGTAACAAGAACACTGCTACTAGTCTCTGGCAAGTGATTGTCTCTGACTCTTAAGAAACTAACCATGTGTTGTGGAGCTGGAAACAATTGTTGTCTGTAATATTTTTATGAGCAGATTTTTAAAAAAATCATCACTTGGCAGTGTAGGAAAAGCTACACTTTAATGCAGGAAGACAAGCTGTAATGAATTGAATGCTTATAGCCAAACTATTGCAGAGAGAGACTATGAAATATCCAAAGCACAATCCAAAACTACCTTGGGCACTTGCTCTTGCTGATCATGTTTTGCACTTGACAATCTCCAGAGCTTCCATCTAACCTCAACTACTCTCTGAGAAACCAGAGAGGTACTAAAAAACAAGAGTCTCTTGATCATCCTAAAATATATTACTATATCATAAGGTTAAAGAACTCCAGTACTATTTTCTTGTATAGGAAAATACAAACTGCTTGAGGAACAGTAAAAAGACTGAAGACATATATTTTAAGAAGTCCTTAAAAATATTAAGAACAGGATCTTACAAAGGCTTAACAACACAGTGTTCATTAGCTCATGCTTCAAACCTGACATAATTTCATTCCTTTGCAAAATTAGTTGTGCTATTCCACACAACAGCAATGTGAACAGCACAGTACACCTTCTGCTTCTTTCATCTGTAATATTGTAGCACGTACAAATGTACACATGCAAATTTGCTCATGTCCATGACAGATTCTCAGAGACTGCAGGAGCTCACCAGCTCCCCTGACCAGGTAGAAACAGCTCAACTAGACAATCTAACACCCTGCACAGCTATTTCTTCTACAGAATGGCTTCAAAGTGAGCCACACTGCTCCGTGTGGTCCCTCAGGCTTTCCTTGCAGGGGTCTGGCACAATGGCTTCCTCCACACTGCCTTGATATCATTCTTTCAAGTCCTGACAAAATCACCCCAGAAGTGGGATAGCTCTGTACAGCTTTTAAACTTCAAAGGTTATAATACAATTTTCAGATTTTTGTGCACTACCAGCTCCCAGGGCAGACCCTGGAAATCATGATGAAAACCCTGGGAATCAGTCCATGAGAGCATTTCAATTTAAACTTAATATATTATAAACCACATTATTCTGTGTCACTAGAGACATAATAGTTTTGTCCCTCCATTTTGTCTCTCAGTTTCTATTGCTCTTAATGTATGTATATCCCAAAGCCTTGCATTAAAACAAAATAATTTGTTTGTCTTTTGAAAGGGAACCTTCCAATGCATGTTTGATAAAGCCATCAAAAGCCTCTGTTATTATGTGCTATAACAGTCCACGGGAGTGTTTGATTAGAGCATTTTCCTTGTCACGCTGACAAGCTATGAGATATTATCTGCCTCCAGAGGCTAAATGGAAGACTTGAGGGATAAAAAGGTCTATTGCTATTACATGCATAATCTTGTGACTGAAAATGCCACCTGGGATTAAGAGAGCTCTTTGGATGCAAGGAGCGAGATATTATATGTAAATTAGTTTTGTTTACCAACACTGCTGTGTTGTAATTATTTTATCCAGCTACACTTAAACTTTAGGATGAACTAGGGAATACTCCAACTGTGATTTGATTGCTTTCTTGTTTGTATCAAATGTTGTTTTCTTTATAATGGGAAGAAAGAACTAATGTTGATAATGAGGTAAAGACACTTTTAACACAGGAAGCTCAGTAGTGATATTAAACATTAACATTGCATCAAAGCTCCAGGCCTTGACATCCTCTAAGACTACTCACCTACCTCCAATACCATGGTCAGTAGGACAGCTTCTCCATGTAGGCAAATAGCCCAAGCAGTCCAAAAGAAACTGATCCTGCTCTCTGTTACACTTTGTCAGTGCCCCATTTTTATAGGTTTTGCACTAGGAAAAAATAGAAACATTAGAACTACGTGGTCTCATGTAGAAATATTGCTGAATATACCTGCATATAAAGAGATGAAAATAAAAAGGAACAATTATGGCCCTGTGGGTGCTAGGACACAGAATGTGTCCTAGATGGTGTGCTTCTTCATTTAATTGTGTCAACAGTGATGTAATTGCTGTCAATCTTAGACAATACACCCCAAATATATATTTATAGATCTATTTATATGATAGATGTACTGTTCTAAGAAAATGCTGCTTTTCTGGGTGGTAGAACAGTTGTTATGGTGACTCCTTCCCTCATTTAATACAGGAAGCAGAGCAGTAAAATAAAAATCATTCCATTTATGGAATTTATAAGAAACCCACTCTGAAGCTGTAACTCTAGAGAAAAATCTTTTGTAGTATTTAATCTTTATTTTATAGTATTTGACCTTTAATTGTGGAACTTGGAATTTTGTGAAAAGATTTAATAATAGAAAATAAATAGAGGATATGAATTTTCCTATGATATACACTGTCACATTTGTTCATTTACAATATTTATACAGTATTGTGGTCACTGAATGTACAAATATGTTTTGCAGATTAGGTACCTACTGAGTAAAGGTTATGTAAGGTTCTATTTGGAAGACCTCATTAGGGAATAAGATTGATTGTTTTTTTTCCCCTTGATGATTCAATTTTTACTGACAGTTTGTAGTTTATCCTTTGAGTGTTAACTACAGTCATCATGCTATTATGTTAAATAACAGTTCTGTAATTTTTGACAGTATTTATATATTTCACATGATTTAAGCAGCAGTATTTCCAATAGAGCCCTTTTTATTTGCAGTTTCTTCTAAGCTCAGAGTTGTTTCTAAAGATAATTTGGAGATTAAATACTCCATGACCATACAAATTACTCAACATTTCATGCCAGCTCATAATTTTGAACACATTTACTCCAAACTATGTGATAAGCATTGGATTTCTATTTTATAACTAAGAAGCTGAGGCAATCAGGTGTGCAGGTTGAACCCAGATCAAGGTTGTGTCCACAGCCAGTGCAGATGTGATTTAGCAAAATCTCACTCTATATACAAGAATTTGAGCATGTCTTATGTTGGCCAAAGCTTCCAGGTGAACATCAGGGATAAGCAGTTCTGTAACATGCTTGATCCCTATCCAGTGGAGATAATGATCCTTTCAAGGTATCTTCTGCAATGCTAAAGAAGAATTTGCACTTCCACAGAGCAGATGACTGAAAGCAGCACGTGGGGTGAACCAGTCATTGTCAGGAAGGGACAGCAGAAGCTGATTGACATGAGGGCTCTGGGAGGGAATCTGGGAAATTATCACTAAAAGTGAAATAGTTACATCAACTGCAAATATTTAGAACAGGAAAAAGGAACACACAGAAAAAGGGAAAACATTTTAAGTAGGCACATGTCAGGATGCAGCTGGGGATGTGCTCAGAAAAGAATTGAGGGAATGCCAACTGGCAAAAGTGAAACCAGTCACAAGAAATGCACAATCCAATAACATTTTTAATTTGAAAACACTAAAAAGTGTCTGTGGTGAAGTGCTGCATTTGAAATACTGTGAAAGGATGATTTCCCCAAGTGCAATGTTATCTTTCTATCAGCCTACTATAGGAAACTAGCAGCATCACAGTGGATGAGAATTGCTAAAGTTTATTAGAACTAGGCTACCAATCTAACTTTCAAATGAGTAATTTATCACCCTTACAAGGCCTGATTTTTATTCACCTCACCTGCAGCTGAAGATGAATTACTTTCCCAGTGGAGGAGCCAGCAGCCACAGAGCATCCCCTTATCAGCAGCAAGTCATTTGCCTAACAAGCAGGTCCCATACCACAGCAGGTTTACACCAGAGAGCACAGTAGAGCTACCTGCAGGACCTGGACTGCAGAGGGGTACAAAGGTGCCCACAGTGCTGGTGATGCCAGCCCAATGCATCTGCTTTCAAGCTGAAGGGACCAATTAGAACTGAAGACCCCCACACTTTATAAATTTCTATCACTTCCAGGCAGAGCTCCTGCTTCTCCCAGGTGCCTTCTCTTTTTCATTCCTAAAGCCTCACCAGCTTAATTAAACATGTCTGGAAACCAAGTTACACTAAGGAGCAACATCTTTGGCATGGAACCCCTGAGCTCAGCTCTAGTGTTGCCGAGAGCAAGAGCAAGAGCACAGCTTAAACAGGTTTGCAGAGGCCAAGCAGAGAGAAGAGCTAAAGCCAGATAAACAAACCACAAGTCAATCTAAGAGGATCCACTTTAGATCCAACTGATGATTGTTCAGCCTTGGTACAAAATGCAACCAGAAAGCCTGCTGGAAATTTTTTTTTAAGATTAACAAAAATGTGTGCAGAGAAAGGCAAGAACACTGTTGAAGGGCCTGGAGCACAGATCTTATGAGGAGAAGATGAGGGAGCTAGAGGTTGTTTAGCCTGGAGAAAAGGAGACTTAAGGGGTACATTACCACCCTCTCTCCTGAGAGGAGGTTGTAGCCAGGTGGGGGGCAGCCTCTTCTCTCAGGTAATGATGAAGCAACAGGGAATGGCCTCAAGTTGTGCAAGGAGAGGTTTAGATTGGATATTAAGAAAAATTTATTTACCGAAGGGTGGTCAGACAATGGAACATGCTTCACAGGGAAGTGGTGGAGTTATCATCCCTGAAGATATTTTAAATGTTTTGATGTGGTATGTAGGACTTGGTTAAGTGGTGGCCTTGTCAATAATATCTTAATGGATGCACTCAATTATCTTAAAGGATTTTTCCAACCTAAAAAAATCTGTTATTCTATTGTAATATAAATCATGCAACTCTAATTTTGGAAGGCTGATTTTATTCTGCCTTTAATACCTTTGAACATACTTTTTGTAGAGGCCTGCAGCTTTAATCTATAGGGGGCAGGTTAAAATAGAGACCTTCAGAAGAAAAGATCTTAAAATTCTTCACTTAAGGGCATGCAATTCAATTACTGTTTAATGTTCAAATCACATACTAGTAATTACTATTTTGCAAACATTTAACTTTCTTTCATTCACAAAAAAAATATCTATTAGGAATGTTGGAAAGCAGGAAAAGAAGATTATGTCTTTCAGCTGTTTGATCAGAAAATGTTGATTTGATGAATGAAAAAACAGATACTTCTGAAACACAAGGAAATGAATCCTGCTACATACCCATTCCATCCACTCTATTCACCACAACTCCTTCTGGCAAGACATCCAATCTATAAGTTTGCAGGAGCAAAGAAACAAACCCATAAACCACCATGAGATAAGGAATGCCCAAGCACATTCTTAATATAAACTAAATATATATGAAAAAAAAAATTAGCTGCTTTCTGGTTTTGATGTGATTGTGTAGTCCCCAGGAAGATGCAGCAGAAACTACTCAAAAAGCTGAATAAAAGGAGACTTTGAAAATCATCTGACTGATATAAGTAATTTTATTTTAATAGTTGCTGTTGGAACAGACCACTCAAAATGGCTTCTATGATTTCAAATAACTCAATCAGTAAAAGCCAAATAAGTTAACTTAGAATGAAAATACCACCAGCCATATAACTGGGGTAGATGGATGTCACAGTGGTATTAATAAAGAGACAGTAAAATATTATTAATAAAGGGATGATAAGATTTGAGAAGGCAAAGGAGAAAAAAACACCAAGTGATGCCCTAGATGTGAAAAACAAATCCTTTTACAGATATAAAAGAATATAAAAAATTTCCTGCGGTGGCAAACTAGGCAAGCACTATTGCAGGATTTACCTGTGCTAAATGAAAATGAACTCTTGAGAGTCTGCGAGGATTCCACTTTGTGGAAGCAAAAAGACAAAAATTTAAAAGAGCACATCTAGAACTCACTGCAATATAAAAAAATGTCCCAACGCATTGCCATATTAGTTATACATCAAACCAGGGGAAAATGAAATTCAACCTTCCTTGCTTCCTTTTTTGTTGCTGCCAAAGGACAAAAATATACCATAGGATAAATGTTCTTTGACAGCCCCAGACAGTTACAGCATAACATACAATTAACTTTCACAGCTGGTCACAGGCTTTGTCAGAAGCCTGGGGAAAGCAAAAAATCCTGTTTGTTGAACTTGATTTTGATTGTATTTATTAAACATATCTCATTAAATCCATCTGAGTTACACTTGCTGCTAGATGGGTTAGCTGGCTGATGGTGTGCTTCTAGGACCACAAGGGAACAGTACAACATGATCTACCTCATCAATAAAACCCCTTAACTTCCATGGTCAAAATTGCTTTTGTCATTACACTACATGCAGACACAGCAATATCTTCGAAATTGTGCTTTTTTCCTAACTTTGGCTACAGTCCTGCCCACAACTGAACACATGCTCACAATTTACCAATGAGATTTTTCTACTACAATATTTGGACCCCATCTGTTAACTCTCTATGGCCAAAGCTATCACTGTTTTACATGGACCTATATGCATAGGTGTCAAAAACTCTATTACTGTGACAGTTGTCCCTTTTTTGACCCAGGAAAACACAGAGGAAACAGGAAGTTCACACTTACTTCTTAAAAAGACTAGTGCAAAAGTTATTTGACTGTCAGACTGTAACCTAATGATTTTAAGTAGTTTGACAGAAGACTTTCTCCCCTTGTAGTACTCTCATTAATGCTTTAGACATTTGCCACATGCCTCAGGGGTTTGTGGACCACTCTTTTGTCTGATCTCAAAATAAAATGGGACTTTTTTGCACCATACTAAAATGATATTTGGCTACCAGCCTGGAACCAGTCTGATATGTATGTTGGACTTGGAGCATTTGGACTCATCTGAATTCACCCAAATTTGTATGATTTCCATAGAGAGGCCCAAACCAAAGTTTTTTGTTAGGATGATCACCTAACATTAATTTGGTTTCTGATTACTGCTGTTATAAACCTAGTCTAGCAGAACTGGTAGCTCTTCAGAATTATGAATAATGCAGTTCCTCAAGCTACATGGATCTGTTTATTTTAATTAAAATGAACAGTCCTGATCTTTATTAAGTTCTATCTTAAGATAAGGTGGGTGGTACTGGATGAGGTGAATCAAACCCAATTTAATAATTTCAGTTGTATTCTTGTTACTATTTCCAAATCATCCCTGGTTTACTGGCTGGTATACTGGCCTCAGTGAAATAAATGGAATGATATTTTTTCTAGGTGTGTCCAGAGACAGATTGATATTTTACGTAAAAGAGCCCTATGTGAGCCATGTATGTTTTTATTTGTAATTCACAGTGTGATATTGCTGCTATCAAGGAATAACAGCCCTCCTGTACACTTTAACATGTATGCATTCCTAAGTGAAGGCTGTGAATCTAATGGATAAAGTATATATTTCACTACAATTCATCTTTAGCTCTTCTCGAGGTTCACCTGTTTTCCCTATACCTATTATTAAGAAATGTTAGATCAGTTCTTATTTGTACTTTGTCTTAGTTCTTTTCTAAAACAGATCTTCATGGGAGCCAAAATTGTGAAAAAAATAAACACAATCATCTGAAAGTAATCCACAGATTAGCTTTGTTAGGAGAAAGAAGCTATCTTAGTGTGCATTCATGAGCAGTATAAAATTCCTCTCAAAAACTGTCTGCCATTATAGAAGCAGTAGCCTGTTTGCTAACAAAAGCATCTACCTCTGTTTCTACATCTGTTTGCACGTTCAAAAGTGTTCAGCTTAAGAGCTGGGAACTGGAGACAGTATTAAACCATTTAAACCGCCATCAAGAAAAAAAAAACCTGTTTCAAATTTCACTGTAGATATTGTGTGTAACACCAGCCCCTCTTAAAAATATACATTAATAGGTCATAAAAATGAACTCATAATATACCTCTCTTCTAGAAAGTGAAATGACACTGAGGAGTGCTCACAGGCACGGGAACCAAAATCATATTTACTCTTAAACACTAGAAGGGACTCTGGAATGTACTTGGCATTGACTAATTTGCCCTTTTTCTCAAAGCTCCCAGGCATCGTGTGGGGAAGAGTATAAGGCAAGGACCACTCCCAACACACAGCTTGCCTGTTTTACTAGATAGGTGAGTATTACATGGGATATTTGGTTCTAGCTGTCACCACTACAATGGAAGGAGTCCAGAGAATTTTACTTTAGTACTGTAAGAATATGTCCTTAAGGATATATGGAGCAAAGTTAGCTTTGCTCTTAGGCTCTTTGCACATGAAAGAAGCCTTTAGTTTACACTTCAGTATGTATACAAAAAACCCCTATTTCACTGCAGCGTGTTTGACTTAGGTAGAGAGAGATAATCCTTCCATAGCCTTGCGACTTCAGTGAAAGCATCTGCTTATCTACTTTGCTGGCACGTTTTATCTCTGTGCAAACCCCTGGTAGAGGAGACTAGTTTTTCATTCTTTTGATTATGAAGCTATATTAGATATAAAAGATAACTTGATCCATCATTGTTGCCATTACTTTAAAAACCAACCAAACAAAAAAGCCTGGAAGATTGTAATGTGCTGATTCATAGACAACAAGGCCATATGAACCATAAGGTTCACCATAGTATTCATGAACTACAGGCTTCTGTCAGGATCCCATTACCCTGCAAAAGCCTCATCTTTAGTCTCCTGAAACTGGATATTCAGTCATGTAGAAAATTAGCTTCCCTTCATGCCCATTTGCAATTTATATAATTAGGGGAAAGTTCATTTCTACATTTCAACAAACATTTTATGGTCCAATTTCTAAGGTCTATTGTCAAAATGATGTTCCTGCATGTGGAAAGGAATAAACTCAAGCACTTCTAGGATGCCTGGCTGTACCTGAAGTGCCCAGCTCACATACAGAGAGCTAACTGTTGTACAGATAGATAACTGCTTTCTGTCTACAGTGACATATAGCTCTGAAATTCTAGGTTGTAGACCTGAGCACTGCTCTAATCCCACTCAACATTTTGCTTGTAATTTTTTCTTCCTAGTGACAGACACTCAGAAAGGAAACTATTCATTGTTTTCATTGGCTGCTTCCTTCCCCAAAGCAGCTTTTACCCCATGTGGCATCTTCTCTGGCCTTTATCTGTCCCAAATTAATCTTCTCAGTGCTTCATTCTGTTTACTGTCATCAGAATGCTTACCTCTGCTTGGAATAAGAGACTTCAGATAAAAGTTGCAATGTTCTCCCAGATCATATTAATTATTCATCATGATAAGTGCTTTTAAAAAGAGAGGGAGAAAAAAACATATTCTATACACTTTTTTAAAAAAATTGTATTCTAGAGGCATATATCTTTCCCAGATCAGTTCTTAGCCAGATATCTAATTATAAGAGCTTCTGCCTTCCAAAGAGCAGGACAAGCCCTGCAAAGATAAATTAGTTCCTAAGGAAGTCTGAGGGAATATAAAAGAGTGTCCCTCTGAGATCACAGTGAAGGTAAAAATGAGCTTGTAATAGCACCATGTCCTAATTGAGTCCTTCTGCCAGGCAGGAATAACTCCAGAGGAAATATTATAGACCACACTCAGGAAAGAACTCATGTGGCCTGAAACTGAACTTCCTCACATGATATCAGAATGTGCTTCCTTTGCCTTCACTGCAGCACTTCCTACTTTCAGTGATTTTAAACACAGCCTAAGCAGTGAAAGTATTTTTTTAAAAAAAGCTATGCTCTTTCCCCCAAATCTCAAAAAACTAGCCAAATATTTACTGAGTGGAACACACATTGCAGACCTTGGCAACAGAGAAACTCTAAAAGCTGTGTGGCGGGAATGCTCTGTGACTTCCTGTTGACCAGAGTTTTGTATTGGTTTTGCCTGCTGAATGCAGTGCACCAGACAACATCACTGACAATGCTTGCTTTGAGTCATGGTTACTATGCAAGTCCCCTCTCCTTTCCAGAAGAGCAAGCAGTCAGCTAAACCTAATTAAGTCTTGGAAAAGCTTTTGCTTTTTTGAATAATGCATGTCCATAGGTCCTCTCACACAAAAGAATGCCAAAGTGTAATTTAATGATACAGAACCTCTAGCAGTGACGTAAAACTACTTCAAGGATGAAAGACTGCTGTTACTTCGTGTGGTACTGCACAACTTCAGTATTTGGAGACAGAGAACTCATGGCTGAGGACAGAAAGGTGAAGCTACTTCATATATTAGTGAGGAGATTTTTTAATGTCAGTGCTGCTCTGACATAAACACAGCATTTGGAGTCTGGTCTTGAATATTCAGCATGTAGCAAGCTGAAGGGAGTTCAATTTATTCAATGCAGTAAGGAGAAGTGAAAACTCAGTTTATCACAGTAGTTTTAGCAACCGATCCTGGATATTCTGCCAGCTGTGATATTTTAAGTTTCATTGGAAAAACTTGAAAATGCCACTGCCCAATCTAAGCAATACCACCACTGCAAGTAATATTGAACACTTCCTTTGAGTGCTCTCCCATGATGCTGTGAACTGTCTGAGAAGGCACAAAGGAAATTTTATTCATTACCACGGATGGATTGGGACATTTTGCCAATTATATGTTTTTTCAGCCACCAGAGCAACCTTGGTAGTGCCTTGACACATCACTCTATGTCCTCAACTTCCTGCCACAAACCTCATCAAGGACATTTGTGGAAGGGAATCTGTGAAATTTGCTAGGATTCTGTAGGCATGCCTGGACCCCATATTTTGTGTGTAGTCACCCTCCAGGCTGCTGCAAGCTCCCCTGATCAGTGGAGCCATGGCACTGCTATCAACACACTATCCTCCATAGCGAGACTGGTGGCCTCCTTTCTTGCCATCTGGGACAGGACACTCAGCTTTGGAGCTGGAGATGAACTCTAAAGTCAGCAAGACCTGCAATAAAGCAAGGGAGGTAATAAAAAGAGATAGTTACTTCTCAGAAATACCTGTGGAGCAGGTAGAACACACGACTGGGAGTTTGGGGTAGTCTATGAAGCAGTATGGAGAGATTTCCTACAGAATGAGATGGGTTGGGACTGGCCATGTGGGTTTGTGTCTGCTGTGGGGTGATATCCTTCATCCTTTAACTCTCTGATAGAAATATGTCTCTAAGTGAACCTACCCCACTCTTTGCTCAGTGTGACCAGTCCTTCCGAGGCAATTTTAGGACACTCTGTGAACACATTTTATATCCCATAATTAATGAAGGGATATTTGGAAGAAGAAAAGGCGATATAAAATTAGGACTTCCTTTCAAGTCTGATATTATTCTTGTGATTCAATTCTCACATATTTTGTAGGTTTAGCAATGACATTGCAATCCTTGGCCAACTCCAATGCAGGGCCTTGGTGAAAGTAAAATAAAGAGGCAGAGGAAAAAAGAAAGAGCACTGCAAGCTGGTGTTGTATGCCTTAAAACATCAAAAATCACTAGATATACAACTCTTGGCGTCCTTCAGAAAAAAAAATATTTGATTAACATTGAATGGTTTCATAGAATAATGCATATCATAGTATCAACAACTATAACAATAAAGCTGACAGCCTGGGAGTACTAGGAAATGAAAAGGCACCATAAATGAATGGAGGGAAAGCATCCCTAAGAGCAAATATACAGCTTGTGCTCTCTTGCGTGAAGATACTCCCTTTCAGAGATCAAATGAAGAGTTACAAGGTCATTTTAGATGGCTAAAGCAAAAATAAAGTCTTACTGAGAGTAAAGAGCCATAGAATGCTTTGGTCTTCTATCTAGTGAAACCACTAAAAGGAAACCATTTTTTCCCCTCTACAATGAAGACCATATATCCACATGTGGTAGCTGCCTTGAACACATGGAACAAAAGTCTGCAAAAAGAAGGTGAACTAACTCTGGAAGATTCAAGGGTATGATTTTTAAATGTTGTGTTGGAGAAGTCTAAACTGAAGTCCATATTCAGGAGAAGGAAACCAGAGACTCATGGCAAAGAGATTGTATTAGAAATACTTTGCTTTGATGACCTCTATGTAACATGAGAGACATTCACATCTCCTGAAACAAAGCTGAGCTGTTGTCAGCTTCACCCTTTCAAAAGCAATACTGTAATATCAACAGCCTGGTGTTCTATGTCAAGCTCTTCTGAGAGACTCTGAGACTGATGACTTCATGTAAATTTATCAAATTTTGGAGTCTGCTCCAAGCTGGTCTGGAAGACAGAGCACACAGGAACAAAGGAAATTCAAGCAGATAATATTCATCTGATCATTTCCCTTAGGACATTTGTGGCTCAGCTTTTCATGGGAAAGTTTTCTTTTCAAATTAGACTATATTGCCTCTACTTCATACCAAAAAACCAGGACCCAAAGTGTCTCAAAGGCTCAGGGGCTAATGTACTTTACATGTTTGCCATCCAACCCATTGCCCAACAAGGAATTAAAGTACTGTCTTTCAGCCACACACAGACACATTATGGCAGGAATGAGAATCTAATGTAAAGCTCTTAAATAGTGGATTTACTTTCAGCCAGAGTAAGTATTTCAGAAAAACTCTAGTCAAGATTTCTCATATTTATTGAGGTATGGAGTCCTTTTTGTTGGCACTGAAATGTGCATTTAGTGGAGGTTAAACACTAGGCAGCGCTCCATATACTCTTAAGTTGTACTTAGATCATACACTGAGATTTTAGTCCACCAGACTGCCATTGAATTCCTGCAGTGTGGAATAAAAATACTCTTCCTGACCATCAACACTGCAGACCATCTATGGCATTTTAATTCAGTGTGACTGTCTATTGCTTTGTGCAGCATCCACTCACCTATCCATTCTTTAGCCCCTCGCCCTATTCACCCCACTAGGAACAGGTTCTTTCAGAACGTTACATTTTTGAATATGTTTTCATAACAGTAGCAATATATGCTGTGCACACCTCATCTTTGTTCAGAATATTTTATGATCATTATTTCAAAAACCAGCCCTGCACATCCCACAACATGGTGCTCTAAGGTTCACAACTAAGTCACAAAAGTTATAGGTAAGAGACTTGCAGGGAAGGGATTGGTTTTGTTTGCTTCTTTCAAGGAGAGCAATACGGAATTTTTAAATTTATATGTAGTTGTTTTACTGGAGAATATATTAAAAAAATCTGAATTACAGATTTATACATTATATCTACAGAACACATACTTTTTTGTGTTCAGGAATAACAAGTAAGTTTTACTTATATCTTGAGAATAAAATGTGCGTGATTTCAAGTCCTTTTTATGTTGTCAGAACAGTGTTTGGGTATCAGTGTAAAGAAGAATCAGGTCCTAAAAGAATCCAATTTTCAGAATTCCTGCTTGTTTTTTCATAAGAAGTTTCAACAGAAGAATACAGAAAATAATCACTAGCTGAAAGATATTTCAACAGAAGAATACAGAAAATAATCACCAGCTGAAAGATATTTATTTTCTAATAGCTATTAGGATAGGGAGAGAGCATAAATCCTTTCTTACCCATTTTCCCCAAGTACAAAATCTAAGAATGATTTAAACATTAAGTATATTCATGTGAGCTAATGGTATGAGAACTGAAATCCCTGTAGATGATATGCCAATGTTCACCATTTCAAATGTCATGTCAGTTATATAATGCAATTTTTTTCCCCATAGTATCCATCAAGAAATGTACACTAATGTTAAAATAATTAGTACTTTTAATAGAACCTGAAATAATAAAATTTACCAGTCACTAATCAGCGTGAAACCTAGTCACTATGCTTCTGTTTACATCAGTTGAAGCTAGATAGCAGATACTTGATTCTTTTTATCAGGCAATAAACAGGAGAATTTAAAAAATCTCAGCCAGAAAGCAGGAGGAGAGAAAGGGTGCTTTTCTGGCATCATTTTTTATTGCTAGGGAAACTATTTCCTTTCACAGCAGGCTACAATACTTAATATATTTCTGGTGTTTATTACATTTGCTCCAATACAGTTCGTTTCATTGTGTGGCAGCAGAAAGACTTTAAGGCTCATCACAAGTAATGGATACATTTAAAAGCGCTGCCTGGTAACTGATTCTGTTTCTCCAAATTCCATTACACAACCTGCACTTTTTTTTTCTGATAGCTGATATTGTTCATAGGTTGAATTTTTTGATACATCTGTTTACATACTTTTCACTGAGAACTAAATTATACACCAAATTTTTACATAATATATACAGTGCAGTGAGGAATGAGTCCTTTTTTATTATTATTGCTTTCAAGCAACAATAACATACACATCTGTGTGTAACATGCCAAGTAGAACATTGCAGTGGTATAAGGTAACAGATTACATGAGGTGGAACAATGTAACTGAATGTCTTTGCACTGCATGGTCAGGACTATAAAGTTAAACAAAAGAGGACCTAGAAGTGAATTCAGAAACCAAAGCCCTGAGTGCCTGCATTACTTAATTGCTAGCCTGCTCTGTTTGGGCCTGTTTCAAACAAGGTCTCTCCTTTAAAAACCTACTCTAGAGTACTAGAATGCTAAGTACTGTGGATACAAGCAAGTCAGTGCCACTTGGCCTCTTTCATAGAGCCACTTACATGCAACAGGCAGTACATCTACATCACAAAAAGGAGAGTCTTGCAGAGGTACTCAGAGTCATGGGAACCCAGATGCCTGAGTGGGTCAATGCAGTGCTGCTGCCCAGCATTGCATGGACCTCCCAGCAGGTGGCCAGATGCAGCCCAGATGTGTAGGGTGGCAGGGCTGGCTGCACAGTGAGATAAATTCTGGTCCTAAGGTGACTCATTACAAGTCACTGCCTGATACTTCATAACCCACAGTGATTGTTGTTGAAGTATGGTAATTTGCCAGAGAAAAAGGATCATCTTCCATTGGTTAATTAGTATGGAAACCATGAGGAACCTCTTGAAAAAGCTCGACTTTCTAACAATATCTACTTGACGTTTTGATTCATTTCTACTGCTGATCTTTCTATTCAGCATCTTGAATGTTGCTTAGAAAATCCCATGATATCATTTCCTTTAATCAAGACTTTTTCTTTTTTAGCCTGGAAAAAAAGGAAGGGAATAGCCTGATACTTTTTCCCCCCTCAAAGATCTGACACTCGTACTCTTTGTTAGTCCTACCTTCAATAACTGCATTGATATTTTTGGACATGACCAGCAACATGATTGTGACTAGGAAGTAGTGATTAAATCACATTGGCTTCCACAAGTGTTTTCTGTCTCCTAATGTTGTTTGCCTACAGAGCTAATGATAACATTTTCTTCAGTTAGCTCAGCTAAGTCTGCTGTGTTGCACACAGCCCTGTTCAGTATGTATCCACATGACATATTCTTGGAACTGAGTAGAATAGGCTGTTGTTTGGGCTTTTAAGGCTCTGCTGCCTTTGATGAATCTCAGTATAAAAATCTCTGTGGAGAGGCATAAAAGTTGTCCATTCTCTTCCTTATAGTTTTGTAACATAATAAAATTCACCAAACATAGCCTTAAGTTTATAATATAAAATATCTCTAAAATTTCAGGGTTCATTCCTACCTGGACCCTAACTTCAGTCTGGCAAGATAAATTTGACTTGTAGAATAAATAATCATAATATTTGAGAAATAAATCTAAGTAATCATATCCAAAAGGTCACTTACAGCAGCAGGGTTCATTTGGTGCTTCATGAGATAAATCCCTCTGACTTACCACATGTCACAAAGGAAACACAGACAATACTGCCTGATGAAGCACTTAGAGCTGAAATATTTATGCCATATATGTATCTAGGGAAAAGTGAGACTGCAGGCGTTTCTAATCCACACAAATTTGCATGACCCAACACTTAACTGTTACATCAACACAAGACATTGTGCAGAGCCTCAAACCCTACCTCAAGCCAGCAACAAGAGATGACATGGCTGGGCCACCTGAAAAATTTCATTGTACTGTTTTCAAAACTATAATATTTACAATATAGGTAAGATATTTCCTACTTCTGCAAAATCAGTGGTTGGGTTCTCAAGGGCAGCTGGGAAATCACACCTGCTGCTGAGGGTTTGCAAGACATGAGATCCAAAATCCCTTAATGCTTGGAAAATACCATTCACTGCACTTTAACCAGATATATTTATTTCTCAAATGTAGCACAGACAATAGCATGGCCAGACCTCCAGATCTGGCATTTAAAAGAATTTTCCCTCTGTCACCTGCCTATTTGCTCCAGCTCCACTAGCTCCCATTGCCTTAGGGATTCAGCCGAGCACCTTCTTATTTAAGTGAGGAGATCAAAAATGTTCCTGTATTTCATTTCCATGCATGGATATTTTCTCAAAGGAAGAGCCCTACATCCATATGCAACCCCTTTAAAAAAAACTTCCCCCATGCAAAAGAAACATAACAATTAGTTCCCTTCCCCATGGACCTTTTGCCAAAAGTCTCACCTTGGGAGCACAGCTGGTTGTAATAGATTCAAGTGGCACATTTTGGCTGCAATGGTGTGTGGATGCTGAGGTTTGCCCAGCACTCCTAGACAACTCTCAACATTGCTGATGGAGCTGTTATAAAAGGAGGACATGGGGCTGTAAAACTGTTTATTTTTTTCCAGCAGGAGAGAAACTGAGTATATCAACATTTGGCTAGTACCAGCACCAGATGGAGGTGAGAGAGAAAATATTGAGACCACAAGACCACTGCAGTCAGGAGAGTTTGATGAAGTGGCCTCTTCTTGCCCATGATTTCCTGAAGGTGTAGTTGCTTGGGACTTGTAAAATTCTCTTGTTAAATTTAAAGGGCCTAGGTCAAGCCCATTGTAGTGTAGAGTGCATTTCCTGTATTGCCAGCAAATAAATCATGTTGCTTTTTGACATTTTCCCTGCTTGATAAGCAGTTGTTGTGTCTTACACCGTGTGTGAGGTTTGTCAGATTGGTGCAGTCTGAATCAAACAGCAATTTAACTCAAATGTCAGCTTTCTGCAAAAGCCTTCCTTTAAGGGAGACTCATTCCCTTTACATTCTCCACCACTCTGAGGGGGCCTGCTTGTGTACTGAAATATTTGTAGATTATAAAAAGGTCCTGTTATTTGGATTTAAACATTTTATTTTAACACTTAATGTGTATTTA
This sequence comes from Anthoscopus minutus, assembly GCA_013399455.1. Classification (NCBI taxonomy): domain Eukaryota; kingdom Metazoa; phylum Chordata; class Aves; order Passeriformes; family Paridae; genus Anthoscopus; species Anthoscopus minutus. The sequence goes on from VWYI01035362.1 coordinate 137,167, forward strand.
TACACTTCCAGGGTTTTGTATCTTTCAGCCACTTAGTCTTTTGGAGTCTGGTGGGAACCATATTTGTCACTCCATCAGAGCAAAGGGAAGCAGATACACAGCAGTTTTCCAGTCATGTTTTGTGTTCTACAGCCCACTTATGTCGTCTGGACAAAAGCATAAAGTCCAATAAAATTACCATTGCACAAAAACCACACTGAGCTTCCATGATTTCTTCCTTTCTCTGTAAATTTACTTGGAACTAATTCTGTTAATTAGAGTATAATCTCTTAAGTGACACATATTTTGCATAATCTTATTTCTTTCTTAGATATTTTTCTTCTGCAGCAATATATTTCTTATGCAGTGAATTTTGTGTCTCCCTACCACTCCTTCAAAAGAAATTTTAATATGAAATAGCAAAATCAACAAAGTGAATATTAAATATAGTTGGCACTGAATCAACCTCAAAAGTATCTGAGGTGCCCCTAACGGGTTCCCTCAATTTTCTCATTAGGTGGTCATCTACATTCCTTTATTGTTCCATGTCTTTTACCAAAGGTATTATCCTCGGGTCTATATTATTTTTAATTATATTTGGGTTTCTCCTCTTTTCATATGCTATATTTATCCAGTCATAATTTTTTATTACTTGTTGTTGAATCTAAAGTGAATGAGGTAACACATTTAGCTGTATTGTTAATAAAGAGAAATTGGATTATAGATTCTCTAGATGCTCTGCCCAAATTTTCACTTGGTAAAACATGTTGTGAAACAGCCTTTTGGAACTTGGTAATTTCCTCTCATCCTCAAATTTATTATAGCTGTATATTTTCATCAGCAAAGCAAATTAGGAATAGGTTATGCTGGTTTAAACAGAAATATTAATGTGATGTATAAATTAATTCACTGCATTCCACAGTGCTAAATGCAAATAATTTCATCAGTCACTTCCTGTCTAATTAAAAAAAAATAAATTAGAATCTTCTCAAAATTGTGCTGTATGTCACTTTTAAATAGATTCTTACATATTATATTGCACCAAAGCCATAATTCAGCTTTCATTTTATGTAATTTTGTGCCTGTGACCAATGGCTTAGAAAATTCTACTTTCTTTTAGCAGAAATGTCTGCCCCCAAATCGTATCACAGTACAACCTTCAAAACGCATACCAAGGGCAAGAAAATGTCAATGTATTCATCTTCATAACCCCTCTCAGAAACTTCTTTGACATCAAATGTGTTATTTGCAGAAATGAGCATGACTTAAACTGCTCTCAGACTAAATTCTTGAGTTTTGAGCCTCTCTTAGGGACATGTCAACCTGTTATAAGTCATAAGATTTTCTCCCTGCTCTCCCCATCTCCCATTCACCACACTTACTGTCACTATATGCATTTTTTACCTTTTTTTTTTTGACCCTTTGACTTTTCACCTATTTTTGCACATCTCTAGGCCAGTCCATGGATGTATCTGGAACTCTCCCACTCAGCAACACCAGCTAAGGACTCTCCTAGTTAATATGTAACAGCCTTCACTGCCTGTGTATCTCAGGACCCAAGTGGTAGAAAATGGTTGTTGTGCTTTATTGTGAAGAAAAAAAAATACAATGAAAATTGTTCAGTCTTTCTGAAATGACATTTTTTCACCATTTCACCCTTGCTAGAACACTCATATAGAATCATAGAATTATACAATATTAAGGGTTGGAAGGGACCTTAAGAATTATCTAATTCCAACCCCTCACTGACATGAGCTACAACTCTTGGAACTGACCCCAAAACAAATGTAGCAAGGTCATTCTTGTTCCAGCTGCAGAATCACCACGTAGCTGCACAAGATTCTACCATGTCAAGGCCAGAGCATGAGCATCACCTGCATATCCATGCTACAGTTTAAATATATATTATATTAGTGAGCTAGTGCTAAGATTTTCCAAAGTAAAACTAATTGGTGACAGCATAGTGGAGGATGGGAGGCTACCTGTAGCCCTACCAACTTCCAAAATATCTTATATAGGTTCTACATTACATAACATAGAAGAACAGTCGGATATCCAGAAGTGCTTTGGTGTTTGTTCTATCAAATGCAATGTAGAGCAGACAAAAATACTCATCAACTTTGTCTCATCTTTACCTGAAAAGAAATTGCCTACTCTTAAATAACACCATAGGTTTCAGGATGTCACTCAATATGACAAAATAAACCTCTGTCCTGGGGAAAATCAACAGGTTTTCTATAAATTATTTTAGAAAAAATGTCTCTTTGGTGGAACTGAGAAGTATGTTTACTGTGAAATTGAAACACCGTGTAAGACACTCCAGAATACTAAAGCATAATAAAACAGAAAGTCACTCCTAAATGTAGTCTTTCCTTATATTTTAGGGACAATGTACTTTGTGAAAGCTGCACTTCTGGATTCTATTGAAGAATATGGTTCTTTGTGCCATTTTAACATCTTGCACGAATCTTAGTAGACAGACTCTATAATCCAACAATCACAATCAATGCCTTGTTACGCTGTTGAACAGAGAAAGGGTTCTTTGACAGGATGATTTGGTGTTATACATGCTAATGTGAGCCATAGCATCTGCAGAACAGCTCATGAATACCCCCAGTACTGCTCAGCACTCTAGTCAGAGATGTGTTTTACTTAGCTATAGTGCCAAGATGCTGTTTCATTAACCTTATTTCTCTTTCTTTTCTGTAAGGCATAATTCTGTTGTAGCTTAGATTCGCCAGGATACGTCATGGATACCAAGTAGAGTAAATAGTATTAACATAATATGCACAGTCTGTGCTTTCAATTTCCATGCTTCACACAGGAAGATGTGTAATGACTAAAGTCTGACAGTTTAATTTATTCAGCCCTATGAGACTGGTTTGTAAAAAAACCTTTCAATTTCAGATTCATTTTCCTTTCCTTAAACCATGAACAAGGAAGTAATTTACTTCTATCCCACCTTAATTTTTAACTGACCTATAATGTTTATGGTTAATAGAAGAGCTCAGATTTTCAAATGTCAACAGGAACTCTGTCTATAGTCTATATTTAAAATTCTGACCACTTCTTAGTATTGACCTCATGCCATGGTCTCTCAAAGTCAAAGAACAAATGAGTTAAATGTATATTCAGAAAAAGAACAAAGTTAGAAACACTACATTAGAAATGAGTTTCCAGGATGCAAAGAGGTAGTTTGTTATAACAGGAAGGAAGCTGTTTCATCTCCAGTTTCAGCAAAGGTAAACAAAAGAGAACCTGTACTGTGTCGGAAGCTGATGGAAATAAAATTATTGCAAAAAATTGGCAGATCTTAGTGCATGCTTCTAGAACTAAACTTTTTCAGGGAGACCTTTCCTAAAACCTTAATTCAAGTCTCTTTCACAGGCTTGCACTGTACTCCTAAGAAAATCACTTATGAACAGATTCTTAAAAGTATTTAAATGCCAAATCCCATTAAACATTTTTTTCTATGTCTGTAGTCACTTGGATAACTTGGAAAAAAACAGCCTCTCTGCCATAAAATTCTATTGCAGAGAGGATAGACATGCTGACTTTGCTCAGAGGTTTTGTGGATTCAACTGATAACTTTGGTAAATTAAGATACAAAGAATGTTTCCTTGTAAATCTCAATTTCCAACATTCACAGAATTCAGATTTTGCATTTTGCTTTCTATAGTCTTCAGTTGCTGATTTCTGGCAGACTTCACCTTCAGTTGTAAGTTCAGTTGGAAGGTACAACAACTGACTATATCAGGACAGTTAACCTGCACAGATCACATTACAGCCTGAAAGCTCTCCAATGTCTTCCACATGTGAAAAAGTTTTGGACTCTGCTATCAGTATAATTTTTCTGATCACTGAACCACTCCTGTTACATTATATGTCTTTCAACACTCTTATTTTTAACTGTTTCCAAAGTATCATAACCTAAATAAGAACACCCAGCTTTTTAGCTTGAACTTTTTGTAAGGTTACAATATTCACTCAAAGGGGGTAATCTAAGTAGTTTCTTTATTTTTGTCACTCACTAAGAACACACATGAACAACTATCTGCATGTGGCTGACAAGCAGCAACTCATCAAATCACAATCCAGAATCCAGTAATCCATATTTCACCTTAAGCCAGCACTTTCCACACAATCAAACCTCCAGAATCCAGTACAGTTCCACACAGTGGTCTCCTTGGTTTAGCACCGAAAGCAGCTTCTGATGAGTGATATGATCCAGAAATTCAACTGTGCAAGTCAATGCTCTGCTCACATTCAGAAGCAGAGGGGTTTTGAAAATCCAGAGTATATTTAGACAAGCAACTTGAGCTAAATGTCATTACCAATAAGAGAAATATAGAAAAGTCCCTCAGAGGTTTAAAATATGCTTATTTTGAATTGCTTAATGCAGCAATATTCTGTTGAGAAATTCACTATATTTTCCCTTTTCTTTCACAATAAAAATTGGTTCATTTGTTTCCTAATACAAATGCAGCATCTAATTCCCTCACAGATGTGCCATGCCAAAGAAATAAAAGAAATCTTTCTGTTGTTCAAAGATCTTTATCGTTATAGTTTCTCTCCTGTAAGGGGTATGCTGATAGAGCTCACCCACAGCATTTGTTCTGGCTTGGCTAGACTAATGTCAGTACATTTGAAAGTGCTACACCTCGCTGGTATCTTTGACTCCTGGCCCAATGCCAGCTACTTGGTGAAGCTAGCAATACTGAACCTAATTCCACAGTCACGAGGGTTAAGCAACGTAAGAGCAACCCTTATCAAAGCAACAGTTCTTAACAGTGACCCAATTTGAAAAGTTTTGATAGCAAATTGAATAAAAATCCAGTAGAATAGGAAAATGATACCACATAATTACCAAGTAATTTCAAACAAGAACCAAAATGTCCTACTGCTTACTTGTACAGACACTCATTTGGTTTGGACTCTGTAAAATATTCCATGTGGAAAAGCCTATCCAGGGAGTTTGGTTCCATCATAAGTGTGCAGCCTTGAAATATCCATGTTGGGAAGATTTTGCCTTTACTAGTGTATCATCATGTAGAATCACACACTAACATGGAAAATGAGGAGTGTTGAAGACCCTTTTGTTTTAAAGTGTTTTTCAATAAAATACAAAACAAGTCAAAGAGAGAAATCAAGGTTTACATAAATACACTAGAGGGAACTCCCAGCAACCTGTTTTTTGAATACAGACAGACCCATGAACAGCTTGTGCTTCCTAAATAGCAAATCACAACAGGAGTATGAGTTACTTCTTCAGAAACTATTTTAATAAAGTCCTGCTAATGTTGTTTCTCAGTGCTTTACCAACCAGCAGCTTTTCCCTAATTTGTGGTATATGGAAGGATATTCAGCAACACCAGGGTGCACACAAGCCTCCCTCACTGTCCAACCTGGGACCGTTGTTATCTTCTTTCACTAGCTCTATCACAATTTGTTAATATGATTTCACTTCAGACAGTTTAAAATGTGGTGCCACAACAAGGCACATAACAAGAGAGTGCCTTGACTCAGGCGAGGGTGAAGAACTTTAAGAGTATTTTCTTAGTTATCTCCAGGGAAAACCAAAGCAGCAGGAATGCAGAACTACCTAACCCTCTCCTCTTATAAATACAGTTGAGCAGAAATTTCTCACTCAAGGGATTTTTTGACTGCACAGTGCCAGAATGTCACAGCTGACATGTTAGTGACGAAAGGGCTTTAGTTCCGAGAAATATTTGTCCCTAAAAGTATTTTGAGGAAAATCAGCAAATTTTGAATCTGTCATCTACAAAGTTACTTATTCGGAAATTCAAGCTACTTCAAGCTATCTAAACGAAATAATGAAGAAATATTTTTATTAAAGAAGTGACCTATATAATTTTGTTCATGAATATATTTCAAGATTTTAACTTTTCATACTAATTTGATCAAGGGCCAGACCTGATATTAAAAGAGGAAATTAATGGAAGAAAAGCATTTTACTTCCAAAAATAAGTTGCAGTTGACTCACAGCTACTCTAGTTTACAGAACCCTGCAAGCATCAATCTATCAATTTATGCCACACAAGTGACCTTTCCTGAACTCCTCTGCTTTTGCTTTGTACAGAGCACTTCAAGGACTCAGTGGAGATGTCTCTTTTTCCAGGATTCTTTCTTTATAGACATTTTTCAAGTGATGTCTTTTTCCAAAGTTCACATACACTGAACACAGGTGGTGTTCATCATCTCCCAGTTTGCAAGGTGTGGCAGGTTATGGGACTCCACCATGGATTTCCCCCACTAATGCAGATTAATGGGAGGGTGATTTGTAGATTCAGATTTCTATCATTTGTCTCTAAGAGCCTAGAAGATACTGTTGTTGCTGTCAAGTAGCAGCCAACAGCTGTCTGTTGTTATTCATCTCCTTTAATTCTTTCCCTCCTCGCTGCTTCCATTTACTCTTTCAGCAGTGAGGGAAGATTAAAGAACTGCCAAAGAGGAGAAATACAAAATTCAGAAATGAAAGAAAAGGCTGCATGGACAGGATGCCTGTGGATGAGTTTCTAGAGCTTGCATTAATTTAAAGGTCAAAAGCTTAAGTGAATAGTGATGAAGTATTGCCCATATTTCCAGGTACAATCTCAATTTCACTCTCAAAAAAAAAAAGAAAAAGAATGAGGTCAAACTGTGTTCTAAGACGTAACAAAGGATAGCAGAAACAAAGACCAAAAGGAACAAGCATCCTTTCAGGTCAGGAACACAGTTTAATGTGGGTATTTTTTACTAGATGTGTCTTTCTGACCATTACTCTGCAACTAGAATCTTTATTTAAATAGAAAAACAACAACAACAAAAAAAACCAGAACTGTAGTGGTTTCCAAAGGAACTGGGGACTTAATCAAATATTATAATACTCAGTGCAAATAATGGGAAAGTAAGCATGAGAACTGTGTGTAATTCTGCTTAGAAGAAACAGAAATTTAACAAATCCATGCACTGCACTTACCACTAGCAAATTAAAGAACAAATTAGTATTTCCTGGGATTAAATTGCTTATAATGTGCTACCTGAACTTTAGCTGATGTTTCCTAAAATTTAACCTTAACTTATAGTAAAGTTCTGCTCTGACAGACAGGAGGAAAAAAAAATCAAGGACAACTGATGCTTTCCCTGAGAGCATAATCATGGGACACTTGTACTAAGAAGAATTTGTGGGAAATATTTTTTTTAATAAGTAACAGGGTAAATTATCCCATTTCAGGTAAGAAATTGAAGTGGTAGGGACGTTATTCTATGCAGAGACTATTTGTCTGCAAATTATTTTTCAAGTGCCTGCTATACTGTGCAATATTTCAAACATGTTTCTTTATGTTTACAGTAATACAAAGGTACTCATACAGGTGAGAACTATATTGAAGGTAAAGAAACCATCTCAACTTGACCTATAGTTCACCACTAGCATTCCGTCAAAACTTCTGAGAATTTCCATAACTGCCATGTAATACGTTTTTAACCTGTTTGCCTGAACCAGTCGAGGAACAGAATGCTGTATATTGTGGTTTTGTTCTCTGTGTATATAGAACTTAGACCTGTGTGGCATTGGTACACAGCTACAGCTCTTAGCCTTCACAGCAATTAGATGTCAATAGTCAAAATTAGAAAGTGACGTGGTAATGGAAGCTAGAAGGAAAAGCTAGAAGGAAAAGTTTTGAAATGTTGGCTTTAAAGGTGATCGCGTGGATCCTGCTTACTTGTTGTATCAGCACCACCTGCTGGTACCACACATCTTTTCCATTTTAACGCTGGCATTTCGTTTAAGCTCTAAAAATATTTGAGGAGACATTAGAAAGAAAGATTGTTGTTTCCTAAACTCTTTGAAGACCTCACCGAACAATTTATACTGATTTTATTTCATCTAAGGAGAACAGAAGAAGAGGTTTATTCCAGTCTCTTAAATCCTAACTTAGGCAAACCTTGCTCCGAAACCAATAGAAAGGATCAAGGGAGTTCACTCCTGATTTGCAAATTTTTTCACGTTATCTAGCTCATCATATTTTTGCAGCTGATATAAAATTGGATTCATCAGCACAGTGAATGATTCTGAAGAGATTTGTACACACACTATGATTCGCTTGTGACATTTCTAAAGGAGGACAGTCATATCCAGGAGTATGTTTCCGATCCAGCTGAGTGCATCTTCTATTTTTAGCTGACAAAATATATCACTTTTGTTTTGTTTTTATTTTGCTATTTTGAACTCAAATTCTACTTCTTTTTTACTAGATAGCCAAATCTACCTAATAGATGCCCAAGTGAAGTGGAATTATCTTATTCATGCATTGGAAAAGGGAAACATAAGGAAAATGAAGTCTGTTCATTCTTCTGGGAGGCACTCAGCTGTACATTCAGCTCTGACAAAACTCAGCAGATGATACCCATAATACAAGTGAGGAGTCAAAATCGATATCTAAGACACATGGCAGGATAGATGGGCCATTGCAGTGCAAGGATAGCGAGGTCACAAAAATGCTAATGGCACTTACAGAAGAGGCAGGAGGTTCTAAAATGGCTTTAGGGAGGACAGAAAGGAAGGAACTGGTATTTTGGCTTGGAACTGGAGAGGAATATAATGGGAGGAGATATACAGGGAGGAATGGAAATAAGGAATGCAGGATATAGATTTGTAGGTATTTGGCTTCCTTAGCTCTGTTGAACTGTTTAATATGACTATTTTTCCAGCTTCTTCTACAGCAGAAGTAGTGGAAGGTCTTTTACAAACTTAATGCCTGCAGGCTTGCTCTCACATTGATGTAAATATGTCCTCACTGTTTTTCCTCATCAAGATGCTTTCCTACTGCAGTCTTATAAATCTGGTTTGCAGCAGTTGCTGCACAACAGACCAGTCGTCAAACATCTGAAACCTTCATCTTTGTACTATGTCTCTTCACCCATTAGTTCCCCTGACAGAGCCAAGGGCATGGCTACTGGAGCATCAAAATGAAATAAACATACATTAGCACTGGCAGAATGAATTTAAATATCCTGATTTTCAGAGATCTACAGGGAAAGCAGAAAGGCTTGATCTCAAAATAGCCTTTAAAATACTATAACATATCTACTTTGCTCTTTATTTCATATGTATTGTATGTGGAAGGTGTGTCTGATATCCTTAAAGCCCTCTGTTGCCTCTGATATCCTTAAAGCCCTCTGTTGCCTCCTGTGTGCTCTTAAGCTCTTTGCTCACATAGTGTGAACTGAAAAGGTTGGGTTATCAGGGATCCTAATGACTTGCACTTTCTTTCCAAAGGTATTGACCAGCCTCACTTTTTCACTGTAACTGGAAGCAGTTCAGTTCAGCTCTTGTATGCTTCAACTGAAGCCATAGATTTGAAGTAGTTTTTATGTTTTGTTTCAATGGGAGTTTTTTTCTTTGCTTGGGTTTTTTTCTTGTTTCTCTCCTCTCTTCATCTTTCCTTTTACTCTACTGTTTTGGCTTTGAGAGAAAACTTTGCCATGTGCCATTCTCGTCAAGTAAAAGCCAAATACTTGTCATTCATAGATCCCACAACTGAATGTTACATTATTAAATCTTTTTATCATCCTATATAAATATAACCAGCAAAAACCTAGATAAATACAAACAGCAAAATGCTGTCTGTGATGAAACATTTGGAGACAACCAAAGTAAGCAGGAAAATGAAGACAGAATGTTGCTCTTTTCCAGTTATTGTAATACAAAATTTGTAACAAAAATCCACTACAAATTGCAGAGTTGGACCAAAGTAATTTGAGGTTGAAATGATGATGAAATAGCAGAACATTAGACCTCAAAAGCAACAAAAGGCCTATTTTAACATACTGAGTAGTTTAAGATGTAGTGCTTTAGAAATTAGAAATACATGTAGATTTTTAACAGACTGTGTTCTATTTGTTTTGGTGTTTGGTGGTGATTTTATTTTTTTAATACAAATGTGAATCTCTCAGCCCCTAAGAAATTTCCTTTTATTTATCATACAATGTTATCAGTTGCAAAACAGCTGGTACATTGTGAGCATAGGCCATGACAACCCATTGTGTTCACCCCAAGCATTTTCTTGTTCCTAAATGATTTTCTGTGGGAAATTTCCCTCTAACACAGTTTACTTCACAATGACAAAGCACAGATGCCCTCCTCCTTACTGCATCCCTCCCTTTTTCAGCACAAGCTTCATGGGACTGAAGCTCATGGAGAAGCAATAGCATCAGGGGATTCCCTGCTGCCCACTAGTCACAAAACCAGTTTTAAAGGACTATACATCTTTGGCAAAGAACAAGCAAATGTATTTAAATACAAATGCTAGATCAGCACTTACTCATTTGCTTCTTGGGTAAGAGAGATACAAGTTCTCAAATCAAGAAAATACTATAGTTCACTGAGGCTTCAGCAGTGCATTTAAAAATTTTTGTCTTACTTATCTGCATTCTGCACACACTAGCATGGAAAATTTTGTCAATTTATATATGTACTTTTTATTTATTATTTTATTTTTACTTGTGTTTTTATGTTAATTTCTGGACAGCACCGACACTATAGTGAAATTTTGGGAAAAAAAGACCTGACTGCCAAAAAGAAGACTGTAAATGCCACTAGTTTTAGTATCTAGGAGGAAAAAATCTAGGATAGTTGAAGCTTATTTTAGTGTTACCTTCTGATTCAAAGGCAAGGACGACCTGGTTCAGAGAACAGCATGGTGCCTTGGCCTCGCCCGAGTCACTCGGTCCAAAGACACACTAACACCAACGTGGTGGATGGTCAAATGGCGTTTATTACTTTACCTCGTGGAACTAAATAGTCAAGGGGGCTTTCGCTACGTCAAAGGGGGATGGTAGGACTGGGTAGGGTCAGTGAGGATGGAAAACTACTGGAGTCAGGAGGGGTTACATGCCATTGGGGGTGATGCATATCTCAGGTGAGGGGGGAAGGGGTTTGCATATCTCAGGTGAGGGGGGAAGGGGACCTACCACTTTCCGTCACATCCCGAGATCTTCCACTGTCGCCTGTCCCTATCTACCACATTTTAGACATAAATGAAGATACAGTACCAAATTTAATTAAAGAACTAGAGCTGCCAGGTAGTAATTGTTTTAAATCTACAGCAGAGTGAGAAAACATTGGCCACAAGAATAATGCTATGCAAATTAAAATGGATGCCTGAGGCTGCACAAATTTAAGTTTCCAGATATTTGTGACAATATAAATTTCACTGAGAAAATAATTATGTTCTGATCTATATTCAGGTGATCCCTTGAAATGTTGTTGACAGCCTTAAACAGAGGAGGCAATCACAGAAAAAGACAGACAAGAATAATACCAATGTTTAGGGAAGATATGCCTGTCAAAATATGAAACACTGAATTATAAAAAACTGATTTTATAATAAAGTTATTTGGCTTTTAAAGTGATTAGAGTTTAGACATCCTCTCTGCTAATTCAGTCTGCACCACCACAGGACATTTTGACTTAGACAGCAGCTGTACACCATTTATCAACCCAAGGAAGGCTGAATTAAATAACATGACTCAAGCTTTGTGCTTGGCATAGTCCTCATACAAAAGCTTCAAGTACAGGAGCCAGCTAAGGAAAAATCCTATTTCTATTCAGGTTCTTTTTTTTCTAAATCAAGCAAAGAGTACTTTGCAATCATACATCATCAGCATATAAATTTCAGAATGTGGGAACTTCATGAAATGTATTATATAGGCAATGCTATCTAAATATGCATACATGGAATATACCTATCTCCTCAGTGGTGCCATTCTTCTTTGTCAAGCACACAATATAGTTCTGTAGAAAAACCCCCAATCATTCCCATCTACATACTCCATAAGAACAATATTGTCACAAGTGTAGAGACCAGTGTCACCAGTGCCACCATTGACCCTTGAGATGGATCTGGATACTGGATCACATGGTTTTCCTGTGTTGTTTGTGGGCCAGGACAGACTGTTCTGTCTGCATTCTTACTGCGAGTTTGGCTGACTATGAAGGCATGAAGTGAACAGTTTAATAGTCCAGCTTAAATGGTTCTTTGAGATCCCAGCTTCATTTGCCACCATTCCCAGTGCTTCTAGACTGTAATCCAGTGGCAACAGAGTCTAGAGAGATTATTAGAAAGCAGCAGGTGTTTGAGCTGAACAGCCCTAGATAAAACTGAAGATGGTTAGAACAGAGGATGGTTAACTGGTTATTCCCGCTACAGCTTCACACTACTGCAATTCAGCTTTCTAGTCACAGTCAAGAGTTCTTCATTCTGTCTATGCTGGAGTTAATTTTCCATAAATGCTGTGTTTTGGATTTGTGACTGAAAACCAATTGGTAACACAAGGGTGCTTTGACTATTGTTGAGCAGAGCTTACACAGCATCAAGGCCTTTTCTGCTTCTCACCCTGCCCCACCAGTGAGCAGGTTGGAGGTACATAAGGAGTTTGGAAGGCACACAGACAGAACAGCTGACCCCAAATGACTGCAGGGACACCCCAAAAGACATGGCATCATGCTAAGTTTTAACGAAAAGGAGCTGTTTTAGGGAAAAGAGAAGACAATCCCAAGATCTACGGTCTGTCTGGACAAGAGCCACCAGGAGTGGAGTAGCAGAACTGAGCAGTAACTGAAGGAAAGAAAAGGATCCAGAAGAGGGCAACAAAGCTGGTGAAAGGTCTGGAGCACAAGTCCTATGAGGAGTAGCTGAGGAAGCTGGGGTTGTTTAGACTGAAGAAAAGAACTCTCAGGGATGACCTTATGACTCTCTACAACTCCCTGAAAGGAGGTTGGAGCCAGGTGGGAGTTGTCCGCTTCTCCCCAGCAACATGATGAGACAACATAGTCTTAAGCTGAGCCAGGGGATGTTTGAGTTGGACATTAGGAAGAATTTCTTCACAGAAAAGGGGCTAAGACATTGGAATAGGCTGTCCAGGGAGGTGGCGGAGTCACAAACCCTGGAGGTGCATAAGGAATGGCTGAATGTGGCACCAGCGCCATGGTATAGTTGACATGTTGGTGTTTGGTCACAGGTTTGACTCGATTTCAGAGGTCTGTTCCAGCCTGGTTGATTCTGTGATAGGTAATTCCGGTGGGCGACTGCAACCACCAATTCGTTGACTACCAACTCAGTATAGACCCCAGACTCAAATGCATATACGAACTGCACCTGCCGACGAAGCAGCTTGAGAAGCACGACACACAACCAGCAAGCAGGACTTTGAGTACTGATAGAAAAGCTATGCAATTCGCCGCGAATGAACGCTGATGGGTTTGTTTGCAGAAGTGCCCTATAAAGCTGAGATGATCGGGGCGCCGGCCTCCAGCGGGCCTCGGGCCGCTACGGCGGGCACGGCACGGCCCCTCCCGTTGCCATGGCGGCCGCCCCGGCGGCGCTGGCCC
>VWYI01035365.1:0-25283 GCA_013399455.1 Anthoscopus minutus
GATTCCCCTCTCCTCCTGCTAGTGAGGACATAGCCCTCAGGAGAGCTTTTTACATGCTTTTCTTTCTTCCCACTGTGTAATGGGTGCTCCATTCTCCATTCATTTTTGTATTATTCAGAAATGCAGCATCAACAAAATTAACTATTTTCACAGGCTTTTCTTCAACAGTAAAAGCTTTCATTCTTCTAAAACCGTTTTCAAATTAATTTCAACTTACTTTTCAATTTAACTATAAGCACCAGCAGAGAAAAGGAGTTTACTATCCTTGTGATATAGAGCAATGTGGAAAAAAAGGATTCCACTATTTTTGGAGGCTTATTGAAGATGGCAAAGTCCTGATCTTTCAGAGAACAGTGAATAAGCAGTAACATATTCACAGCATTGCTGCCACAAGCTTTATGTATTCAACTCTTTTCCAAGTAGTTACATATGCCTCAGTTCAGGTGTGCAGTTTGCATTTTTAGGGGTGCTGTTTAAAAGTTTGGCTTGTATTCCCAAGTATTACAGTGGACATGTGTAGCAGAGAAGGGGATTAAATCCACATTTCCAAGGAAGCTTTCAGTCGCACCATGGCTTTTCCTTCCTGAATTCTCCCTACTACTTCAGTACTGACCTTTCCAAACTTTTCAACAAAGGCAGCAATCAATCTACATTACAATCCTTCCCACTCCTTACAGAATCTCCCTCCTTTTGTGAGGGACAGAATCACAGAATACTCTGAGCTGGAAGGGACACACTATGATCATCTCCTGAGTCTTGTAAGAAAACAGAATATGATGACAAATAATTCAACTCCCTTTCTCAAGACAGGTTCAACTTCTTCAGTTGAAGAAGTTGGCTTTGTGAAAAAGGCAGTTCAGGGACTTGAGTATGTGACTGTGTAACAGCCAAAGGCAACCTCTCAGCCCGTACCAGGGAACAGCAGATGTGTTCAGCAACAACACTACCAACTTCCCCTTACAGCCTTTTCCCTGCATCTTCTGAGGAAAAGGAAACATAACAGATCAAAGCACCCCGAGAGCTGAGCACAGGTTGCTATCAATTAAAAAACCAAAACAGACTTACAGGAGAGCTGAAGTCAGGTTGTCCAGGCAAACTTTGCTCTGGTCTTTTGAAACTTCTCTCTTAGAAATCACCTTGGAGGAAATCTTAATCACACCTATATTGATCATAAGGTAACCACAGACTTACTTGATTAACTCTTAAAAGCTGCTGGATTTGATCATTGAAAGCCAGAAAAGGATGCTGCAGAGTTAAAAACTGCCAGTGCCTACATCTATAGTCATAGAGAGTGAGATTAATCTTAAATAAATGAGTTACAACTGCAGTACTTGGTTTGAGGACAAGAAAAATCCCTCAGCCTTGTTCAGATCAAACCTACCACCTGTAACTGTCCACAATACTTTTTTAACCCAGCAGGGAGCTCTGTTGTCTGTGACCAGGAGCAGAAAGAGAGGACCCTGCACAGATGGCTCCCTTTTTAACACAGGTGGAAGAAGTGCTACACTAAATGCATTACCATGCGTTCATAGGGATCATCTGTTTCAGCAGCCTTGTCCAAGAGCTCACTGTATTCCAGCTCTTCACAAAGATGTTGCAAGGTATTCAGAGGTTCATTTAGCTCAACTGGCATGGATACTTTGGAAAGATCTTTACCAATGTTATTTCTCAAAATATTCCACAGATTGATGTTACTGGTGTCAGGGCTGGGAGCTGGGAGACAAGTCCTCCGTCCATTTCTGAATGCGCCTCCTGTTAGCTCACCATTAAGAACTGAGAAGGGAAAAAAATATTGTCATAAGAAAGCACCAGACTAAGAAAAACAGAGTTCTCCATTCAACCAAATCACTGCAAGAACAAGCAAGCCCAACTTCACTGTTTTCAGCTAAGTTGGTCTTGTATTGACATGCAGGAATTCTGGTACATGAGCATAACCAAGGTAATTTCCCAAAGTTTGAAACACAGTATACTTTGCCGAGAAATGTTGTCTGCAACACTGGTGTTGTCCTCAGATATATTGTCACTCACATCACTGATATAAGATTCATCATCAGAAGCCTAAAACATAAATAAAATATCCATTAACTCAAATACATATAAAATATACTGACAAAATAGACAAAAATAGCTAACTGAAACACAAATATTAAAAAAAATAATCAGTATCCAATTAGAATTATTAGCTGAATCAGCTGGATGTTTCAATGAGTCCATAGTGCCAATACACTAAAAGTGTATAAAACAAATGCTATGTTGTCCTCACGTTTCTGAATTCCTTATTATCCAAATATAGACATGAGATCTGTAAAAGGTGGTTTCAAGAAAGATCAGGGATGAACAAAAAACTGATAACATAATGCACTAGGGATGGGAAGTGAGAAGAGATAGTCAGATTTGTGCTTTTTATAAAGAACCAAACAATAAAATGTGACTTACGTTTCAGCAAACAAATTATGTAAACACCAATCTATCATTTTGCAAAATGTGAATCTCATCAGCATTAAGACTATTTTTAAAAATTGTTTTACACAACTGTTTTTTCCAGAAAATATTACTTTTTTGTCTGTTTCTCGCATCACAGAAAATAACTTTATATACATATATAGTAGAAGATTTCTTTAATGAATTTTTGAACATCTAAATTTCATTGACTGCACAGTCAGCTGCAACAGTCTATGCCATCCTTAGGTGGAAGTGCCAGAGCCTAGAAAGGACATGTACTGAACATAAGTTACTGACACTACTAACTTTCAATTTGGTTTTACCTTTCAGGGAACTCCTGCACCTCTTTATGTGATCTCAGGTTTGTTTATCTACACTTTATATATTCTGACAGCTTTTATTCTAAGTAGCATTACTAAAAAAAATAAAATTCACTAGTGGCAGCACTACCTAGCTCTGTCCAGCAGCACAGCTGCCACATGCTGTCACAGCCTACCTCATTTTCTGACGAGCTGGCAGACAGAAGCACTTCCTGTGCATCAAAGAACTCTGAAACAGATTCAGACATAGACAGCCTGCTTTCATTGGAAACTTGCTGAGACAGTGGCAAGCTGACATGAATTTGTTCACCTGTCTGTAAATAAAGCACAGAAAAGTAAAAGTATTATTTCTAATATTAAAGAAATATGCGTAGGGGGAGTAAATCACCTGAATAAGATTTCTATGCCAAATACAAACACAGAGAATAAAGGCAGCATTTTAGTAGCACTTTGTGTGTACCTAACAGATGAGACAGGATGAGAAAATAAAGTGCATTTTGAACAGTGAGATACACGTCTTCACTTGAGGCCTGCCCAGCATCTACTGCCAACTTTCAGCAGCATGAAATTGCAGATCTAGTGCTCTGTGTAGAGGATCGATTTTTGTGGACAATAGCTGGATTGTGTCAGACAAGTTCAACCATGAATTTCAGTTAAGTGACATCTGGTAATAGCAAATTACGTCACTGTGAGCTAGCTTTGATGCAATTAAAATTTAATTATAAATCGTTATAAATTACTTTCCAAATAAATGACCGGTTTAGTAACAATGTTTGAAAAGTTTGAATATTTAGTAGGATAGCTATAATATGTACTTTTAGGGCCTTTTATTCTATGTTTATACTCCAAATCTCATTTGCATTATGCCATTAACACTGACTCAATACTACTAAAGGGAATGAGCTCTCTACAGGTTATTATAAAGAAATTTAAAAGCAAAGACAAGGATTCAAAACTGCATTATGTCAATGTCAGTAGTGGAGCAAGCTATAATAGTGAGATATACCCTCCTCTTTCCTGCTAGCGATGGATGGAACACCAGATTTCAATGTTACCCTGCAGGCTATTGCAATAAGAAAAATTAAGATGCTCTCCCTGTACCATTTTACCACAGGATCTGTTGCTGAGGAGGAAACAGATCTCAGACTTAATCCCTTAACTTTTACAGCATGTTGCTTCTTGGAGATAATACAGATGAACCTACCAAAGCCCTTTTAACCACGGTTAACTCTTCAGATTGCAACACAACCTCCATTCCAGAAACCTTATTCCAGAACTCCTGCATATAATTTTGTTGACCTCTAAGTTCTTAGAATTTTTCTATATGGTTACTTCAAAATGCACTAACAAAACACCCCATAAAGGCATAAACAAGCCAAAGATGTCAAAACCCATTTCTTTTTCATCAGGACATTAGATTAGATTGTAGATGGATTGTGATGCTTGATGAATTATAATGAAAACAGTAGCTCATTTTACCATAATCTTTACAGGAAGTGATCAAAATTTTGAGGTTTTGTGTAAACTAAATGGCTTGGAAAAATACACATGCTCCTACCTGAAAAAGATCCTTACAGAGGCATTATCTACACACTGCAAGATTATAGATACATGTAAAACAAGCAAGATAAGTGAACGAGAAGTCTTGAAACATCTTTGAAAAACTTTTTCAGTCAGGCACACTTCCACCAAGACAATGATGAGCAAATGGAAAAGAAACAGCTAACCAACAGAAAAATACAGAACAGAAGAGAAGGTCATTGCCCAGAACTTCACTGCAGATTGCTGTGCTGTGGCACCACTTCACTTCTATGTTCTGTTGCTAGCATCCAACACACTGGATTTTTGGAAAAATTGTTTGGACGTTTTCAAAAAGCAAATAAACAAAAACAATTTTACCTTTCTTGCTTGTTGGAAGAAATAATTAGGAGACAAGACTATGTTAATTGAAATAGGATATACATAATAAAAAGAGTGGAAATGACAAAACAAAAACATTTTTGTAAAATGCAGGCAGAATGGTTGCCAAAGCAAACGTACTAACTGTAATATATTATAGTCCACAAATTCAGATTTGTCATGAGGGAAGCTCATTGTTATTAATATAAGTGTTCATTAATCTGTTGACTAAGGAAAGCAAAACAAGAAAAACTAGATGTTGCAAAAATATTAGTGCAGCGCCTGGTTCATGGACTGAACCTTTTGATTTTAACAGTACCACTCAAGATTCTAAACCTGAGGCCCTTCAGACACTTGCAAAATCAGGTCATTAAATAATTAATTGTTCTGTTGATTTGGCAAGAAACTAAGACACAGAATTGGTTAGCTACTGTGTGATATATTCAAATACAGTAAAACCTCACTAATTCCCACAGCCAACAATTAAATTTCCAAAACTGGAGTCCTTCTCTGTTCCTCTAAGGAGGCCAAGCTGAGTTATTTCATGTCTGACATATGGAGAACAAAAGACTGAAATTTTATTGTAGGTAAGAATATATAACCTGACTTTTTCTATGAATGAACATTTTCCAATCTGAAAAAATCAATAATTTTTCAGGTGTGTTTCAGCTATTTAGTGAGAATTAGCAAGGTTTGTTTGTGCTCTAAATCCATTAAAGGCCAAAGTCTTACCTCATCAGGACTAGGGATAATATTTACACTGACAACCTGATCACAAATAACAGATTCTGAATGTATTCTGTTCAAGCGACTCCTTAGTTCAGCATTCTGGTTGAGAGCCTTAAAATAAAAATTGCACATTTCACTTAAAATTAAAATTTAAACATTGGGGAGAAAAAGAAAAAAAATTAAAAAAAAAATAACAAAATAAGAAAACAAAGCTTCTTTCCAGCAATTTCCTAAAAGAATCACAGAACCTCCTTTCTTTCATTTATAGGGAGAGACCTATTTTGAGGTCCTCTCTAACATGACTTCATCTTGGGTTACTTTGCCTTCACTGTTTTTCAGGAGATGGGGGGGACAGATGTTCTCCCACAAAGTAACAGTGGCATTCTACCTTATTCTTCAGAGAGCTCTTTGGCAGGTGTACTGGTGCTGTATGTACATTATGGAAATGGGGAGTGAACGCAGCAACAAAGAGTGAAACTGCAGAACAATACATGGACACCACCCACAAAATGTCCCAAGAGGCAATTCTCAGTTTAGAACTAAACAGCCCTGTCCAAGGCAAGGCTGTCAGCACACAGAGGCTGCAAACACAAATCTCTTCATTTCCAGTAAAACCAACATAATTGCTAGTATGATTGTCTGCCCACCCAGGTCAGTTTTATTGATTTGTTTTTGTACTTGTTTCAAACTACTGATCCACTACAATATCACAAATACCAACAGAATTCAATTGGTGTCTGGTATCTGCTGATTTTTCTCCTATTTTAAAGTCCAACCTAGATTATAAATTTGGGTGCATATATATGTATTATCATTTGGAAAGACTAGTGTGCGAGATTCTGGAAATCTGGAAGTATAATATGCTACACACTAGAACATGGCTGACTTAACTTTAATATATCCCCAGCACTGAGGATTATACAAAAGAACAGAGAGACATTTTGTTTCAGGAGAAAAGGATTGTTACAATGGAGGAAGAACCTTCTTCTGTCTCCCCCTAGTGCAGACTGAGAAATGAATGTACTGAAACAAAGAAAGACCAAAGGAAAATAGGAAAGCTTAAACTGTCACTGAACAGTTTAAATTACCCAATTTTGCTTTGTTCTGAAATGGTCTGGATATGTTCATAGCTGACATCCCTCAGAGAGGGAAGGCAGTGACCAACAGCAGCCTGACAGTAGCTCCTTCAATAGCTCAAACCTGGTCATGAGACTGGACAAACCCAGTCACAGTCAATTTTCCATTTACTCTTCACTGAGACTGTGAGCTAATGCCTGACAGCAACTTTTAAACTAATGTTGGAAGCCAGGACCAAGAAGAAAACATGATTCCCTATTTCATGCAAGTTGCTAATAAATATCCACAGTTCTAAGATAAATTTGTGTAAATAACCAGGAATGGTTACCCTTATCTCTTGCCCCTAACCCTTTTTTATCACAATGCATGGAAATCAACTTGCATAACATGGTATGCACCTGTATCTACAGAAAGGTTTGTCTTTAAATGTCTGCTTATATTTCTTGCAGATGCAATCCTCCACACTAATACAGCAAATGTTTTTATGTTTTCTTGAATGAATTTTAAAAATTGAGTTATTTTGAAAACTAAGAGCTTATTGTTGCTAATTTCTTCTTGCCCAATAAAGCAAATTATACTTTTTCCTTTAGCTTAAGTGTGAGAGATGCTGGAGAGTTAACAGGTGTGTATCTGGGAACCCAATTTACCCGTGACTATATTGCAATCCAGGATTCCTTTTCTATTTAGAAACACGGACATATAAAACAAATCTGACAATATGCAGTCAAAATTTAAAACTTAATTATGAAACCAAGAATATTTCCTTGGCTGTGCTGGAACAGCTCCAAGAAAGACATCTAGTATTTGTATAAAAACATTTAATCCTTTACTTTGGGAAACTGTAACAGATACATGCTTACACAATTGTATCCTTCGCCTCCACATGCGCTGAGGTTAGATCTACATCATAACAGAATATGCCATAGTTCCATTTGAGAGCTTGGCTTTTTTTTTGCCTCCTTTTACCTCAGGAAATGGCCAAAATACAAAAGAAATAGTGAATCAGGCAAGATAGATGAGCTTGAAATCAAATGAAGAACATACCTGAGAGAGGGACTGTCTGAGGTGAGCTATTTGAGCATTGTGGCCTGTAAGATCCTGCTCTGAAACAATCTGCTTAAGCTTCTCCTTCTCTATAGCTATGCTGTTAAAGGCAGACTTCAAAAGAGAATGCACTAAGCAAAAAGAAAAAAAAATAAAACAGGCGTTTTCTTGGCTACAGAAATCACATTGACATCTATTACAATATTTCAGAAATAAAGACAGTGAGTGAGGCTTCCATTCCCCAGTAATGGACATTTGAAACAGGGGTCTGAACTTCAAGTAATCCATGCCAAATTAAGCACAAACACTTACAGCTTGTGATGGTAATGTGCATACTGTAGGTTCACACATTTCTCATCTGAGCATATTCTTGGTGCTGAACATATGGAAAGGTGCATATTTGGAAAAACTGTGTCCAATGTATTTTGCTTTCTTTCTGGTTTTCATTTGTACTTTTCAGAGTAACAGAAACATCAGTTCTGGTAGACTTAGTATTGTATTAATAAAGAGGATTACTTGGTCTTTAAACAGGTTTTGAATTTTTTAAGGTATCAGTCTCACATATTTATGTGCTTGTTATATAGCAGCAAACTGATAAGAAAACCTTTTTAAAATGTTATTTCTTCAGTTTGTAGGACCATTCACTTATTGGCAACAAGCTTGCAATTCAAAAGTACATTCCTGTAATAAGCTCTTTTTCCATTGATTCCATTGACATAGAAAATATTGCACGAAAATGAACTCACAACACTATATGTAGCAGTTACATTCTGAATCATCTTTGGGGAGAAAGAATGCATTTTGTTGAGGAAAATAAAAAATGTTTGCAAATTCAATCACTTATTGACAGAACGCAGAAAGCAGTTCAGAAGACTTGGAAAACAATTTCAGAGTTTACCTATCTCTACATTTATGACGTGCATGGAAAATATAAGAAGAATAATACATGTTGCTTTTGTGTAAGCCACCTGAACAGATAAAAACTTCTATACAGCATCACCCAATGCAGATAAAAGCCTTGGCCATAATTAGGTGAAGGCTATAAAGAAACACAACAGAGAAGCACATTACAGGAAAGTCTTGGCATCTCCAGCTACCTTTTTGTGCCATCAAGCAGAATTCTTCTTGAAGCTTCATGTACTCAGCAGAGCACTCCAGAGGGTCAGTCACATGGCTCGGGGGAGCCTGAAACTCAATGTCTGCACAAAGATTGGGGTTGGATGAATGCAATCGAACAGGTGACATTGTAGCACTGAAAGGGACCTACAGTGAGAAACAGAGAAAAAAAAGTTGTATAAGGTGTAACCAAACCCTTGACTCTGTTGAAGCAAAACACAAATTTCTTCTGAAAAGACTTAGTTTACAATGTGAAGAACATGGCAAGGGTGAACATATAACTTCTTACTCTCCTAAATCTCAATACAGCTGATGCAGACTTCTCTTGAATTTTTTCACTGAAATAGAAAAAGAAGGCCTAAATACACAGCTAATGATGGAGTATCTAGAGTCTAACATTTACAAAAAATGGATGATTTCCTAATGCTCGGAAGATTACTGGAAAACTGAACTATGAGACAAACTCCTTTATATCTGGACATTTGAGAGTAGCTGTAGATGAGTCTGTTGTTGCAATACCAACATTTGAAGTATGCAAGTTCCTCCACATATCTAGAAATAGGATATAATACTATCAGGTATATCACTAAAGTTTTTCAAAACTACTTGTAAATCTTCAGTTGAAACTCATTGTACTGGCAACTATGAAGAGGGAAGAAGCATAAAGTCTATTTTCTTTTTAACTAAACAAATAAACAACAAAAAAACACCAAAATAAAATCAAAACTCCACCCGATTTTCATTTGAAATACATGAACCACAAATAAATGTGGAGAGATACAGTTCAGTAAGATGGAGCAAATAATTCAGTTTATTATCTTTCCACTTCTCTTTCTCTTCTGCTTTTCAGGTACAGTAATTTAAAAAAAGTACATGCAAGACTTTCTGAGTAATTTATACATGTATCATGTACTTAGCAGTTACCTATATGCAACATATGCACTGTATGGCTACCACTGCTATGTGAGTGATGCATGTGTGAGCGTATTTTGTATTTAATGCTACCATTTACACACATTTATATGAAAGTCAGGCCAAGAACACAATTTTCAACTGTAAATGCAACAGAAAGGCATGCAGAACTACATTTTGTTATCTAAATATTAAGTACTGTTTAATGTATCAAGCACTGGTTAGCACATTAAATCTAATTAATTTCATTAGATTGATCAAATGTGTAAATCAAGAATTGTCACACTGCACCCCAATGTAATTATTCAAATATGAAAAATGGGGCCAAAATATAAAATGTCTCTTCCAAGGCATGATAAAGTGCAGCAGATAACATAAAAAGTCATATTACTAAGAATTTTTATCAATAGATGACTTCCATACTCTCATCAGTGGTTGAACTTGGTACTTTGTTATTTGATAATTTCAGGGAATGGTTTTATCCATTCCTTCCTGTAAAAGCTGACATCAATACAGAGTTTAAGTTTAGGTTCTGATTCTCCAACGAAATCTCAAAATCCTGTTGGATCTATTAATCATTCCACTCATGAGCATACTCTGTAAAATATGTTTTCCACTTTGTTCTTTCTTGATTTCCAGATATACATAGTACATCAAATAATAACTCTATCGCACTTGTCTAATATAAGCTTTATTCCTGCTCTCATGTGTTTTGACTTCCAGCTATATCAACAACTGGACTTCCTTTTAACCTCATATCAAGAAGAATTTGTTAACAGAAGATGTAGAATAAATTCCTTCAATTCATACTGGATATTTAACCCTTTATTTTCTTCACAAGTACCAGACTGCCTGTGCCAAGAGCCCAGCAACATCAGATTAATGGACTACTGTGCCTAAATGTAGTTTAATTTCAAATTTCTTTTCCAAAACCTTTCCCCTTCTTAAACAGGAGAGCATGTTTCCAGAACTTCCTAACTGGGAGCATCACGAAGCTTCAACTGGTCCAGGTGGCTCCAGGAGGGCAGAGCAGGTTTCTACACTCTACCTGTATGTATGGAGAACATACCTAATGCTCCAGACCATCCAGAAGGAAGGAAAAAAGCTGACACTAGCTATCATGCTTGAGGTGAGTCCCCCCAGCCCGATATGCCTGTGGTGATGAGGGAGGTTCCCCAGACCCACATGGGTCAGCAGAGCTGCAGGCAGGCTGCCCACACATGCAGGGAGGCTCTTTAGTCACTCTCTGGTGTATCAAGCTGCTTTAGATCCATCATTTCTGCCTCAAAACTCAGCTGGCCAGGCTGAAAAGAAATGTTTCTGCAATGAGGTTTATGGAAAAAATACTATTTTCGATTATGCCCTAGGAATGGAATTTGCATTTTGTACAAATATGTCACACTACTTGCAAGAAATATACATTCACATGACGTAGACAAGTAGCCTTGCTGACTACTTTAAATACAAGAACCAAAAATATTGAGCTGTTGATTGACATGAACTCTCCTCATATGCAGTTTTTTAGAAAAGTTTCCAAGCTACTTTCCATAACAGATGAAAAAAAAACACATTAAACAGCCATTTTCATTCTCTTGAACAAGCATTCATCCAGAAAACACTGCCAATGTACTTCTCTTCCCCTTTTTTCCTTTCACTGATGTGCTTCTCTCTGTGCTAACAGTGGCTTAATCCTGACTTTACTACTCTTCTTGGTTGTTTTTTATTGTTGTTGTTTTGAAGGTTTTTGAAAAATATTTAGCTTCTTGATCCACCACTCTAGTTTTCTTTCTTTACAGACACTTCTAAACATAACCCCAGACGAACCTTGTCCCAACTTCCTGCTTTACACCAGAGGCGTTATACCCACTCATCCATCACCTTCTTCAGAATGACGTGTTCACGTAGGAGCAGACTGTTCCTGGCCGAGTGGGTTGTAAGGAAAACCTCTTTCTGCTGTGCATTTAGCTGATATAATTCTGTATCACTCAATCTACGCACACAGCTTCACTTTGTTTCCGGGAGAAACAACCATTCTCTGCATGGAAGCCAGGGAGAACAGCCCATGGCCACCAACACTGCAACAGCCGCAGTCATTTCTATCTTTTCCCCAGCTTCTCTGAGACTTCCCTCAACAGGTCCTCACTTCAGCTGCAGGTAACAACTCAGCAATTCCCTGTTCTCTTAGCACCTTCCAACCCAAGTCTAGCTGCATTTGTCTGCTGAAGTACTCCCTAGGTAAGGAGTACGACCCCTGCCAAAGTTGTTTGACTGCTGCTGAGTCTTTTGGTTATAGACTCCCACCAACACTGCTCAGCCCTGTAAACTGGGAATCAGGCAGATTTCTGTGCTAGGTAGGCGGTCAGACAGAGTCAAAACAGCAATCAATTACAGAGCGCTCATTTGGCATCAATTGATTAGAGAGGAATAAATTAGATTAGTTAATTTCAAAGCTGGAGAAACAATGATATGTCTCACACTTTCTAAAGGAGCATAGCAATAACTGAGCTTGTGGTTCAGGCAGCAGGAGCTCAAGGTAGTTAGGCTTAAGTAGAAACTATGTCAGTTCTAGGGGATTTTACCTTTGGCCTGGAACAGCAGACCCTTGAATATTTTGGCCTGGTGAAGATTCACTGCTTGGGCTAGATAAGGAGTCTGCCTTTAAAGCTCACCTCAGTCTTTGGCTGCACAGTCTTCCCTATCTAGCTGTTGTACTTATCTGTTGATGGATTAGTACAAATGTCTGTATTGGGCTTTCCTAATGAGTACTTTCTTGATAAAGCAGCAGTTGAAGATATCCTTTTGACGGTAATTCAATTTCACAGGACTTCCCACAACTAATTCCCACACCTGATGCTGATTTCATAGCTCCATATTTTCTGACAAAGACTTAGAGAACTAGCAAAACTACATACAGACACTGAGGTAGTAATATGACTTTTTGGGATTATGGAATGTAAACAGAAAGTGCCTCAAACGAAAATGCTAAGCTTATACTACTTACAAAAATATCAGAAAGTTTTATAATTCCATGGTTATTTTTAAAAAACCTCCTTAGTTCTATTGTCTTGCTATAACTGTCACATCTTTTAACAGTATTTGATAATTTTTTTCTGTTTTCTTTAGTATGCCAAAGACTTATTGCGTGCAGGGCCTGAGTCTGTCACTTGCACTTACATAAAGGAGGAGGGAAATGTAAATGAGCTGAGACCCACATTTATGAAATACATTTGTGCTGGGCCTGACCACGTCTAAGAAACTCATCTGAAAGGGGGTAGTATAGACACCTCCAAAAAGTGCAAGAAACATTTTCATAAGCTTATTACACAATCAAGTTAAACAGCTTCCCATCCTTAGAGCTATCCCTTGATGTTTAAATCCACTCACTGTTGTAGCCACAGCAGCTGCCAGTCTCTGCCGGCGTCGTGTTGTGCTGAACTGGCCCTTCGGTGCCGGCCCTTCCTGACAGTGAATGCAAGAAAAGAAGGAAGCAGAAAAAGAGAAGGGAAGGGGTGATGGGACACAGGAAGATGAAAGGTGATCAGAAAAGGGAGAGGGAGAGTCTTTAAGTGGGTTTCCATTTTGTTAACTCTAATGACCTACACAGGTTGAGGACATATCATGTGTTTTCAGCTGTGCATGCCTGAGACATAAAAAGATGGATACTTCACTAAAATTATCTCCAGATGAGTTGGACTGCAGTGCACTCACTAAGGCTAAAAAAAAAAATAAACCTATTAGCATTGCCATTCAGAGTCAAAAGGCAATAACGGAATAAGAAAACAGAAAGGATGCTACAGCATGCCAGAAAATAAAACAAAAGTCAAAGTCCTTCACGGTCACTTGACCAACTAGGGGATGAATTCTGAAAGAGATCACTTTGCAATAGTGGAAGTACATAAACTGTGGTCACTGAAGATGCATGTACCTCAATGGTAAAGCTCTTCAGTGTGTATGTTATCTAGTGAGTTTTCTCATGTAAACATTCTTGTACATAGCTCTGGCATTTCCACATCCATCCTTGAGCCTATTGAATCATTTTCTCCACACATGACTTTTTTGAGTTCCACCTCATTTTCCCATACATTATTGAAAGTTTGGCTTCCAAACCAAGGCAAAATCTCAGATAAAACAGCACAAATAAAAACTACATATTTTAAAAACGGCTTCCTTTTCTTCATGTCTAACTTGTGGCTTCATCCTACTTAATTTGATATTTATTTTACTTGTAAGAAAATTATTCACAGAACATTAAAGTCAAGCAAGTAACTGTCTAATGCAGAGGTGCTCCATACCTGTCCTAATGTCATTCTATTTAATCTTTAATCAAAATGCCATTATTTTGAAGCCATTTTAAGATTTTGGAAGACTAGGAAATACACCTTTCTGGTTTTTGAAAACAATTCTCAATTCCTTTACATTTTTCTTCCCCCGTATCTTCACCTTTAGCCACTTCAGTATTTTTTATATCTATATATCAAGATATTTTTACTTTTTCTGCAAGCAGCCTGATCATGATACAAATAACAAAGTGTAGATTGGATACATGGACATCATGCTGAAGAACAGGATATTGTATTTCATTAGCTGAACTGTCTTGCTTCTGTAACATTTCTAGTAGGGTTGCTACAGTGGAGAAAGTCCAAACACTTAAACCTTTTGCTGATACTAGAGGTAATGCCACGGACAATTGGAAGGGGGTTGTCTAATGATCACAGTAAAAGACTTGTGGTGCAATGTTTTATACAATTCTCACATTAAAATGGCATGTGTGTAACCTCTAAAATACTGAGAAAAAACTCTGTTAAAGCAGAGAACAGATCATATGCATAATGTAAAGCTCTTTGTGCTCTACAGAAATATGTCTATCCTCTGAATAAGAGTATGGAAGAATATTCTTATTTAAATAATAGGGACAAACCCATGTGCAGATATAGATATATACATATATATAAGATTATGAATGCAGGTATGCATTATTAAAATGGGAATAAATGAGCTTTGCAGAACATTCTCCTCATCACAATAGAAAGTGAGGCCATAATCTGAGCTACCATAAAAAGAAATACTCACTTAAAGGAAAAAGTAATACCTAGTCTAGGTCTGGTTTGTTCTGAGCTGAAAGCCTCAGTAAAGCAAGATGATTTTTCAGATTACTCCATAAAATATAGATCTCTGTTAAATTATTTCCCCTGTGAAGTCTTGGAACCTTACAACTTTGAGCTTTTGTGGGAAACCAAAATATCACTGTGTCTTTATTGTTTTGCAGTAATGTTTTCTTTTACTTCCTTTGAAGCTTTCATGAGAGTAACTTACCCAAAGGGAAATAAATAAATTACATTTAAAAAACCAAAACAAAACAAGAAAAACACCAAAAAAAACCCCTGCAACTCATTTGCTGTACAAAAGTGTAATTTGTAAAATTAATTAATACAAGTCAACTAACCTGTTGTTGTAGGCCATTTTCATAAGATTTTAAATAGGCTTTTTTAAAAAACAAAATGAACCTACTTCATAAAAGTAATCTTTTTTAAGAGAAACAATTAATGTATTACTTTTGAGTAAAGGCCTGTAAATTCAGCTGTTAATTCTAAACAACTTAGCAATACTAAACACCCAAACCTGCAAATGTACAGACACATACTATGCCCAGTTTTACTTCAGGGAGTGACCTCACTCTAGTTACTGGGATTAACTGTGTGAGCAAAGTCAACTGTACACAAAACTGGCATATTTAAGTAGTAAATATAAATGTCTAGGAAACAAGTTGAGCAGCTTTACTCACAAGAAGAAGTATGTTTTAAATACATTGCACACCTAGCATTCATACTGCGAGAATGTGTGAGCAGGAATCCAACAAAAGCTATCTCATCAATAAAAGAATAGTAACAAGTGCAACACAAAACCTGGATGGGAAAATTCCCTCCTTGCCTCATACACAGAGGATACTGAGCCAGCAGAAATCACACCCTCGTTCCCCATCACTCACAAAGCAAAACCCTTTATATAAAGCTCTGTAATTTTAATGCTCCCCAGAAGGATGCTCTCAACATTGTCCTATCAGAACACCTTTGACAGAGTTAAATCTGCTCATTCTGAAAAAAATAGGTGCAAGCACTCCAAATGGAATTAACAGTGAAACTAGCTTAACATTAGTCTGTTAATATTAGCATTATCCCCTAAAACTAAGGAGATGTATGGAGGTATGAGGAAAGTAACAGTACAACAGAAGTCTTATTAGTACCAAATGTCAACTGTTCAATAGCAAATTATGTGTAAGCACCATGGAAACAATGACCACAAATCAGACAAAATGATTCTCAGTAGGGAATATCCTGATAAACAGTTCAGAAAGACTTGAAGCAGTCCTGAAAAAATCAGCAGTAAGGAAGGTCAGTGAAGTAGAAGGAATGTCTAACAGAAGAACAAAATGGGGATTAGGTTACAGGGCATATAGGCATCAGAGGAAATCCACATTTCAGTGGCAACCTAAGCAAATTAGGAATAATGCAATGAGTCAGTGAGGCCATCTTCCTGCAGATTGCAGCTCTAGCACTCAGGAGACAGGATAGCCCTTGGAGGAATAAACTGAGTCTATCAAACTAGGCAAGATAATGGAGTAGCCATCAAGTATTTTTTGTCTTCCATACAATTTAGAACAATTTTATTGTCTCTGCTTCATTGCAAAATAATTTATAAATCAGTCAACAATAAGTTAATACTTTGCTGAATCAAAATAAGCTTTATACTTTCAGTATGAAGCTTGGCAGGAATTAATGCTGACCCAAGTTAGGCAGAGTTCATTATCAACCCAGAAGTGACAGACCCATATAGAGCAGTGCCATGCACACAAACTCCCTCAGGGGAACCTTCAAACCAATCCTATCTGAAAATTTCAGGAGATGGGGCACACTCCTGCCAAACCATAAACAGCAGCTTCAGTCAGGTGCCTGTGATGGAAGCCAGCATTACTTTGGCAAAGCATAGGTAACACAGGAATAGCTCATTATTCACTATGACCAACCATAAATCATCACACATTGACTGCTTCCATCATTTTTGTGGATAGGACTTCTCTGAGGTTACTGCAGCATGAAAGAAGAACATGCAGTAGTGACTGACTCTTCATGATCACCAAGTACTTGCATGTATTTTCCTGATATTTTAATTTCCCTATGTTATTCAGCACCTGGGAAAAACTGTGATCCTTCAATTGCAGATAGTAGGACATGACATCAATCACAAAAATTCCTTTGTTAATAAACCTTTTCAATCCCAACAGATGCTTTATTGTTCTACCTATTGTGATTTTCAAAGTATAATAAGAAAAAAGAAAAATTTACTACAAGAGCTGCAATGAGAAGGCTGATGCAACTATCACTTCTTCCTTCCTTAAGATTATTGACCTTAAATGAAAACTCCTTAAATCTCCTATTGGGGACACATGAAAAGCTTTCAAAGTTTGTACTAATTTAAAGATATTTGAATGGATTTAAAGTTGCTGACATTTATTTACTCAGTAGCAGACATCATGGTGGTGATTGTCAGATCCTGAAGTCAGTTGGAATAGTCTTTACTATCAGCTGCTCAGTAATGAAAAAGATCAGCTTTTGGATCAAACCTCGGAATACACAGCAGCTTCCAACAAAACACAAGGCAGCAATACATCCACATTATGCTTATTTCTGTGCTTTCATTTTAGGGAAGGATGGAGTAAATTCTTGCTTCACATAATTTATTTTTTGGTTATTTAATTTGTTCCCATATTAGCCTTTTCCATAAAAGAAGGCTTGTGAAAGTACTTATAATTGGCAACATTCCAAGTACAGGTCTTGACAAAGACAACTGGTGTGTTTAGTATTTCATTCTGCTTTTAATTTGATGTCACTTGTTCAACTGCCCTTCTTTGCAACTTTAATATGGACTAGCAGTACCCCCATATTGTGTTTGTATATTGAGTTTTGAATATCTTAATTGACTAATATTTAGGTCTCCCTCCTTTCCCTAGATGGCAATGTTTTCATATGAATGAAAATAAAATCAGTACTTTTCTCACTATCTTCTCTAGGTTTTGAACAACAAACTGAGATTTAATTTATTTCATCAGAAACATGAAAGACAGCACATTGACTTCCTACTTTCAGCTAATATATCATTTCATGCTTAGAATTTAATCTAATAGCACAGTGGAAAGTAAAACATAGTGCATTCAGTACCTGAAGTTGAATTTTTGCATCTTTGCTGACACTTTTTGTTCTCCACCGTCTCGTGACCCGCTTGTCTTTCTTTGAAATATCTACACAGTTAGCCTACATTACACAAATAGTTAAAAGCAACAAAGTGCTATTAAGTTTACACAAGCAACACAGACAATACAGCAAGTTAGTCAAGAATTGTAGCATTAGACAGGCATAAATTAGAAAGTAAGGAGAAGAACGCTGATGCTGGGGGCCCAAAATTGAAGCAGTGACCAGCTGTAGCATCCACACGCTTTTAGAAGCACATGGTACAGTTGGCTCCTTCAGCAAAACTACTGGCACCCTTTTTTTCATGGGTGCGTAATACTTAGGACATGATCTTGAAATCCTCATGGATTTATGTTGTGGTACTATTCAGATATTTGTACAGACAAGAAGATTCAGTGAAAATGGAAAAAAGGATTTAGGAGCTGCTGTTGCTTTCTGGTAAATGCAAAACTCACCCTGAACTGGGAAACAGTCCAAAACTTGGGACCTTTGTACTATGCCCCCTTTTCTAGAGCATGCAACTTCATCTTTGAGGGTCTTTGGGTGATCCAATCCTTAAAAAACTTAAAATGTTATCTCACTCAACACAGCTTAAATACAACTTTAATTTATACACGTGTTGTATTGCAACAGTCTTCAGTTTTGTTTTGCAAATTACTTAATCTTTTGATTTATCCTATTTAACTCAAATACTAAATACATCTTAATTACTTGTTTATACATGAAACAGAAACAGTATTACACAAGACAAAAATTTACTTATAAGATAAGCATTTAATCCAAGATTCACTATTATTTCAATCTGAGTTAACAGACAATACCTCTATATTTCTGTTAGCAAAAAGAACAAATATTTCAGTGTAATGACTTATGTTCAAACATATTTACCTGCATGTCTGTGAAATTTGGTGCTGACTGAGTTCTCTGTAGTATTTCTAAATTTTGAAGAAGTTTACTGAGTTCCACAAGGTTAGACTGACAATGAGCAAGATCTAACAGATATAAAATAAAAATACATTAGGTGTTTCAATTCAGACTTTTTATTGCCATGGTGTCCATTGTTAGCACTTGATTACATTATGAAAATAAAGTGTAGCAAGGCACCTAAGTAAAAGTTTTATTTTCAGGGATGTTGAACACTTGTTATTTCTGTAGCAGTCAGCAACAACTCTGGACCTCAAAAAGTGATGATATTTAAACAATGACATCCATTAAAATGACACTGATTATTACGATATCTTTTAAAAGCAACATCCCAAAACACATAGAGAGCAAATTTCCCACCACCAGGAAAAAGTTTCTAATTACCTGAAGAGCTACTACATGTTCATGTAAAGATGAAACTTAACCACCTTACTGACAGGACTCTTCCTTATATCAGCAAGAGGTTTTGCTGAAAGAACAAGGCATGAAAAGGTAAAGTCTAACCTTCTGCACATCTGTCCATCTCTTCAGAGTCTTGCAACCAGGCTGCTACTTTACTCTGACCAGTAGTGCAGGTGACAGGAAGGCTGTTACTGCAAGGTATGGGAGGCTGCCAGGGGAAGTTATTTTGTTGAACCTAAAGCATAACAAAATGTTTACATTTACTGTGGCTTCGTTGCCTTGTCAGTGTAGTGACTATACTACTACAGAATAGAAACCAAATTATGCACGGTGTTGTCAGTGAAATCTGTAATTTGTCACCATAGCCCCGAAAGACACAGACTTTTCAGAATATCACATTGGAGAATCAAACCAAGAACCTCACAAGTGGACTGTGCTAGGTACCAGTTAGGAAAGCTGATGTTTAAGAGGAAGAAGATAATCAGCAAAGAGACAGATTGATACCTGATGACAAAGGCTAGTGCAAATTGTATGGGTGATGAATACTTCACAAGATCTCTAGAGCAGTCCATTTTAATGAAGTAAGCTAAATTAGACAGTATTTCAGCTGATTTCAGCTGCACACCCTCACAGTTTTTTGTCAGCTGTAGGCTCCCACAGTGGAAGCTCCTGTCTTACTGCTGTTATGAGAAGAGCCCACTGCAAATGCCCACAAGCAAGCCAGGAGTTTTCAGCAAACACTGCACACCTTTCCATCCGACACATTGGCAGCTGGTGAGGACTCTGTAGTAGAAGCTGAGGGGAATATATGGAAGCTGGCATCCCTGGGAGATCTCACAATCTCATTCTGACGGTACAACCGGTGGTGCCGTAACTTTGAAACCCACGCATCAAATGAATCCTGGGATTTCACCTGGAGAAAAAATTTACTATCAAGAAAGCATCCCAGATACTAGTTTTCTGCACAATCTTTTACAATTTTATTTGTTTCTACTGAGGATGGAAAAACAGTATGTATTTTTATTTTTTACCTTTAGGTGATAGATGTGTTCTTCTGTGTCAAGATCTATTCTACGAGCCTTTTTTTTTATAGACATGACTGATAAACCAACATCAATGCTCCCATGGACCTTTCCTTTCTGTATCTAAAATTAAAAAATCAGGGCACGAATTTAGAAGTATCATGCACTTTTTCTATATATTTAACAGAAAACTATCTGGTACTGAAACAGCTTCCAATTTTAGCATAAAGCCATATTAAAAAATAAAGCTGCACTCAGACTAACCACTTAACCACTCATTATATTTATAGTATATTATAGTATACTATATTATAGTATATTATGTTATATTTATCTCAAAAAAATTGCTGACTCCAAAGTTTAGGCATGTTAAGTGGTTCACACCAGTGCACAGCTACAGGTAAGTGGGAAGTGGAGAAAATGAGACAGTACTTGACACCCTGCTGCTACAACTTGATAGTTATTGGTATCAGATCTAACTAATTTATTGCTACCTTCTACATCTTTAGAGTACATTGTTATCAATTCTTTGTCATATCCAGAGCTGTATATATATCCAGAACTGTATCAGCCAGAGCTGACAAAAAAATTGGAAAAGAAAACCACATGATCAGGTTAATCTCTCAAGTAGCTTCCTTCAAGAAACTACTTTAAGTAATTTAACTTATATTTCCATAGAAGCAAAAAAAGGAAGAATTCTTGAAGACATGACCAGAATCTTACATGATTTATCTTTAAATCCATCAACATCTTTCATGGGTGTACTGTCATAAATATGCTTAGAGTGAGTATGAGCAGACTGAACTTCATTAAAAGTTTTAAAGTCTTCAACTCTACTTACATCAATTGGTGACTTTGAATATTTCAACATTCCATTATCCAGGACAAAAAACCTCTGAAATGATATGAAAAAATCCAACATTCTTTCTTAATGAGTAGATGCAATTTAAACTGTGTACAACAATCCATCTGGAAAAGGACTACCCTGTAGCAATTAAGGAATGTTTGGGGGTTGGAAGGAGAGGATAAATACACTATTAAACAATTTTCTCACTTGTTTTTTGACAACATTTGTCTTCTAAACAAAAGAATCTAGCTTCTCTTTTTTCAACATTATGTTCCAGGTTTATCTTAACAAACTTTGATAATGAAGGGTATTATTTTTTCAGTTTTCCAGGCAATGTAATAGGTAAATGTAGTAAGAAAGAGACTTGTAGGACAAGGGAATTACATCTGTTTCTTCATTTTGTTCCTGTTTTTCTTCCAACAAAAGCTGGTCACACTTCAAATTAACAACCTACCTTCCCTATTCAGAAACTGAGCAGTACTTCTTAGTGCAAGATCTACATCTCAAAAGATGAAGACACCTTTTCTAGGGTTAATCTAGGTAATACAAGTACCAGAACAAAATCTAGGTAATACAGGTGTTAGTACCTGAACAAATATTACAGCTTACCAAATATTCCCAGGTCACGGGAGAGCTGATGTTCCAGATGTTAGTGTACAGGGTGAGCCACTGCATCTTCACTGACATGGTTACCAGGGATGGCCTAACCTGATGATGCCTGTGCTATTGCTACACCTTTACTTTGCTGAGCAATTCCAACTTAGAGCAGAGAGCAGAATCTCCTATTCCCAATGTATTTATTCCTCAGTTAAAGCTGCCCTAGCTTGTCTGTACCAGATCAAGCTGCTTTGCAGACAAATTAATGCAGACTTCAGCACACAGCACAAAGACTAGCAGGAAACTGGAACTGAAATGACGTTCACTAACTTGTGTTTATCATCACTAACTTTAAAAGCAAGCAAAGTAATAGCAAATAATTCCTATTTTTAGAGTGTAACCTAAAGCATTAATCTATGTTAAAACCCCAGAACACAGCAAAATACTCTGCTTGATTCTCAAAGCTGTCATGACATGGGAAGGAAGGATGACTGTTTCCTTAGGTAAGCCTGCTAAATTAACACTACGAGCAGGGTCAGTAGTTAGACAGCAGAAAATCCCTCTCAAAGATGGTTCTAGAAATTATGTCACACAAGTGATGGTACCAATATCTCATACAGGGAAGGAAAACAGCTCTTTTCTCTATCCCAGCTGAAACCAATGCACCTGGAGATATAACTTCTAGAATAAAACCTAAAACAACAAGAACATTTTGGGAGTTTATTTTACCTAGGTATGGTCACTAACAAACTTCACAAGAACATGATGTTCATGTCATATTGCTCTGTCTCTAAGCTGCATACACAAAAGAAAATTATCTTTCCTCATCATTACATTGCAAAGCACACTGCATTTCAGAGAATGATAAGTTCACCAAGCTGCATAGGTTATACCTGGTATGCTACTAAAGAACATTCAGAACTGTCAGAATATGACATGCAATGTTCCATAGACAAAAGATGCTATCTATATATGGCTTTGCTGGCAGAACACTAACACAGCACATGCTGCAATTACTGTCTCTGAAGTTCCTCACTGGACTCTCAGCACAAAGTATTGTTATGGAAACTCCAAGATATTCAGATCACCATTGAAAAAAAAAAAAACTTATTAACAAATCCAAAGTTTCAAAACATAAGGTCAGCATAGTTCCCAAGGTGCATGGTAAGGCAGAGTAGAGAGGGATGCTGAAATGTGAAGTTCTTAATCACAGTCAAAATTATCTACACAGGTAACTGTTCTAAATTCATCTGTATCATCAGTAGTGATTCCCTTTACAGACCTGTGAAAGTTGGTTTTTTTTGAAGGGTCAGATTGATTTGCTGGGAGTGGAGGATTGGTGTGTTTTTTCATGTTTCAGGTATGTCAGTTTAAAATTCATTAATCTGTCTAGACTAAATTCAAGTAGTGCCTAAGTATCTGGCTGCTGAAACTACAAACTCTAGTTAAGTAAAACAAAGCAAAAAATTCTAAGGTAGATAAGCATGCAGAAAAAAGGATGGTAGGCTTATGTATAACCTAGTACAACATCCAGAAAGAAGAGAGTAATCAGTAGAAAAGCTGTAATTTATACCAGTATAAAATGCATTTGCACTCAGACCTAAGTTCCACAGTATTTAGCAAGAAAAAGAACAAAGTTAGTGCTTTCCCAGAAAAAACACCATGTACAGCAAGTGATTTCACTATCTTCTGTAATAAAATGCATTCTGTCCCAGAACATTATTGACCTATAGGTATTCTACTATACTTTAATACCCTCAGGTACAAAAATATGGGTGAGCATCGATACCATACATCTTGTTGCTAAAAAAGGGTGTGGGAAATGAAATTATTGCGTTATGAAATAGAGTTTATGAACACCAGGCTAACAAAAGGCAAAATCATGTAAGAAGATGTGTGTCCAAATTAATTAAACAGAATCAGGAGATTTGGGGTTGAGTTTTGTGGTGTTTGGGGGCTTTTCTAAATAGAGATCTCTTACAGCAAAAATGCATAGTCCCACTGCATGCCTACAATGAAAAGTCTAATCAAGACAAACAAAATTCAAGAACAAAGCTGAACAAATCTGCTCAGTCAGCAGACCTGGAGGGGAATGCTCTACTGTATGAACACCTTGGATACATGGAAAAGTCCCTCAGTTCTCCTCTGCTGTGTAACTTCAATGTAAACTCAGTGCAACCTTAGAGTACCTCTATGAGCTTTGTCATAATATATTGGAAAGAACAAAAGGGGTACTGATTAAACCTCTTAAAACACAAGGCATCTGCAGTGTTATTTACAAATCCCATCTGGATTTAGAACACAACCTTAGGCAGTAGAGACTGTGATTTGAGAGCCATGAACTGTATCTGCAAATTAATTCTAATACACAGGTGGAAGAAAAAGTCATATACCAAAATTGTGGATATTTATTTGATATCCTAATTTTGTTTAAACAAAAAAAATCCCAATTTATCAAGTAAGGTAATAACATTCTGACTGGTTTATGAGACATTTACCTTGTGCCAACCTTTTAATGGCCATTTTCTCTTTTTCAGCATGAAACCTTCATGTTTGTCTGGCTTCTGGACATTGGTCTGGCCTATTTTCAGACCCTCTATGATTTCCCAGCTGTCAGGTTCCTGGTGAAAAAGCATGAAGACATTGATTAATTCATTTTGCACATACATAGTGAAAAATTGCACTTAAGAGTGGCACAAATTCTTCAATGCAAGACAAAGAGGAGGAGCCAGGCTTTTAAAGCAACCTATTTAGGTACCATACTACATGGTCACTACATTATGTCTAGCTGTATCACATCTAAAACTTCTAAATACAAATGGTTTTGGATGTCTAACCCTTCCCAGGTAAGGTGTGTAGTAAGAATGTCCTTTGTGATATTTCTTAATTATAAAGAAATTTAAATTTTTTTTTCTTTACGGTACAAGCTACACTGGTTCTGGATGTCCCAGTTTTTCCTCCAAATCAGAAAAACTAGCAAAAGGTGTTGCCTTATTGTTGATTTTGAGTGTAGCTAGTGATAATCTTCAAAGGCGTCTTATGACAGTTTCACTTTCTAATTGAGCCTTCAGAAATATGCAAAAGGATTTTATTTTCCTGCATTCATTTTCACTGTATTATGAGAAATTTATAGGAAAGCTAACTAATTTTCTCTCTAGAGAAAATCACAGGAACGGTATAATTTGAGATACAACCAGTTGTATGCTTTTCATGGAGCCAATTAAAGTATATTTCTAAAGCATATTTCTGGTACATACCACTTCTTTTGCATTGTGACTAAAGCAGCTTAAGCCAGATTTACAATCTAACACAGTGAACAGGTAAGGAACAATGTTTTTAAAGAAAAAAAAGATAAAATTATGCAGTCTTATTTTCTCTTAGGGTATATTTCTATCCTCTTGCTACTACTGTAATGAAAAGAACTCTGCACCAGTTTAAAAATCTCTTACTGCCAGCTTCCCCAGACTATGTTTTACTAATTATACCTTACAAAGCTGTAAACTTGCATTTTCTCAGCTGATCTGTCATAACTCCTAGCAATGTTATGAAAAGTTAACAGGAGAGGAAGGAGGTCATATAGTATCAAACACTTAAAGGGAAAAAAACCCTGTTTGTCTCCACATTTCCAAAAAAACTGTCAGAGCCAAGAGCTGTCAGTCTTTCATGACACATCCAAATAAATTACACAGCCCTGATAACATCAACATCA
>VWYI01035365.1:25312-80945 GCA_013399455.1 Anthoscopus minutus
CATCACTATTATGAAAATATAGTTGCAAAAGTAACAGCAAATTTCAAAACTAAAATTTTCAATAAGGTCTTGGTATTTTGAGAAAGGTGAAAAGCTCTATCCCAAATAATAAATATGGCAGTAAATTTTAATAGAAACCTATTCTGTTTAGTTTCTCCTGAATAACCATAAACTAACTGTCCCATTGTCTGTAAATTCCCTATTCAAAATGTACCTTTTTTTTTACTTCTCCATGTTTTGCTTCAATGTGCTATTTCCTTTCTATAGAGGGAAAAACATACATACGTGTTTTCTCCCTACAAGGATGTACTTGGCACTTGAGGGGGACAAATTAAACTCTAAATCCCCTGGGGTGAGCAGAGAGTCTCTGCATCTCTGCCAACTGATTCTTCACCATATTGATTTCTCCTTTAGATAATCAGCTGCAGGCATAAGTCTTTTATCTACTAGATAACATCAGTATTGATTAATTCTCAAGCAGAAATCACACAATCTCATATAGCTATTCATTTAAACAAAAGGCCAGATACAGAGGGATAAAATGAGCAATTATTCAGTGCAGTGTGGATACTTGTGTCCTGCTGCATCAGTGCTACAAGCTGTTCTTAAAGCCCTCCTAACAATCCTAACTGTGCCTCATCCCACAGTTTTGGTGTGTTGAGATTTGCGCAATGCCAAGGCCATTATGAAGGAGAGACAAAAACGGGGAAAAACAGAGTGGAAGTGATACACTTGAAGAGTCCTCATCCAAGGCCAGCTCTCAAGTACAGCAGCAGTACTTCAGGAATTCAGTGTTTCCTTAGGGATTACATCAGAAGCAGCCCTGGGCAAAGCAGCACGACTCGGGGAGCACAACCACAGCCTTCAGTCCCTGGCTCTGCACATGCCCCTTGTATGGGGATTCAGGGAACCACTACCAACTGCTTTCTCAACTTCTCACTGCAAAATATTTATTTTCCAAAAAAGAAAACAAGAATAAACCATTCCATTTTCCCTGGATGAACAGAATATTTCCTTTCAAAATTGTTTTACCAGGTCTGTTTCAGAACTTACAGATAATTAATTTCAGATTTTTCTTTTCCACCAAATATTCCATCACAACACTCTCACTTTTTCAGTAACAATCTTGCTTTTGCATGTGAAGTATCTTAAAATGAAGCTTTTTTTAATGTGGAATTAAACTTGTTTAAAATCACTTACTCTGAAACTGAGCAATTTACCTAGAGACAAGTTGACTTCAAAACACCACACACAAGGCTTCAGCTTTTATGAGGGTGATGTCACCCCTGCAGTTCCATCCTTTTCTCTGCCTCAGGAAAGAAAGTCTCAGCAAGAGCTTTGAAATGTCAAACTACACACAAGGGACGTTATTAGGACATATTTTTCAAACTAATATTTATTGGCAGCAATTTTAGATTTGGATATGACTTGCTCTACCTTAATGAGAGGATTGAACTGGGAAATTTCTCAAAGTCATAGAATCATATCCTGAGTTGGAGGGGTCCCGGAACGACTATCAAAGTCCCTTCTAGCCTCATATTCTGAGAAAGTAAAATTTGTTCCTGGGACCATCCATGTGAAAAGAAAATGAAACCAAAAAACTTAAACCATTAATTCTATTAATCTATTAATTCTATTAATATAACACCTACTAAAGATTACTGGCTCTTCTACACCTCAAGCATAGAACAGAAAGCTCTGGGGCAGACTCACAATACACACAATGGTAGAATCACACAGAACACTGT
Organism: Anthoscopus minutus; assembly: GCA_013399455.1. Taxonomy (NCBI): domain Eukaryota; kingdom Metazoa; phylum Chordata; class Aves; order Passeriformes; family Paridae; genus Anthoscopus; species Anthoscopus minutus. Next base: position 27,061 of record VWYI01035365.1, read on the forward strand.
CCCTGAAGTGTTAGTGGGACTACTTTGTATCTCTAGCGGGAAACTCGTTGCCCAGGCTCCATCCCAGGCTTCTGCTTACCTTGGATAGGGAGAGATGATCACTTTCAAGGAACTGCTTGCTTAAAGAAGGATCTGTGCTTCCTGAAGAAGCCTTTCGCTCCAAGATATGAACACTCTAAAAAAATAATTAAAGACAACATCATGGCTCAAAACATACAAAATACCACCCTTCCATGACTTAAATGAACAAATTATTTGCCTGCAGAAGCAATATACTTATCTTTTTTTATTACTGGGTTTTTAGTTAATTACTCTGTTTAGCCTAGAAATGATGATGAACTGAAAAAAAAGCCAGGTTATGCAGTTCTTTTCAAGTAATGCAGTTCTCACCTCTACAGAAATTCAAAGTGCTCCTAGCCAGACTTATCATGTTTTCTGTTAATATAGAAGACACAGAGTGTATATACTGTGTAGTCAGCAGTGCCCTACATTCACTTCACATAAAATATTACTCTAAAATATTCATTATCACACCTTAGCATTTTGTTATTTGCTTCTCAGCTGAGATAAAGTAATACACTACAGGAATGCTTTCAAATAGATTATAGGTATTAACAAGATCAGTTACTGTGTCTCAGCTGATGGGCTTGCTGGTGGACATTCATGGAACACCATCTTAAACCATTGCAGCTGTTTTTACATGTGACAATACTATAAAATTTTATATCTTCAGAACATTGTAATAAAAATGGAATACATAATGCCATTACTAGTCTTGAAAAAACTGCTATTCTTAAAAAACATCTAAACAGGTCTTTCCATTTTCCAGAAATGTTTCACTCTTATTTTATAAAAGAAAATGCATTTTTGATACAAGAGAATATTATTACAATCCATACATGTATGGATCTGTATTTCATCCTCTGGTGAAATTTTGCTACGTCTCATACTACTATTTTGTAAGAATTCTGCCACAACATCTCATTAGTATCTCTTTGACATAAAATAAAAGTACTTCATTTCCAGGACACACAGCACAAAGACAAACTTGCAATTGCAATTATCCTCTGAGAAGCATATGTTTTTCTCAACTGAAAATACCAATTAAGTTTTGTTCACAATTAACCTTCTTTACATTGACTGAAGAAGAGATTACTCAGGTACCAGCAGCAGCAGAAACAATCAGAGAATATAAAAGCACATACAAATGGCAGTGTAAATATTATTGCTTATACAAATGATTAAATACATAAGGACCATAACCAAACTAAATGAAAATAAACACAGCTATTCATTTAAATGCATTAGTATAACACAGACCACATCTTGCTGCAGAGCAACACACAGACCTTCATTGTTCTCTTTCAAGTTGCAACTGTGAATGAGAATAGGCAAATACAGGGAGTGTCTCTGTTTTCAGAGAGATTAATAAGCATCCCTGCCACCATGCAACAATAATCAACATTTATTTTCAGATACTTTTAATTAAATTTTACAGTAAATAATGTGAAACAGCAGAAGTATTATGTTACTGCAGGGCTAACCAGCAAAAAGCTTTGTCATTTATGCTTTGAAAACTTCTGCTTTATCAAGGGAAGTTCAACCTGCTTATTTAGTCCAGTGTATTTTACTAGTCAGATGATGAAGAAAAATGTGTATGTATGAAGCAAAAGTGTCTATGTTACATATCAAGTAATTTAATAAACTAATTTGAACTGAGAACCACAAAGTTCTTAATGATAATGATAAGCTTTCTCACCTAATAAAGGAAATGCTACTCATATTCACAGTATGACATTTTAGCAATATACAAAAGAACCTAAACTTGTTCTTCCAAGGAAGATTAAATTGTCTCTTAATTAGCATAATCAGGATGATTCCCAACTTTCTTGCCAGTTTTGTCTGGCAGGCAGGAATCCATCCATCCTGAGATGGAGCAATCCCCAACACAGATGTTCTGAAGGTCTCATATGTAGCAGCTGGCGCTGTTTGTTGTTACATAACTGCAACTTCATTTTGTACAATATTTAGAGAGGAGTAGCCCAACAGCTCTTAGCTTGCCAGATTTCCAGAGACATTTTCAATTACACGATTTTAAGTCAGGAACGTTTTGTGGGTTTTTTTTTTTTTTTAAATTAGCCTTCCGTCATTACAGTTCCACTTCAGCTGAGAAATACATTATTAGACAGCAGCACTTTAATGAATGCTGACTTATTCAACTGTTTGTTTGAAAATTAGAAAATGAACACCTTCTAAATAAAATTGCCTTCTTTACACTCCTTACTTCCAGGAGTGTTGGCTTGCTGTCTATTTATGTTTGCTTTTCAATTCTCTTTACTCATGACCACAATTACGCTGACACAAGATCATTTCTTTAGATTTGTGACATGTCTCTAGCATAATATTAAGAGACCTTACTTGGTGCAGAACATTTTCCATTAACACATGCCATTTTTCTGCAAAATTACAGCTAGAAATCACACAACTGCCTGACGTTTTGAAAAGCAGCTAATTTTACAGTTCAAGAGCTTAGTTATTTAGAATCGGAGAAATAAAGATTATTTAAATCCTTATGTTATTTTCAAGGGGTTTTTTGTATTTTAACATGAAAAACAGAGCTGGCAAAGAAAGCAGTAATGAAAAAGCTGATAAGAAGGAAGAGGCAGATCAACACAGCTTTTGTGGTTTATTCGCAATCAAACCAAAAAATGAATAATAATCCATTAAACTAGGGATATCAATTAACTCGTACTCTTATTCCTCTCATCCTGAAAATACACAGAAAATCGGTGTCTGCATTGCTGCATTCCAGACTCCCTCATGTTTCAGGATTACCTATGCACTACAGCTGGTTTCTCTTAGAGGAAAATTCCAGCACTAGCCAATTCCATGTGCTCTTGAAAACTTACTCAAGAGAATTACTAAGTTAACGCAAATTACTATGTAATTCCATTGCAAAATCTTCATCCTACCTACAGTCTTTCCTTCATCTTTGTGATTATCCACAACATACTTTACATATGTGATGTACATTTCCTTCAAAATACCCTTAGCATGCCAACATATGGGGAACACAAAAGCTTGTTCCACCCTGCTTTTTTTCTTTTTTCCCCACAGACATGAAGGAAAAGGAAATTGATGGAGAAAATAAAATAGCACTGTGATGTTGCATCACATTCTCATCTTCTCTGGAAGGCAAGAATGGCAAACATGTTTTACAATATCCTTCCATGTATCTTGCCAACTTCTTTTCTCACTTTGGAGCTCAAAGACTCATACAGCTATGTCCTGGTTTTGGCTGGGACAGAGTTCATCACATGCCTTTCTTGGGTTTCATTTCTTTCTCTCTTGTTCTTTCTTTCCATTAGAGTCATTATTATATTTTATTTCAATTATTAAACTGTTCTTATCTCAGCTCTCAAGTTTTAACTTTTCTTTCCTCTGATTCTCCTCCCCATTCCAATTGCAAGATTGGTTTCCATCAGACCAGAGGCTGAAGACCCTAACTTTTCCTTACTGATTCTGACTTTCCACCAAAAAAAAAGACATTCAACTGTTTTCACAGGAAAGGCAAGGAAAGAGAAGAGATTTTGACTAAGTAGAGAGAGAATATCTAGTGAAAGACAAGTCTGACACTCACGTCTCTCTGAAACACAGCCAAAGTTGTGCAGTAGACACAGATTTGACTGCATACATGCCAGTTTTTACTACCTTCTAAACAAGATGTGATACATGCAAAGTTAATCGGCATTATTATTTGCAAAGGTTGCATTATTTTCAAGGTTATAACCTTGAAACTTGCTATTTTCTTAGGCTGATTCTCAGCCACCTCTGATGTGGAAGCCAGATTCTTTAATATATTTGTGAGAGAAGAGTGAGCGCAAAGCAAAACAGCCACATCTCATCAATGTATTTCTCCTTTCTATCTTCTAAAACATTTTAAAAATTTTACAAAGCCATCATTGTCCTATTTTTATCCTCAGTCTTTTTTATTGGCACCGCTCCATAGCTGTTTTCAGTAATCTCAGCTATCAGCTAACAGACAAAGGAACATAGCAATATTTTGTGAATAGCAAACACAGTTAATATTTATTTTTCTTCTTGTAACACACATTCATCTTGTACAGAAATGTACTTAAGAGCAACATTTTATCTTTGTAATCTTTTTACTGAAAGACAAGTATATATAAGGTGCAGTTCTGTAGCATATGAATAATATCCAGGTATGTATGCCTACTTCTTTCCTGGGATATGCAAAGTAAACCCTTCTTGTGTAACAGAAACGTCAAGGATTTGTTAGCTCAGGAGCTCTCTGTCAGCCCTTTCCAGAGCTCCAGCTTTGTACTGTACTTCATGTCAATGCTTTTAGGCTCTGGCAGCAAGGAAGCCTTTGCTTCTCAAGGTACTTTTTGATAAATTCTGAAGACAAATAAGCTCTTGCTCTCATGAAGAGCTTCTTGGAGGGAGTCATTAGCACAACTGGATAAAGCAGAAAAGAGCTATCTATCATTGCAACAGCAACCTTCCTTTTGCCAGAACAACTACCAAGTCACAGCCCGGGTGTTAATGACAGTCTTCTCCCTTTGTACTTATCTTAAAATAGCACAAATAGATAAATCTAGAGTGTCTGACAGAGTTCAAACTTAAGCTAATGATGAAAGCTTTTTTATGACTATTGAATAATCACAATTAAAAGGCTTGATATTTTGTTAAATAGTCTCTGGCTAGCAGTTCATATTAATGATGCTGATATAATTTAAAAGAAAAAAGAAGGAAAATAAAATTTCATACACAAAAGAAAATAATTCTGTGATGTGTTAATTTTTCTGTAAATGAAAACATTCTAGACATGGAAGGGAGTCAATGTTAACACAAATAATAAATGAAAAAGCCTGGACCTCTCTTTAAAAAGTGCATAGGTTCAGAAGAAGAAAGACCTTTCTTCCTGTGACTCTCTTTCACTTCTTTCTGTAAGCTACTTACTAAGCCTTTCAGCCTTTCTCAATATCCTTTAAACTTCAATATACATAGTATAAAAATACAGGAGATAGGAAAAAGAGGGGTTGAAAAATTTTTAATCCCATTTTTTTTTACATGAAATATTATTCTAGTAGGGAAAAAAATATTTCTATGTAATCACTTCATTTTTAATTCCAGGGTAAAGTATTTAATAAAAACAGGAAAAGAGAGGTGTCAGAACAGCAAATAGCTGTTATTCTGTCTAATACATTAGTATATTTTACATGTGGATAATCTCAATCACACATGAGTGTCTGGAAAACAGAAGCCTCCATATCATACCTGCCATCACCCTCCCTCTTCACTTTTGTGCCTTTCCTCTTCACTGAGGAAATTAAAATACAGTCATCCTCTTTCTTCTCCCCCATTTGTTTCCTAGAAATCTTCAAAGGAACTTCAGAAGAGTTGCACTTTTTCCTTCCAAATACATATGTGTGTTGCACTTCAAGCTGTGTATTCTCAAGGAAAGTGAGACATGCTTATGTAGGACTGTATGCATGAGGGAAAAAAATAGACAAGAGGAATGCAAAAGTGACCATGTTCTGAAAACGCCACCTTAAATTATCTATCATTGTTTGCATGGGTAATTAAGCTTTTATGAGAGAAATTTCCCTGGTTTTGTAATAGAAGATGGCTACAGGCACCATTTCTAATCAAATGGACATATTTTTAAAAATAAATCTTTCTTCATAGCACACATCTGAACTTCAGCATTTTCCATGAAACCTGCAAAGCACTCCTAGAGGTAGGATAGCTGAGATTAAAATGTTTTTATGAAGCTCAGGAAACACATACACGCAGCAACCTCAGAACAGCCTGGTATGAATGCTATCACTGTCTCTCCTTGACTGCTCCAGACCATTTTATTTCTTCAGAGCTTTAAGGCCAAGTCTTTCTTGGGAAAAGACAGCATCTCCATCTACTAATCTCCAGGTCTGAGCTCTGGATCTTGTCTCTCAACCACTATAGCTATTACCAAGGGCAGGAGCCGTCATGATCCAAGTGTCTCCAAATCCAGACTGCAGAGGCACATCCCATGCACATGGACAGATGTACTTCTTCTGTTTGCTGTCTATCTCTCAGGTAAATTCTAGGCAGAAAGACAGGCACCACATGAAGGACATCTGCTGTGTGCCTGCAGGCTAGCTTCACACACACACAGTCAGCCTGATGCACCCAGGTGTTCTGGGATCCTGGGCATGTGCTGCTGCCAGGATATGCCAGCAGCCTTCCCACAAGGATTCCCAGCACTGGAGAATGTCTCACACTTTCAATGCACACATCAGTGTCACTGCATGAGGGTCTGCCTCACCCCTGGGATCAACCTGTACCCATTCCCTCTAAGTCTCTCATGCAGGGGTTCCTATCCCATCCCTGGACACGCCAGTGCAGAGAACTTCACTTTGTAAGTTTAGCCATCTTCTGATTGTGTCTAGTGCAGACATTCACTCAGCAATCTTATCATTTAAATGATAAAACTCTTACAGGTCTGAGATTTATTATTTTATTTTTAAAAAGTGCTATGGCATCGAACCTACCATAACATTTACACAAGTATTCTACAACTTTAAAAGTTACATTGCTTCAGACATTTTTTCAGACACTGAAGTAAGACCTACTACCTTCCAAACCTAAGGAACATTTTCGCACTCTATCAAAAGCACAAGAAAAAAAATGTAGTGTAGCAGCAACTAATCAATTTAAAGTATAATTGTATGTTTTTGTTAACAATTTTGCCATTTCATTCTTTGGATCCCTTAGAATATTTGCATGCTCCAGTGAGTTGTTGCTTTTAAAGTACTCAACACTTCCTGCTCTAAGCCTGCTTCAATAGTTTTATGTGGAGAAAATTAATTAGGAAAGTGAGCAAAAGAGAACAACATCATTGTAAAAACAGTACTTGGCATTTAGTAGCTTCTTTAGTTTGAAACTCTCAGAGACATAAATTATTATTAAAATAGTTCTCACTAACTACTGCAAAGTAAAAAAGCTTTTAAAACTCTACAGCAAAGCTAGGAGTAAGACTGCATGTTCTCAGGTCTCTATCATGTCTACATCCTCGTCTTCCTTTCTTTAGAAGTCACAGTGAGACAGGAACAAGTGAAATCTACAGGCAACCAACAAGAATATTTTCTCCAGATGTCACATCAGGCTGACAGCAGTGAGCAAGCATATAGGCTGCTACCCACTTTCAGAATAAGGTACATAAATGCACTCAGATATCTTTTCCACATGGAATACATTAGGTTATATCACATTTCAATCTTGTATGAGCAGAACTGTCTAAGCATCTACAAAAGGGTGATATCCACCTTAGGAAATACCACTTTCAGGAGACTACTTTGACAATTAAAATACAGTGGTTGTAAAATGCTAAATAAGCATTTTCCAGTGCAGCCTTGGACTCAGGCTCTGCTTCTAAATGTCATGACCAGGTAAACATCTTCAGCCCAAACAGTCCTTGTGTAGACCCCTTCTATTAGTCAATAGTGCTTGTACAGAAGGGAAAAAAAAACAACCCAAAACAAACAACAAGCCATATTAAAACCTGAAAAGCAGATTGCTGCTCTGGAAAATCTTATTTCCTCTTCCTTCAAAGCCTTCACCTTTCACTCTTTACATATGGCTAAAAGACAACAGTCATTTGAAATACAAAAGCTCTCCCAGTAGAAAGGTGACCACACAAGGCTAAACACAATAGGACTAAAAGCTTTTCTTCTTTTTTGATGGCTGAGTAGGAAATACACCAAGGATTTGTTTTAAAAGCAAACTGATAACAAAAAACACAAAAGGAATGAGAGAACAGCTGATCATCTTTCCCCCAGAAAAGACCCAAAAGAAAATTAAGACATTAGAAGAGAAATCCTCACATTTAAAATAGAAAAACATTGCTACATTTATTTCCACATCATGTATTAGCTAACCTTTAGCTGGTGGTCAGAAAAGTCAAAATCTCCCCCTTTCTCACAGTGTCAATGTTATTACTCTCTGTCTCTGTATCATTCCCTCAGTTTAGTAGCCTGAGGTCAGGCTCCAATTTGCCAAACTGCACATTATTAACCCTATGATGTACTTATTTCTTTCTTCTCAGCACAATATTACTACCCACACATTGCAGAGAGAATATAATGTATTACAGTCTGCCTTGTGAGCTGCATACTTAGTCAGTAAATAAAATACAGAATATTCATAAAGAACTTACACCCATAAAACTGAATATACAACATATGATTTTACCATATTCAGCTGTACTTCTAAGAGCTGTTTGTTTTCCTCCATTTTTGCTGTGCAGCAGGATATAGCTAGCCTATAAGGGATGAAACACAAGAATCTACCTTGTCAGTATGGCCCACAAAAAAGACTATCAAAATTGCACTTTTTATGTAACCTTTTGTATGAATACTCTTATTGACAGTAGAAGTGACAGGTTTCATGCTCTGCAACAGTTCCACACTAGGAAAAACTGTTGCTGCTTCCTTCTGAAGTATTCCTTACTGAGGGTATCACAACTGCCTTGCCACCCTCTCCAACTCAGGGGTTAAACAAAAGGGGTTGTTTCTGGGCCTTCTACTGATTAACCACCCAAATTAAACATAGTTTTAATTAAAATGAATGACAAAAGTCTGAAATCCGTTTTTTAGTTATTGCTGGCTTCATTAGTCTATTCACTTATCTATTACTTAGTCATGGAGCCTGCAAATTGGCAATGTCAAAGCTTTTGCTGACTGCTAATTCTCTTAGGTGATGTATATTGTACAAATAAAAAACCTACATTAAAATGCCAGCATTATATACAGCACGACATTTTCCACTCTCCCTGAAATGATTTATCACAGTCATGTTCACACTCATTCAGCCTCCTGTACCATAATTTATTGGGAAACTGTTCCATAATTGCTGGTATGACTTTGACATGAATTATATGATGAGAAGGTTTCAATCATTTACCATCTAGAAATATCCAGTGTTATCCTCACATATGACAATAAAAGCGACATTGGCCCTTCATCCAGTCACATCACTTTCCATATTCATTTTTATTACCAATTTGGAAGGTTGCTTTTCCACTAGCTCTTCTGAAGAGTCCAAGACAGAATTTTAAAGCCTTTTCAAAGTGAAATCTGATAGCCCCTGAACCAAAATCCCCTACCCTCTAGCTATCATTGTGTTTGGGCAAAAGCTTACGAAAACCAAAACAGATAAAAACAATACCTCAAGCAAGGAAAGAAATTCAAAATACAGTTGTTACAGTGGATGGTGAGATTAAATGGATGTTTTACTGTGTCCATAAGCAGCAAGGAAGTGTGCATGCTTCTTTCCCTGGGTGCTGCACCACTGCAGCTGATGCTGTGCTGCACACTGCAGCTCCATCTCTTTCTGCAGAGGAAATTGCTCACCCATTCTTTCTCATGCCTTCAGCACTGAAAGAACTAAGGCAAAAAACCAAATGCCTTGGAGTAGCCCTTCCAGTCCACATTTACACGCCTAAGTACATCATTAAGCATCACCACACTTTATGGGATCCTCTGCATGCATCACACCATCAACCTTTATAGCATTGTTTTAAAATCATGCTTCACGTTTCCATGATCAAATATGGACTTAAAGTTAAGCATCCATTTCATTATGATGACAGGTATACCTTGCTCTCTATTGTTGCTATGGTAACAGATATGTTAGCCATTAGATTTATGGTAAAATGTATCCCCAAGAGGTAACTTTTTTCATTTTTCTTTTTTTTTTATTTCTAGTTGCATGATTGTGTCAAACTATCTAATTACAAAGAAAACTCAGAGAATATGCTCTCAGCTGAGACCAGCAGCTGCTGCTGCATTTACGTTCTTGGGGCTTAAATGCGGGAGATAAAATACATCAATGCTTTAAACAAATGATATCAAAATTCCTGCTCCAGATGGAACTAATGAAAAATTAAAAGGTTATAGCCTAACCAAGACTTAATTAACTAAACACAGCTATGAAAAATCCTGTACACTGTGAAAGGGAAAATATTTATCACCTGTGAGAAAATACTTTTTAGATTTACTTAAGAAATGGAAGCTATTAAAAAATTCCACACACATTTCCCACCTGTTATTGAGCATATATCATAATTCCTCTCCCGATCTAACATCTAAAATGTACCTTGTGGCGAGACTATTTACATTCAAAGCTGCAAATTTTACAGTTGTCATTAAAAATTCTTGGGTTTCAAAAGAGGTAAGGGAAGAAACTTCCTCAACAGCAGCTGAGAAAAAAGTATCAGGGTTACCATACAAGTAGCTGGGAAAATATTCCTGAGCCAATCATTTTTACTTGAATTTTTTTTAATTATTTGCCTCTTTTTCATGGATCACAGTTTTAAAATATGTTTCTGCTCTAACAATTTTTCTGTAACGTTTGTATTTGTAAAATATACATGCAAGGACTTATCTGAAACCTAGTAGAGAGCTCTGATATTCTCTGAAGTGCTCCCACTGATATTGTGGGCCACACCGTACACCCAGCCCTCAAAAAGAACCCACAGGAAAATTCAAGTTGTTTTGAGGGGAATTAATACAGTCTTCATCTAAAAGAGATTATGGAGAATTACATCCACATAAACAAGAATCTCTTAAAAATGGAAGTCTAACATAACTGAATTAGTACTCTATGAGGTAGTACAATCAGTGTCAATTTGTAGTGAAACAAATAATATTTCAAATATTAGGTGTTTACAGAAAGGATGAACAATATGGTATTTAAACTGGATTATGACTTTCTAAAACAATAATGCATCTCTGTTGTTCGATTTAGAAAAAGAGATATTCACTGATGACACAAAATGACTTTAGGCAAGGATCATGCTGCCAAAGAAACCACTTCCCAAAGACTTCAGAGCATGTTTCCTGCGTGTCCATGAGATTATATACTTCCTGCTGAAATGCTGTCCATAGTGTCCATGTTGCTTCTAAACCTTTTTCAAGCCACTTCAGGAAATGGAAAAAGTATATTTAAAACAACAATTTTTGGCTCTAGTGCTATTATCCAATGCTATAAGCAAACAAGTCTAGACCTAACAAGAACTAACAGCCACATTACAGGAATAAATGTGTCATCTCACCAGATGGTACAAACAACTGGAGTATCTCCTTACCTGCCTCCTGTCTCTCTGAGAGGATGATGAGGAGGAGGCACTTCTATGTGATGGAGTGGATGTTTTGTGAGCTGGAGATATACTTTTCTCCTCTGAACTCATCTTTGCAGCAAACTTGTAATAATGATCTTGCGCTCTTATCACTCATGGACAAAAAGGCAGGGGATAGTCTTCTGCATCCTTCTGTTTCACAGTTTATGGATAGCCAAAGAGGAAGTCAGTCTCAGCTGAGTTGCACCTTAATAAAGAAAAATGTGACAGAAAGTGAACAAACACACTCTCACTCCAAAGTAGCTCTGCAGCAAAGCAATCTGTTGATCATTTAATCCAACACACCTCCCAGTCTTTTACCCCCCTTCCCAACAACTACCCAGCACAAACACAAATGCATTGTTCTGCCTTCTCACAGAAGATGAAAATGGTATTCTTTTAAAAAACCCTAAAGAAAGGCTTAAGTAATTCCCAGCAATTCTCAGGCAAAGTTTACAAACCCTTGATAAGGGGGCACTATCCTGCATAACCTCATGACATTATCCAGTAACTCCTGAGGACTTCTCTTAGAGCACAGATACCACTGAACACCCCATTATCATTGGTGCCTTTTAAGACTCCTGAAGTGAAATGAAGTACTTCACAAGTTTTTTAAAAATCCTCTCTCAGAGGTGGAGCCCTCACTTGCAGTATCAAAGGCTTTACTGAGGCTGGGGAAGTGTGTGGCTGGGGGCTCATTTGGCCACTGGCCACGGCTCACCCAGCCCAGTGCAGGGGCTGTTCCCTTTACTGCTTACTCAGCCACTGCTAGGTACATCACTGCTTTACAAACAGCAGAAAATTTCTCTCACTTCACTCCACCCAAACCTTTAATTTCCACTCACAAAGAGAAAAACAGACATTTAGAGCAGCACAGAGGGTATCTGTGTCAATAAACAGTTAAACACCACCTGTCAAAACCTATCAAAATGCTGCAAGTACATCATAGCAATTCAGGAATGGAGTTACACTTCTCCATGTTTAACAGATCACCGAGATCTTGCTTCAGCTGACTGATACAGTGTCTGATCTTCCATTAACCTTGGATAAAATTGTTCCCTGAACTAGATGTTAGCTTCAGGCAGATGACATATCTTCTTCACTGCCCTCTAATTTTGAAATAGTGCCCTTCCACACTCACTGAGCTGACAGCACACCAAGGGTCAGCACAGCACAGCTAGCTGTAGATGGGTGTGGTGAAAGGTGCTGTCCTGCACCATGTTAAATCCGATCAGGACAAAAATACATTAACACTCAGACATGACTGTGCACTCAAGAAATGATGCCATGTTGAAGATGGAGCTCTAGTTTCTCCAGACACAACAGATATCCATGCAAGAATATCATCCTGAGCCCAGATACTCACAGAGAGGCAGCAAAATAATTATTTACATCATGCCACCAGCTTCTGAATACTGCATCCTAGGAAACACACTCCTGCTGGAGCCAAGATCTGTGATGTTTCAAAGCAGACAGTTTTTATGCTTGCTGTACTAAGAGTAAGTGGAATGGCATCACTTAATCAGTTGTTATCACTTTATGAGTAATTTTGCAATTATGAATATCATCCATATCTTATGAATGAGCTTCAATCACCATCAAGCAGTCTCCCATAGAATTACAAATCTCACATATTGCCCACAGAGGCCACACAGCATCCCAGTGACATCACTGGGAGGACATGGCTGTTCCAACAGCAAAAGCTCCCCGCATTCCCTGAACATCTGGGCCAATTCTGTACTCCTTTCAGGATGACAAGTTCCTGCTAGAAGCAGCCTAAGAAGATGGTTACACTGGAGCTGCCAAAGCCAGCTACAGCAAGACAAAAGGTTGCAGGGAGAAAGAAACAAGCTGCACAGCACATTTGTGTCACAACTTCAGAGAGAAAACATAATGAAGATGAACCCAAAGAAAGGCTTTTCTTTCTTTCCCAGCATACCAGGGGACTGCTGGTCTAGTTTAACAGCATTTTCATATCCTACAAACGCATCAGGGAATTTTTAGTCAAAGCGTACCAACAGGGATATCTCAAGGTCTATGCAATCTTCATTTAAATCAAAAATTAAATTACAAAAATCAGAACAGAAATGTAATCCTATTCATATCCTAATAGTTCACAGAGATGTGCAGAACACTTTAGTTATTTAACAGGAAATCTGCAGTAATTTTCAGCTATGAGGTCACTGAAATTTTTTTTAGCAGAGTAGCCTTTGGGCAAATGAAAATCAAACCCTTTTTAAAACATCTGATCTTCACTCAGTTGACTCAAGTGGAAAAATTTATATTTAGTAATAGCACAGAAGGACAGTGGTCTGGCACTTCAAGTGTGTTCTGAAGGCTCTCTGGAAGCAATAGATGCTTTTCTAGGAAGCAACCACAATGCTAACAAGCAGTACACAAGAAAAACAGTTCTGTAAATAGCTGCCAAGTATAGGATTCTGTCGCGTATGGACCTTTTCTTTCAAAAGGTATTAAATAAAAGTAGTGGCTTATTCCTGAGCCAAGCTCCACGAGGGTTCTGTTGTGCTCTCCAAGCACTAGGAGCTGACCCTAACCAGGAACTTGCTCCAACCACACTGACTTGTGACCACAACAAAACCAAAAATGCCAAAAATACTAAACCACCTCTCTTCACACTAAAAGAAGCAAACATTTCTTCTTTCCTTATTTCAGAGCAGAAATAGCTTCAATACTGAACTACTATCACTTATACATAGAAATTTCTGATTAAGAAACAGCGCAGTTCAAGATTAAAAGTCAAAAAAAGACTACTGGAGTATTTGAGAAAACATGCTTTGTAAGCACAGCAAAAAAATTAATATGCAAACTAGCAAGAGTTAGCACAGAGCTCTTTCTTATTGTTTGTTCTTAAACACTGAATTTGGATTCTTTGTATATTGCTAAGAGTCTATTTTCCAATTTTGGCTTAAAATTTGAGTAATACATCTTTTTTAGAGCATCTTACAAGGAATAAATCTAGTGGAACTGATGTAAGGGATGTCAGTCTCTCTGTAAATATGACTGAGGCAAACAATTAGAAATCTAATTTTTGTCCAAAAAATTGAATTTACCAAAATGAAAATGATGCTTTTGAAACATTTTTCAGAGGCTTTTTCCATCAGTCACTGGCAATTTTGCTATTGTTTTCAGTGAGAACAGAAGCAAGTCATATATGAAGGTAGTATCTTTCTGAAGAGTAACAGAAAATCCAAAAACACATCAAAAACTATGATGATTACTTTTGCGTGATTGGGAATGACAAATTATGCATTTGTTCTAATACTGTTTCCTGACAAGTATAAGGCAAATTTTATTATCCCTTTACTTCACAGCAAACATATCTTCCACCTGGAACTATTTTAATCAATTCTATCAGAAATCAATTGAGAAAAAAATAATTACATAGGCAAGGGCAACAGCATTGGCTGTTAATTAATGCATATCCAAGCTGTATCAACTTGTAGGCTGCATTTTGCACAGACCAATTAAATCCCCCATGAGCTGCTCAGAACCAAAGGCCAGTTCAGGACCATGAGTTGATTCAGCCCAGCAAACGTGACAGGGCATTGGCGTCCTGGAAAGTTTCTTTGCCATGAGTTCCCAAGGCAGGGGGCTCATTCATTGCTTCTAGCACACAGGAGGAGACAGCCAGCCTACAGTGCGAAAAGCAGACACTGCAGAGAGGTTCTGGCCGTCCAGAAGTATCGCTGGCCCAGCTGGGAGTTTCGTCCTTGACTTCTTTTTGTTGGCATCTCAACTATTTTGAATTTAAAACATGATAATTATCTGCTGGTGCAAGTCTCATGAGCAAAACATGCAGTGAGAACTTTTGACTCTGATGCACAAGGAAAAATACCCTGTGCCACAATTTTTACATCCTCCAGATGACATAAACACCTATACCTAATTCTATTCATAAAGGAATGCAAAACAACCATACAGGAATGACAAAAAAAACTTATTTAAGCAATAAAGATTCTTTATTGTACAGTTAAGAAATCATTTATACTTCCTTAAATATCTGGAATTGAATATTTATTCTATAACTAAGAGCTATTCCACCACCTTCTTGCAGTTCATCGATACAACATTTATTTTTTAAGCTAGAATTGAAGTCAACGTATGGCTTTCTCAATGTTTTTGTGCTGGATCTCAGTTGTTACAACGGGCCTGGGGGGGCAAAAAGCTACAGATTTCCCATTCTTTATCCTCTCTCTCCTTAACTCAGATTTGAATACGTTTTCCTGTACAGTTATTTTTATCTCATTTATTCTCAGTTCATTAGTGGTGTAGGTTGAGACCTCCCCCCACCATGGTGTCTTAAATCAAGCATTAAAAAGATCTAAAAAATATTTAATTCTTTCCTTCTTGTCCTCAAAGGGTTACTGTATTTTTCTGTCTAAATAAACAAACTTTATTTTTCATATTGGAAACCACTAATTTTTACACTAAAGATATTTTGCTTACCCAGGAGTCCTGATACCACACGAAACAAAACTATTTCAAATGCATTAAAATAAATGACCAATACACTACCAAACTATGAAGTGTGATTATTTTTATATTAATATTATACCAAATAGTTTGAAAGATGAGGAAATGCTGACAGCTACTAAGTAATTTCTCATCATCTTTTATCTTGAATTACAATGTTTGATTTACATATTTTAAAAGTATTTCCTGGAATTTTGTATATTGAACTGCTCAGTAGCATCAAAAGGAGACACTGAATCTCCATATAAAAGGAGGAGACACTGAATCTCCATATAAAAATTATTTAGTCTTCATTTCCTTCAATGAATTCCACTGTATCTGAGCTTGCACAGATTGTCATTTGAAATTTCATTTTAAAATCGAGTATTTTTTGCTACTTGCTAAAATTTAAAAAAACAAAAGGGAGAGAGAGAAATTAAATGGAGAAAGGCTGCTTTTACTGGGGAGAAAAAAGTGGTTTTTTGAATGACATAACACCAGGGAATAAACTGGGCAAAGACTTGGAAACACAAGCTGTGTAAACTGCACAAAATAATTGGGTGACACAGAGCAGAAAAGTAGCATGTGGAATTGAATATAAGCAAATTAAAAGTAGGACTATTTGCCTATCATGCTTTACAAGTCATCACTGTATGGCAAGCCCACTGACACCAAATAGGAAATCTCTGTCCTGTCCCATAATCAAAAAATATTTCACCAAGCCTGGGCAACTGCATCAACTGCATTGTGGTTTGTGAAAAAGCTATTAGCAGAAATGATGGAAAAGAACAGATACGTAAATTGTATAAATCCAGAGTTATTAATAAATGCATGTCATATAAAAGATAAAGTTTTCAATCGGTGACTGAAAATGAAGTCTGGACTCAGACAACAGACTTCTGTGATTAATGTTATGTTGCTTCTCGCTCAGACTGAGTCTTTTCTGCAAGAGAAATATAGAATACAGAATACTTCAGTTTAATATCTCTTGTGGTATTGGAGTAATTCGAGAAGACAGTTTAGAGCTTGGAGACAAATCTTTAGACATAAATGAAACAGAAGTATGCAACTGTCCCTGGCATTCTTCAAGGAAAACATTCAAACTGATCGGGGGCTGCTTTTCACTTGGGAAGGAAGAGGTTTTCTGTGGTGCCGTGTAACACAGTCATTTGATATTCCAGCACTCACTGAAGGCCAACCTTTGTTCTCATATAATGCGTAATATGCAACTGCCTCTCTCCCTCTTCACTGCTGACCTTCCACGCAGGAAAATCACAACCATGCTTTTGTTACAGTACATGAATGTTGCAAACACAAAAATACAATGGAAGTAAAACTTCTTAATGCAGTGGCAACAATGTGGTGATTTAATAGACCACTTGTGGGAAATAAGCAGTTTGTTGTTTTTCTTTTTTAACTAACAGAAGAACCAATCCCTTTACAGACACTATTTGAGAATCAGCCACATCATTTTAGCAAAGTATTAACTTCTTTAGAAAAGGTTTTTTCAATTCCTTTCAAGTTTTATTAGCAGACCTCTGAGCAGTGAATTTTAAACCACTGATTAAAAGATCACAAAACAACACTTGAAGTAAGGAAGCCAGTCATGATTTATTTTGAGGTCCAATATTTAGAAGTAGGAATAAATGAGGTGCTACAGGAAAAATGGGAACTCTTGATAGCACTAAATGATTTTTAAGGTAGAAGATATTAGAATTCATATGACTGTATTATCATTTCTCTTTTTAGGTATTAAGAACTGCATACTGAAGGTTCGGATAACAAATGTACATGTCTGTTCTCAGGCATTCATAACAACATTGGCATATGCAAATTCTCAGTCTGATATTATATACAGCAATGCAGACAGTGCCTAAATACTGCCATAAATCATTCTCTATCCCTTATTCAAGAGGCTCTAGATCCTGCCTGTAGCTAGGAAATGAGTCATGTGCAGCATTACTCCTGGAAAGGAGCTCTGATGCAGACCAGACTGCTGCACGTAGCACTGTTTGTAATTCCTATGATCATAGAATCATTTACATTGGAAATTGTCTTTAAGAACACGTCTAAAGACCTTTAACCACATGCAATGCTATAGGCCTGGAAATAAGCATCTGGAAAGCCAGTGGAAAAGAAGCTGGGGTTCTGGTCAACAGGCAGCTGAACATAAGCCAGTGTGTGCCCAGGTGGCCAAGAAGGCCAAAGGCCCCCTGGGCTGGATCAGGAGAAGAGTGGCCAGCAGGCGCAGGCAGTGATTGTTCCCCTGTACTCAGCACTGGTGAGGTCACACCTCAAATCCACAGTTCTGGGTCCTTCACTAAAAGGACATTGAGGCTGTCCAGGGAAGCAGCAGAGTCACCTTCCCTGAAGGTAGTTAAAAGACATGTAGCTGCAGTACTTGGTGACATGGTTTAGTGGTGAACTTGGCAGTATTAAGTTGTGTTTTCATTCTATGATCTTAGAGATCTCTTCCAAACATAACAATTCTGTGGTCCTGGAAATAGCAAATTATGGTGACCAAACTGTCAGCAGCAGTGCTGCTGGTGTGCCTGAGATCATGGTGATGATCATCATCAGCCTCTCTGCTCCGGGTGATTAAGGCACACATTCAGCCCTACAGTCACTTCACTTCAGCTGGGCTTCAGCTGAACTCTGCTGTCTCATGTTTGCTTACAAGGCTTGCTGTGTGGTTAGATGTGGGCACTCATCTCCTTCACCTCACTGATTACTCTGTTTGCTAATTTAGCTAAGTTTATAACTGGTCCTACACAGCAGCAATACAACCACTAAACTCAACTGATAAAAGCCCCAAGGGTTTTTATGTCTTATTTCATATGATGACAGACAAGAACAGCATTTACCTATTTTACACATGCAGTTTCCTGCAAACTCTTTCAAGATTAAATAGTTAATTGGCTAAGAAACTATGTTTATATCAATGAGAGCAAAGTCTAAAGTATTACTATTCTTAATTAGGATACCATTTCTCCTTGACTGATTGATATTCAGTAATGCAGTGAAAGTTGCAATAAAAAAGTATTTTCATAGATGTCATGTTTTACAGTCCTGCACTTCACAATCTCCCATGACAAGCATCTGTTGGAGGAATTATCAAGGAAATTAAAATAAATGAACATGGTGTTTCCCTATAGAGCAACCAAGACTATTAAATGCAGTGTTTTTCAAAGTCCTTAGGGTTTTTTTCAGTGCTCGAGTTAAAGGGAAGTTTTGATTTTGTGATTTTGGGGTGTTTTGAGGGGGCAGTATGCAGGTGAGAAAATCTTGTCATTTTTTAGCTTTTAAGATCTACTTCTGTATGTAATTTTACAGCATACAGAGCATATTCCACAGGAGACTGCTGTACCAGAAAACACTGAGAAATTCTTATTTCATGTCATCCTTAACAGAATGCTATGTTCCCCAAGACTTGGTATGATTTCTTTAACTCTGAGTTATAATTTTTTCCCTGAGTGACTAGTCCAAGCATGTCTCAATAATATAAAGACTAAAAATAATATTAAGAAAATCACTTGCATGGGCATATATCTCTGTAAAATACACAATTGTGACAGACTTCATCAAATAGACAGATGAGGTCAAAAAACAGATAATGAGATTCAGACAAGAAGAGGACAGCACAACATCTGTCTTTTCTATTTTCTGCTTGCCTACACGATTAAGCAGGTTTCCTGCCCTTCCAGAGGCCCTGAAGCATTCATAGCAATTAGTGGAGTCCCAGTGTGTCCAAACCTCCAGTTTAGATGACAATTTCAAAATAAACCCTCAACCCATTTGCAGCCTCTGAGGGCTGCCTTAACAGCTGATGTGATCCTAGGATTATCATTAGGAAATCTTTGTTGTTCCATGTTCCTCAGGCTATTACAACAATGGAGCCCTATTGATCAGTATGGCACGGAAATGTTTTGCATAGCTCAGAGTCAGCATTACCAGCCTCTGTCATATGCAGAGGGTTCACAGATTCACAAATACATAAACACAAATGTGCAATATATACCAGATAAACATTAAACAGGAAAAACTAACTGGTGGATATTATCATCCTCTCTAGACTAACCTAAATCTAGGATATATTTTTCAAAAAAACCCCAAAAACCAAACAACAACAACAGCAGAAAAAAAAAAGAAAAGAGAATGCATTGCATGCTATAATATCCCCTTTTTAAAAAATTAAAATATTGATGGAGAATTGGTGAATTTTTCATTTCAATCCAGAATTTTTCAGAGAAACACCCTTTTCAATTAAAAAAAATTAATCAAAATTCAGGAAGTGTTTTAAAGAATAAAACATTTTCATGCATCCAGCTTTTTTTTCATTAGAAAAACCCTCACAATTTTCAACAAGCTCTTAAAAAATAAAAACTTTTTTTTCCTTATTTTACTAATTATTTTTTTCTTTACCACTCAGCAACTTGGACAAAAGAAAAAGAGATTGGAACCCTCGAGACACTTTAGCTGCTTTTTAATAAAATCTCAGCCAAACAGCAATAGAAAGCAAAGAAACTAATTTCCCTTATAAAGGAGCTATAACGTATTTTCACAAAAATTGTACTAATCTTTCAGAGCACTGGAGCCTAAAAGTTTCTTGTGACCCTTGAAATCCATGTTGTCTGGCTGCATTTTACTACCTTTCAAGTATTAAGTTCTCTTGTTTCTCTGCATGTTTTATTTGCACTAGCACAAAAACATTCTATTTTTGCTATATGTTTCAAAACTACCAAGTAAGATTTTGATTCACAGCAAATTAAGAGCTGCTTATTTTACTGATTTTGAACATTATCATCAAATATTTGTAGGAAGGATGCAAAAAAAACCCCAAAACAGCGCTGTCTCAATGCAATGTGTTTATGGGAATGAATAAAAGGCTAGAATCGATGGATTTTGATCAGGTCATGGAGAACAGAGAGAGGAGACACTAAACTGGCAGATTAGTCAGAGCTTCAGCAACCAAGGTTTTTGGGGTGCTAGATGGAAGGTCACATCCAGGATCAAAAATCAGAATGCAATTTTATTCCTGGAAGTAATTAGCTTGACAAATAATAAGGAGATCACAGCTGCTCAGGATAATAGAGTTAATGGCTTATAGGTAATCTGGGAAATATTGAGAAGGAATAGGGAGGCTGCATTGCTTCTGTGACTGCTACTAAATCACTGTGTCCAGTTCTGCTGTCAGTATTTCAAAGACATTCACAAATGGGTTCAAGAGAGAACCATAAGCATGACCACAAGATTGAAAAACATCACTACTAATAAAAGATTTATAGAGGTCAATCTGTTTAGTTTGTCAAATAGAAGATTGAAGTGTCACTGGATGACAATCTATAGCCCACTATATGGGGGAAGGAATTTATTGTTAGAATTCTTCTCAAAGGTCTAACAAAATCTAAGTGAAAAAAAAAGGGAGATAAATATATGCAGGTTAGAAAGAAAGATTTATAATGGTAATTAATACTGATAAAATACACTGAGGATTACAATAGGTATTTGTGTAGAGGTATAAGAAGACATTTTCAGATTCAGACCGGAATTTTCAAGGTCTAGGGTTTTTTTTTATATATTCTAAAAGCTCAGTCATCACTGCTGATTTGGGAGAAGAAATTCATTTTGGCCAGCCTAATGACCCATTCCATGGCAAGAGTTCAGGTTAGACTGTAATGCAGCCTCTCCCTTTCCACAATGGAAACCAACCAACCAAGAAAAAAATCAAAGCAACACAGAAAAAGAGAGATAAAATTAAAGTAATCTTATTTTTTTGTAATTCTACCTCTGGTACAGCCCAATTATTTTTCCACTTAAGGTTTTCCAATTTTATTCTCATCTGTCACTAGGCATTTATTAAGTCTGATCTTTTGTATGGAACAATGTTAAATGTTCCTCAATGTTAAATGTTCCTCAACTTCCTTCAAGAAAGACAAATTCTCATCACTGTTAATAGTTATTTTTCTTACTGACACATATGTTTAAAACCTAACTTTCCATGGAAGAGCAGGAACACATAATAAAGTAATTCTTTGTATCTCACAAATTTCTCTGCACCTCACTCAGAAATATTTTCATTAGAAAGACACAAAAGAAAAATAGACAATTATTGCTCGTGGCAACAAAAAATACCAAAAATGTCTTGAGCTCATGACAAATACCTTAGGAATCATAGACATGGCTGAAAAGAGCCTGAGATGGAATAATCACTTTTGGAGTTCCTGCAAAGTCTAAGACGTGCTGACTGAAATTAAGCCAAACATAAACACAGGCAGTTGGCTCAAAAGCAGTTTCCTGACAGAGTGAATCAGTGACAAAACAAACCCCACAATAACAGAAAATTCTCTTTTCTGCTAATGCCCAGCTATCTCTTGACTCCCTTCCATGTGGGAAACACATAATGTTCCCTATCCTCACACTAAATCCAGCACACTTTAATGGATTGATAGGCTACATTCTTCCTACCTTTGGAATACTAATGAATCAACATTCAGCTTCACTGACCAAAACCACAGTGTACCCAAAAGTAACATTTACTTGTCATAGAAGAACCAAACTCTCTACTTCTAACATTGCTAATAACTTCAGCTGAAATTACACTGCACTGAATAGCCTTTGCCTGTGCACAAAGCATGACCTGAGGACAGCAATGCCCCAAGGCACCCGGCACAGAAGGAAAGATCTGAGTAGTTCTAGAAAATTCTCATAATTGAAAAGCTGCATGTTTACCACAAGCCATTGATTTCCCAAATATATTGAAGACAAAAAATTACTACTAATAGGTATTGATTTTTATACATACACAGATTATAAAACCAGAAGAGAACACTGGAGTCATGTAACATAAAGAGGACCAAAGGAATTTTCCAGCTTAGCTCCAGTTTGAAATAAACCCTATAACATAGCAAATCATACAGTTCCAATGCAAAAGCTTTCAGTGCTGTAAACCAACCACAAATCAAAAAAAGTTCTTGCAAAAAATTATTTTCCTGCATTATCAAAAATGTGCAAATTACTTCTCCTTTAAGTATATCTAAACTCAAGTCTTAGCCAAGAGCCTTTGTCAAACTTCTGCCTACTATGCAGAAGTGCCCTCTACAAATGCAAAATTTGTTTGTGCACAAATACACTATTTTACAACACTTTAGTCACCCAACTTCAGTTTTCTCAGGGTTCTAAAAGATTTTTAATAAGCTTGATGAAGTTTAGAGAAGAACTAGCATAACTGAAAAACTGACAAACATGCACAGAAGGGCTTGTATTTAATAAATTAAGAGGAGTGCTGAGAGCTTGCATGAGCCCAGTGGTAACTCCCCTAGTTCCCAGAGCAGTTCGTGTTTATACAATCTAGACATCAACATGGTGATTAATCATATTGGACACGGTGGAAAGCATGGTGTGCTTCAACAGGATATTGGACAAAAAGTACAAAAATCTTTGGCCGCAACTAACAGTTATACATCCATAAATTAGCAAACACGCCAACTGGCAAACAACCGTCCTTCCCTCCTGACATCAAACACTGCTATTCCCTTTGAGCATTACTCTAATTATACTTCCCCATCATTTGGGACAGGACACGTACATTTTGGTGGCTTATGGAAAGCACTAAGGTTGCCCAGCTGAAAACCCTGTTTCACCTGTCTAAAAACAACTTGCCTTTTAACATTTCAGTTAAGTGATGATCATTATTGCATGACCTGCTGGATTAGCATCACATGCACGGCATAAAGTTAGTTCTCCTCTACATGACACACAACAAACCACAACATGTACATCAGCCAAGAATAAGGCTGAGACACTCAGATGGAGCTACACAGTCTGAAATAAGGTGTATAAAGCTCAGTCAATCAATTGAGAAACAGGCATATTTTACACAGGCTAAAGAAGAGGACTCTTCTGCGCTAATGATCAACGTTCACACCTGCCAGCCTCAACAGGTGTTTGTGAGATATCTGGGGCTTAAGAACCTTTCCATCTCCCATGTGTCATATAAATAACCTGTGAAAACCAGCACAAAAGATTTGTAGGGATAGCAGAGCAGTAGAAACACAAATCCCCAACATGCCACTATATATTATTAACATCTTAACTTTTTACTGCAAATTATTTTTTCTCCCACTGTTCTTATTGTGCATCAACCTCAGATTCTTGCAATTCCTCTGCGTTCTGCAAACCCATCCCCATCAAAGATCAACCTCTCTACCCCCACTCCAGTATTTTCCATTCCTCCTCTCCCTCATCCTGCAATCATGAAGCACAGACTACCTCCCTACCGACCCAGTTATTCGTTTCTATTTCATGACCATGTCAGGTCCCCTTTCCTCTTTTTTTGTTCATGTCCTCTCATAAATTGCACACAATCATGCTCTTTTGAATTTATCTTTCCCTTTCTAACCCAAGCTCTATAGATGCCCCACTTTTTTATTTCATAGAGCACAGCTTAGAATTTCAGCTCACAGCAAAAAATTCTTTAGAGAAAATTTTAAGCATACTCTGTATTTGCAAAAACCTGCTTTTCACAGGAGAGGCCATGGCTGCAGATTCTAGTCATAAGAAAAAAAAGAATAAACAAAGAGAACCTAAAATTGGCATTTAAAGACCAAATGGCTGCATCATGCCACTTTGCAATAAATGGCCTTTCTCTCTCTAGGGCTGAGATATGAGAAAGTTTTTCTTCAGCTTCATCTAAACAAAAAATGAATGGCATAACAGCAAGCAAAAGACATCTTATTTAACACCATTAAACCTGTGGTACACTGTTATTTTATCACAAATTATTTGTAACTTCCTTTGCAAAATAGTTTGCATTGAGAGGCTTGAAGTTATGCCAGCAACACCAGCACTTACTCAGGGTCAGGTGTACTTCACAAAAGCATTTTAAGGAGTATAATTTTAGCATGGAGTCAGGTCAGCTACAGAAGATACAGAGTTTGCAGGTCGCAGTGAATTCTCTCAAAGTCCTCATTAACACTCCAACATAACAGTTTCATTCAAATGATAAGTCCCTGCCAATTCTTTACAACACTTTGTCATTGTGCTTTACCAGAATATTTACTAAGAACTAATACATTTTCTTTTGTGTCCAAATGCAAAATTCCCAAACTGATCTCAAGAGAAAATTCCAAAATGTCTAATTTCACCAAGACTTTAAAGAGACTCAGAATAATCTTCAGTTTCACTAGTAAAAAACAAATTCAGTTTTTGACAAGCCATGTTTCAGGTTTGCATCTAATTTTCTCATGTTGTCAACCAATAACTATTGGCTAATATTATCAACATACATGATTGTTGATATCAAAATTTTGCACATATTCTTCATTTAAAACACCACTCACATACAATATCTTATATTCAGCTCCAAATTATTGAAACTTTGATTTAGCAGTTCATAAATACAAAATAAGGATTTTTTCAAATCATGCCATATATACCAGGTACTTACATATTTTTCATTCTACCTACATTGGTATGAATGAAATTGTTTTTTAAAGTCCTTTGATTATATAAGGTGAATTTAAAACTTTTTTAAAATGTTACCACACATAAAATAATTAATGGTTTTTCGATCTGTGAATGTCAGAATTTCATATTTTACATTTATAGAAGTAAATATCATTAGAGAGGTGCCTTTTGGAGAGCTTCTCAGAGTATCAGTGAGTTAAACTAAATGAAAAACCTGCAGCAAGCTCTCACACACCTCACTGAACTTGGAGGGTGAAAAACCAAAGTTTATTTTAAAGTGAGAGAGAAAGCAAATGGGTATTGGGTAAATAAAAAGAATTGCTTCCTCTTTTTCAAGAGCAAGCACAAGTGCTCAGAGTTGGTCAGCTGCTAACCAAATAGGAGCAGCCAGAAGTGAGGTTCTGGGCAAGGCAAGGCTCAGCGTTTCGCTGGCCGACGTGCACTTAATCACAGCGAGCAGCAAACGCTGCAACTGAAAGCAGCAGCCAAGAGGCAAATCCAGCATCTGGCCAAAGGCAGTGACTCAGCTGCAGCCAGAGCATAGCAAGAGAAGGATGCAAAATCTAGCTGTCAACAGAATTGCTACTGTGGTGCAGCAAACTGATGTTAACCAGGAGCACTGAAAGAGGGCTCCATCTGCAGTCCTGACCATCTCCACACCGGCAGCTGGACAGGGTGAATCACAAGCACCGGTGACGGCTTCCCATGAATAGTGACCTTGCTTAATTCATAAAGGAAATGTAAGGTTTCTTTTTCTTATACATTCAGTTAAAAGTAAGATCAGTCAGGGACAAATTTAGATTTAAGGTCTGTCTGAATTTAAAATAACCAAAACCTTCGGTCTTCTAAAATAACATCTTGTCCTCTGACGCTTATGAACATCAATGACATAACAGCAAGCCTTGAGTGTTCCACTATTCTGTGCTTCCTGTTTTAGAAGGCAGCTGATGTTCATATGAATGGAGAGGTCTAAAAAGTCTCAAAATAAATCAATGAGCTCTGTGGGGCTTTTACTGACTCAGAAAATGTAATCATTCAAGCAGGTGGGCTAATATGAGATTGACCAAGAGCAGCTAAACTCTAATGCAGGTGACCTTAATCTATTGCCTTTTCAGCTCATGTTAAGATGAACAGTGCAGGAACAAGTCTCGGAGAAAAAAAAAAAAAAAAGCTGGAAGTGTTTTTGCCTTCTGGTACTGCAATTATTCAAAATATGCTTTTTTTGGACTGTTGCAATGCAAGTGCTATCATCTCTTAATCAACAAAATGGTAATAGCAGTGGATAGTTAGTTATAAATATATATTATAAATTATAGAAATTGTTACTGTTGGAACATGGATTATGGCTAATTTTTCAGAATGCAATTTTTATATACACACTTCTGACAGAAAAAAAAAGGCAAGCAGAAAAGCACTAAAATACTTTATGAATCTTGGAATATTTCACTAAAGCCAAAAGTTGAAATCAAATATTTGTTTATTTACTTGTCATCAGTCGTTTCTCTTCTCTTCTGTATGGTAATGGTCCAGAAGATCACACAAGAAAATGAGAATTTCAGTGAAAGTGGTTTCTTCAAACAACCACACTGCCCTGAACAGAGGGGACCCTCCCCTCTCCTCATGTTCTGGTTGACACCATCAGTACAACAAATGGCAGAAGTTGTCAGACTGTTTCACCTCTGTGTGTAAATTCCCAGATGTTCTTCTGCTATATATAGTCCATAAAACAATTTTCTATCAATCTCTTAATTACTGTATCATTTTATCATACCTGAAATAGAAACCAGAATAGCAAAATTATTCCAATGTGCTTTTAAATCAATTAAATTTAATCAAAGCACAGTTGTTTTCCACCTAGGAAAGCAGAGACTCAGAGCTCACTGCATTTAAAGAGTTTCCAAATCCCTGTGAGACTGGAGGACTAAGCACCAGCATCAGATGTCAGCAGGGACTGTCACACCCTCACTTGCTTACGGTGTCCCTGCATCAGATGGCAATGCTGCTCCTCTGTTTTCTGCATGGTACCATGTAAGTTATAATGAAGGCATGAAATATTCACCTCCTGACCAGATCAGTAATACTAAATTCTGATCCTGTCCAATCTAAATTCAGTAAGCAAATAAAAATAAGGAAGTAAGCAAACCGGACCTCTGCACTTAGAACGGTGAGCAACTGCAAACTGTAATTGCAGATGCAATGAAGTCAGTATGACTTTGCAGTATTTCAACCTTCCTTAGTAACTCCTGAAATTTGGGGCAGCCTGCTCAAGAGGAGGATGGTTGCTTCTTTTCTGATGGGTTTCTAATGAAAAGATACACTGAAAAGTATTTCAGAGGTATAAAATTTTTAAGTGGTGGATAAAGCACCAAAGAAAATAATTGAATTAGCATGCACCAACTGTCTCAAACCATTGAGATGAAATGTTTGCTGCTCTGCACACACAGGATAGTTTGTACAACATCCAGAGGCATGGCTGTATAAATGCCAAGCACTCCCAGCACAGAGCCAGGCAGGTTGTAGCATCTGTCTTAAAGAAAAAAAAATCTAATAGAATACAGTTGTGACAGTTCTCAAGTTCACAGCAACAGAAGCTTTTACAATCTGAAAGCATTACTGGGACCATGTAAGTCAGTGGCTTCCTAGAAACTTCAGTTTCTGTTAATAGAGAAATGGAAAATAAAACCCAAAACAAACAAACCAAACCAAATAGAAGCACTTAATTTTCTATTACCGTACAGCAACTGCTGAAAATATGTCATTAAAAGAATGTCCTCCTGTTTATCCAGTACCCACACAAACCTGGCTCCAAAATTACATAAGTCACTGGTATTTGTGCTTCTACAGCTGCATTAAAATCCCACTAGCAAGTTCACAAAGAGTCTCTACATTGCACATTTCTCACTTTTTCTCTGGTACCTCTGCCTCAATCTTCCCCTAAAGTTTCACAGCTGATAATGCAGGAGCATTGCACCCCACCCTTGCTTTCTGGAATAATGCCTGGTACACTTGTTCCATTTACTCTCCACCATCTATCAAGTTTGCACTGAAAAGCTACACACACCACAGCTAAACCAACATAGATACAGATGTTGTGCTACAGCAGCTATTACCAACAATTCAGTAGTTACATTGATATATATCACAAGCCTCAATGGAAAAAAACCCCAATACTCATAAGTATGACCAATTAAAGATTAAAAATCTGTGCAGCTAGTACATTCTAAAAATAAAACTGATCAATAACTTCAAACATCTGAGATTATTTATCCTTGACTAGAAAGACCTTTGTAGAAAACTTCTACCACAAAACTGACATCTACAAATTTACAGTTTCATTTTGAAGAAACAGGGAGAAGACTTGTGGAATATTAACTGTATATAGGTCCCTCACATCTGCATGTTTTCTAGAATAATGGTATCAAATTTCAGATGGGTATTTCCCTGACATAACATCTTCCACACATTAGAGATGATAGTGCTAATTGACTGTTTATAAATAAGGTCTGCCTGCTGCAGCACAGAGATGCAAAAGCAGAATGTACAACAGAGTTCTCCATAAGGCAATGCTGAAGTGAAAAAGATTTTGTCAGTATGTGGTAAATTATAGCTGGATACAACTTTGCTGTGGCCTATTTAGGTCTTTTTAGAACTATTTTTGCTTGCT
Source organism: Anthoscopus minutus (assembly GCA_013399455.1). Taxonomy (NCBI): domain Eukaryota; kingdom Metazoa; phylum Chordata; class Aves; order Passeriformes; family Paridae; genus Anthoscopus; species Anthoscopus minutus. Next base: position 55,845 of record VWYI01035365.1, read on the forward strand.
TTTTAAATGTTGTTCTTTACACAAGCAAACCATTAACAGACTGTGTTTGTCAATGTGATCTGCAAGAAACTTGTTTCTTCTCACACTCCACAATAAAATGCTGCCCTCTTTAAGATGCTGTTAGTGGCACAAGGTGTTAAGTCGAGTTCTGCCTCCAGAGAACAGCACAGCAAGAGCTAAATCCCAAGCCCATATTTATAAAGAAGGTAAGCCCGCTTTTCCAGACCATATTTTCTTGCAGATGTTTAAATAAAAGTCCTGTTCCATTATTTATAATGATGATTTCTAACTTGTCATAATGAATCCAAAGCAGAAGTCACAGAAAACTAAAGAGCTTTTATATTAATTAACCAAGTAATCATATGTTGTTGTTTTTGCTTAAACAAGCTATTTCAGTCTGCAGTGGTTACTCCTAGGAACCCATGATAGCCAAGTGCCAATACCACAATATTTGCCATACACTATTAATCCACAAAAAAAATCAGATGATGAGGATGTCACAGAGATCACAGCAATACTAACTTTACCTGCTAATGGTGTCAGCCTCTTTAATCATATCCATTAGAAAAAGAGAACTTTAAAGTACAAAGAAATGGCATAGCAAGAAGATAGAGAGCTACAGCAACTATGCAGGAGCATCTGCATGGTAATGAACTGCTACAGGAAAAGGAATCTGAGGTAAGTTTTCAGTAGTCATAAACATGTTGGGAGAGAAAGCTTTCCAACATATACAGAAATCTGGATCCAGTACTATCAAGGATGGTAAACACTTGAGGAAGGCCAATTTATGATCAAAGCCAGAAATACCCTTGGATCAACGTTGCGTTTAGGCCTCCATTAGTTTCAGCATAGCAAAACTGAATGATGACAGGACAGATCATGTTCTTGAGATGGTACTCCCAACACAGTCATCTCCTTCCTACATTGAGGAGGAAGGAGCAAAAATATACAGAAGCAGGAAACAGAAACAAAAGCTCCTAGATAGAATGCATGATGAAGCTTTTTTTTTTTGGTCCTTCTAAGATGAGGTAATATTTTCAGCTGGAAGTGAGACATAAATCCAATAAAAGGATTATCTAGCAACTTTAATGTAAGATTAAGATTGAAATATTCACAACTGCAGCATGATATAGCACAGAAGATAGTAGAAGAAGGATGGATGATAAACTATTTACACATTTTCTTTGAAATTTGATACAGACAAATAAAATTATTTACCCAGTCTAAATGGGGAAGATGCATAAGAAAGCACAAGTGAGAGAAACATCAAGTAAAATATTCCCAGTTTTCATTTTTCTATGTGTATATAGCAAATATTCAGCTATCTCCCTTGACTTTAAAACATTAAGCAAAAGCAAGTACCCAGTATATATGTAGAAGTCTAATACTGTTTCATTTCATTAAAATATTTGCCTGTTTTCTCAAAGTCCTTTAGGAAACTACTTACATTTGTCCATCACAAATATCTTACTTTCTCCTCTTCCATCTCCTGTTGCTCTGAGAGCTTCACCAAACTGGAGCTGGTACTTCAGTAAGTTGCATTTCAAAGAAAAAAAATCACTGATTTTTGAATCAGTGCTGACTGCTGTCAAGGCCAGTAGCAGGGAATGCAGAATGTAACTCTACCTTGCACAAAAAGGACAATGGCACTGATGCTGATGAGCTGCTCTGTAAATCCTCACAACAGGATAAAGGACAAGTAATAAGGCCTTTTTCTCTGACTTTTACATCAAAGAAACCAAAAGGGCTTCGCATTTGTATGGTCTATGCATCTGAGAAAAAGGGCTGTCATTCCATTTCTGCTGCCTTCTTCTTCTTCTTCTTTCTCCTCTACCACCATCTTTATATATTTGTGTGGCAACTATCACCACACTATCCTGAGGGAAGTAAACTGAAAGTTAACAGTTCAAAGAATCTAGCACAAAAAAGCCTATCATATTCATTAAGTGAACCACTGTTGGTTATACAAGAAGAACTAGTTTAAGAATAGTTCATTAAAGCATTCGTTCTATTACCACATTGTTGGTATCTTTCTTTAACTGGAGATGGATTTTCAAAGGTTTTCTTTATTACTTCATTCACCTGACAAAAGTATACTAAATGGAGATGTTACAGAATTTCATATCCAGGTTTCTAATATTTCCTTGTTTTATTCTGTTGTTATTGTCATTCTCAGTTCAAATCTTGGGTTTCTTTACAGATTGATTCTTTGCTCTTTGTCTAATAAGAAATGACTCATCACCTAAATTATTATGAGATATTCCAATAATGGTACATTCAATCAAATGGAATAGAGCCAAAGACTTCAGGTACCACTTTCTTGAAGAATCTTCCAAATATAAATATATTATATGTTCCAGAGAGGTATAAGTTACTCCTGTTGCCTTTAAAACCTCTAATCATTATTTTACTGCATACAATAAAGAGGCAAAAAACAGCCTGCTGACACTGAACATTCTAGGTTCACACCATCAGCTAAAATACTCCTACTTTTTGTTACACAATACTGGGACAAGATTTTTATTTACAAATCAAAAGGAAAATGTCACTTCAACTTATGTCATGTGAAAGTCTGCCACAAAAAGAAGCTCCAATATAGGATCAGTTATCTGGGTGTCTCTTTCTACAATTTTGAAGCTGAAAATAATGCAAGACAAAAAGAACTGTAACAAAATCTCCGATTCCTTATGCTGTCCTGAATGTAATACATGAGGATAAACAGTATTCACAAATTTGAAAACAAATTTATTATTCTTTACTATGAAGAAGCTATAAATAGAATTCTCTAGGTAGACCACAGCTGTGAGTTCAATTCTCCTTGATCTGTTATGCACCTTGTACAGCACCATCTCTATTTAGTCATCATATGGACCTGCCTGAACATCCTGACAAGAGAATTGGTGACTGAAATGCCTGTCACTGACCATCGGTCTCCTTTTTTTTTTGCTTGGAAACAATAAAGATCAATGGCTACTTCCAGTAGAATAAATTTAGTGAAACTGGGGAGCTCAAAGTAGCATATTAGAAAGTGAAGAACAGAAGAATTTGTCATCAGGTCCATACTCGTTGCCTTCATACAGTTCACTGCAATTGAGCAATTAACTCACAGTTCCCTTAAAAGCCACCATCAAATCACATCCCAAGATATTTACTGCTACCCCAAGAGAAGCATAAATTGCATACAATTACACTTCTCTCTGTGGATTACTAAGCATGGGAATGTATTAAGATGTAAAACCAAAGTGCCATTCTACAACCAAAAACCAGGACAGAAACAACACCTACGTTTTGCAGTGCTATCCCTACAGGCCTGTATCTATTTAATGGTATTTTAATCATGCAAGAAGGTTAAACTAGCTCTATTTGAGTTGTTTTTTCAATATAATAAGGGTAGTGGGTTGTGGATATGAAAATATCTAAACAGCCTTCATCTAGCATTTGGAAAAAATGATACCAGGGAGCTGGGGGGAGGGAAGCCCTTATAATATTTTTTTGATTATGCTTGGAAGGAAAAGAGAAATAAGAGGCAGAAATTAGAGAAATGTGGGATGTTTTATAACATATCTTTGTTTGGTTTACGTTTCCATATCAGCATAAACCCAGGATTCATCCTTTCATTTCTAGAAGGAATGTTAGTAATTTCCTATCTGGCAAAGCTGACGCACCCAGGTCAACTACAAGAGCAGTCATTCAAAACCTGGGAACAGTCAGAGCCCACTGAGTCACATATCAAAAGCAAACTGACAGCAACCAAATCTCACTCTTCACTGTGACTACTGTCACTCTGCTTTGCCTGCAAGCCCCTGGAAAGAAGCCAGGACTCAGGAACACCACACTTCCATTATCCTCCCTCCTGAAGACTGTTAAGATAGAAGAGCATTTATGACTCACTGGCTATGCTCCACACTGCAGATACCAGGGATATTCTGCAATGTCCTAAACTCTACAGGCACACAGAAAAATTAAAAGAGTTTTAGTCACAGTGACACAAACTGTTCTAATTTGAAATATTTATCCTGGAATGTTTTAGACTTTTACCATTTGCCCATTTGGTAGGCTGAAAGGCCACAAAAGCCAATTGTTCCAGAAATGTTTTAGCTCTAATATACAGATTTTAATCCTGTAATATGAAAAAAATGCATCCTAATTGAGATGATTTAATAAATGCTTTAAAACTGAAGTGTTGACAAAACTTCAGAAAAAGGGAAAAACACCACCACACCTGTATTGGGACACACTGTCCTGAACTACAAATGAAGGCTGCAATATGCTGGGAGCTACAGGAACGAGGCTGCTCTCCAGGAATAAACTAGCACCGCCAGAAATGCCAGCACTTCCTGACCACCTACAAGCATTCCTATATAAATACTCTTTCTACACATGACAACTGTCATCACAGAAGTTTAGATTAATTATCTAAGTAGCATATTTCACACATCAGGCAAAGAAGTAGTGACGAATCCTGGATGCCTTCTTCAGAGACAGACAGCATTAGTGTATCTTGGTGTACAAGCTCCCCTTGGAAAATTGCAACTAAAAAAAAAGTCTATTTATTTGTACAGCCAGTTCAAGGATATTATACATGTATGTATTTGTTACCAGTGAGGCTCATTGAAATCAACATTGTCATTTAATGGGTCTCATTTCTTACTCAAAAAGATACATGGAAAAGACACAAACCCTTCCTGTGATCTATCACACAAAAGAAACAGACTGGTTCCTAAGGAACACATCACATATAAAGCAAACCCACCAAGGAGAAAACAGTGCTGTGAAGTACTTATTCACTGGAAGAATCTGACACACTTATGAAGATTGAAGCTGTTGAAAAACTGACACAAAGGCTTGCATTACCTTTCTTGAACCAGAAAAGCCACGATTAGAGCCAGGACAAATAGAGCACATAATGACCAAATACATCATCTTTACATCTGCAATGCTACAAACCAAGTCTTTGAAGCCACATGGGAGATCAGGGTGCAGCAGCTCCAGGCTACAGCAAAATACAAATCACTTAAAGAGCACCTTCACACTTGCCACACAAAAATCATCCGAGAAAAAAAATCCCTGAGAATTATGAGCCAATTGCTGCATTGTTATTTCTTTGGGAAAGCATTTTAATCATAATTACTCAAGTACCAGAATGGAAAACTAAGTATTCTAAATATAATAAAAAATAGTTTTCTCTCTACAGATAATCAAATTACTGTTTCTCAAAAGCTATTCACTGATCAACTGTATAGTATTGTTCAGTCATTGATGTTCAGAATTCAGAAAGAAAGGAGAAAAGCATGTGATATGTGAGTATGAATTCCTTGATGGGGCATATGCCTCCAAGTCACTAGGGTACTTCAATGGTTATAGGCTTGCTTTTTTTGTAACATAATTCATGCTTTCATCCCTGGGTTTTTTTATACAATAGGATTTATAATGTTGTTATTATATTTCTGCCTTCTGCCCACAGCAGGTATTTTTACAGATGTTCAGGAATTATTGCCCACTGCAGTATTCTATGTGATGCGCTTCAATAACACGGGTTGTCTTGTTGTCCACAAAATTCAGTCTCATTACCCAGTGTGCAACTAGCCAATAATGACACATTTGAGAGAGACAGAGTTGGCAAGCCTGGGCTCAATGGTATCCCACAAATCAAGCACACAAAACTTTTTGCAATGTGTACATTTTAGCAAACAGAGGAATTAGTATTTATTGACCACAAGTGGCATAGCTCTCTTATTAATCAGTATTGTACCTTCTGCTGGTCAATGATTCTCTCTCCTCGTATGCTCACAGTGCACATGCTCACTCTTCTTTCGAGCCGGTGGTTTCTCGGGTCGGCGCTCCGTGAGTCCTGGTGCTGATCTCCCCCTGCTGGAAGCACCTCTTACCCAGCCGGAGCTGATTCAGCACAGCTGCTGACTTTATCAGTTTCTTCCTTATCTTGAGAGTTCTGCAAAATGTCCTCATGGCTTGTAAATTCTGCATTCTTTGTGTCCACCACTCTTCTTCCCAAGCTTTGGTAAACCACTGACATCACCGATGCATGTCAAGCTTTAAACCTTAGCAAAGCAATTCTACCAACTTCTACCAACAAGTAATTTGTCTTTCTTACACCTAGACATCACTTAGAGCCTGTTGGCTCTGTTTCACGCATCAAATCTCCCTTCTTGCTATTTAGGCTCGGAAGTATACAAAGATAAAACATCAAAGAGCATCCTTTCTTAAGAAAATGTTACATATTCCATACCTGCAATACTTTCTCCTGCTTCTGTCTTGTCATGTTTCAAAATGGAACTGGTGTAAACAGAGTAGAATTATTGCAGATGATACAGTGCAGCTCAATTAGATGGCTGCAGGAATTATAAGTGGGGGTTTTTCTGTTGCCTCATGCAGCACACCAAGCAAGACATCCATCATCTCTTCCTAGTCTTAAAAATTCTCTAATGCCTACTAAAGTGCAGCTCTGTTCTAAAAGTTGCCTGAAAAAAATGTTACTTGACTAATTTAAAATATAGAAAGTCATAACGTAGTGATTTTAAAAAGTTTTAAGTGTCAGTCCTAGAGGCATATCTCGAACTGCACTGCACACAAAAGCTCTGTAGCCAGTGCTGAGCTAGCACCTCTCTGTTATGTCATGCATCCTAGTAAATATTCCTTCCCAAATTCCTCTGTATCTGCCAAAGTAACAACCTTTTCAGAAATAACGAGAATTTATCCATCAAGTCGAGCGAGATGACTCATTAGCAGTGACCACACACCACCAAAGAGTTGAGTAAGATGGGAGAGGCTGACTTGAACATCACAGTGACTCACCCAGCCACTTGACTTGCACATGACAAAGCACTCCAGGGTAGGAACACACAAATAAATAAATAAGCCCATAGAGTCCCTTCCCAATCACATTAATAGCAGACACATAGAAAATGTATCCAGAATTCTATTTTAATCTAATAAAAATAAAAATATATTGAGATCTCCTGTGAAATACAGGGTCAGAAGAATGTAAAGATCACATAGGCTGCATGTAGAGGAGAAATAGAAAAAAAACCAAAAACTTCTAGAATTACAGAGTCAACATTTTATTTTTCAAAAGGAGACTACCATAAATGTATTGTTTAAACACCAAAAATTCTAGATACACTGAACAACCCATAAAATATACAACTTTGCAAAGTACAAAGTAACCAATTTTTGTATTAAAGAGTAAATAAACCCTTTTCTAATTTATATATATATTTATATTTTTAGTCAAGAGACAAACATTATAAATCTTTATGTGCAGATACCATAAGCACATACCAAAGCTCTTACAAGAAACCTGCTCCAATTCCTACAGTGGGGTGGTTATTTTCTGTAGCCAGCACTGCAGTTGCTTCAAGCTTCACCAACAAGCTTCACAAGGCAAAAAAGGAACTCTGTCCAAGAGCAGATTCTCCAATAGAAAGACAGGTCCTTTTAAGAGGGATGTTCTGATAACTTAATTTTGAGACACAGGACAGTGAAACCTGTATAGATGCTTTTATGGAGTGGGTTTATCATTTTCTCTTACTTTGGTAACTGATGTTTGTGTAAGAAGCTGATGGGGCAAATCAGAACTTTACCTTTCCTTCAGACTGTCACACGATAACACCAGGAGATGCAGGTGAGGTTATAATATAAAAAGGACATGAACAGAACAGGATGCCATGGAAGTAGGAAATAAATTCATGTCAATTATTAAGCTATTTAGAGAGATGAGCTTTGCTGTAGCTGGCATTAGAGCTATGTAACTTATAAGGCTCTGCACTCTGCTTTCTAAACCCAATTCCACATGCACAAGTCCTTTTTCACTGTGACTGCTCACAGCAGCAGCTACATTAAAAGCATCTGATAGAGCAGAGTTCTACAGCGACCTCTCAAACATGAGATTTTAATATATTAGAACACACCTCAAGTAAGAGATTTTTTTGGTCTCATCAAACCATGCTACTGGAGAAGACAAAATAAAAGCTTTAAAGATTACATAATCTGTAACAAAATTGTTTAGCAGAAAAGCTGTTAAAGTAGAACACAAACACTTCTGGACAAGGAATATTTTTCTGTAAAAATTGAAGAAGTTAGCATCTAAGTGGCAGAATAAACTGACTCTTAAGGAGAGTTAGCTAAACTCTCCTTAAGTTAACTCAGGAAGTTAAAATACATCCCACTCAGGAAAAACATTGAAAGAAAGTATTTCAAAGAATTATAGACTGGTTTGGGATGGAAGGGACCTTAAAAATCATCTAGTTTCAATACTCCTTATTTCCTACTTAGTTTGTAGTGTTATTCTCTTATCATAGCTCAGCTTTTATTTTGAAAGACTTCCCTATAATTCTTTACTGGCGAAAAAAAATAGTCAAGTTCTAAACCTATGAATTGCTCCGAATTTATTATAAAGCTCAAATGCTCTGAACAGATGGAACAAATATTTCATACAGTACATGAGCTATCCAAAAATTCACAGGCTATATGTATATAAAACAAGGAGAATTAGGTGGGTTAACAGCAGGAAAGTAGCTACAGCATCTCTGTGTGATGTAGAGACGTGACTGTGAGCCCTTTGTCTGGACGGGTGCCAAGGCCTCCCCACAGTTATCCTAGCTGTAAGTAGGTAGCTCTTCATTCAAGCTGAGAAGAAAAAAGGCAGACAGATGTGATACCAGCCATATTGCTCCCTTGTGAGCTGTTGGCTGCAAAATACAACTGGGCCTTAACCACACAAGATCGATAAGCAACCTGCATCCAGAAGAGATCTTTGGCAGGTTTTGTTTTAGGGAAACATACCCAAGTATCAAAGCATCAGTTAGTCTGTTGGTTTCTTTATAATTAACAAAAACCAAAACAAGTAACGACACCACCACCAGCAAAACCTAAAATACAAATTTTTCAGCAAAACAGATTTAACAAATCTCATTAGTTAATACAGTTATAATGTAAGAGCTTTAAAAAATGCATAAAATATATATATCTATTTCCTATTTTTACCCGTTTATACTGCTCCTCCAGCATTGTCCATGTTTTTCCCTCATTCCTTTTCTAAATGATTTTATTCTGTTTAAGTACTTCTTCCACACTGACAATCTATTCTGCCAGATTTTTACCATTACTTTTTTCCTATATCCAAAATGCAAAGAAGGAAGCTCTTACCCACAGAATCCCCTTCTTTGTTCATGTTGCCCTTTTTTCCCCCCTCTACTCTTCTATTTACTCTGTGCCTTTGCTTATTTTCTACCACTTCAGCAGAAGAGAGTCCAAGCAAAAAAATTTGTTTGAAAAACAAATGGGAAGCAAAAACATTCCTTCACTAGTCTGCTGTACTGTGCATGGAAGCGTGCCATTTCTGGGGGAACAGTCCAACTGGCATCACAGCCATCCCTGTGGCACTGGACAAGGATGTTATGTTGCTCAGGCAACCATTCCTAATTGTCCTCTGGGATGCTGAGCAAACAAGATGGATGTTTTTTGCTGGTCTGTCTGAAGGTCACAGTAGCGTGGTGGCAATGAACACAGGTCTGCCACAGCAAGTGAGACACTGAAGAAAACCACACCAGGCAAAAACATGTTCATCACATAGAAAACCCCATCCATTCTGCAGCCTCAGTCATGTAAAATAATGTGTACAACAGTTTGTCATACAAGACTACAACAACTACTATGCCAGAGACAATGTTATTCTACATTCATGCTGAAAGCAAATCTGAATGTTTCTCCTGGCTTGAAAAATTAAACATAAAAGAGGCACTATTTATATATAACAGTATCCTACCAGAAACAGATTGTCAACAACAGTTGGGCAGGGCACTAGTAACATTTTTTAGAAATCAGGAAGAAAAATCATCAGAAAGTAAATGTCTGCTGAAACAAATGAAGACAGAAGCTTTAAGAGCAAGAGCTACTGCCTCAAAGTTCCTCCAAAGGGTTCATCTCAGTATATGTATATTTTGCATCTTGAAAGAAACACACCATATGCTGGGTTGACTTTTCTAAGCTAGAAAAGTCTGTCTTATATTTTTGGAACAAGCAAGTTCTTCCTTGGGCATGTTTATTGACATATTTCATAAACCTCAAATCCTTAACTGAAAAAAAGAACCTATTTTGGCTGCATGAAAAGCAGATTCTTTTTTAGTTCAGAGACCGAGAGGAGGAAGAAAGGAGAAATTTCAAGTACAAAAAATATTTAATCAAGACACGCCAAAATGAACTTTTCATTTAATATGTGCAGCTCCCACTATACAGAATAAGACATATAACTCTAGGAATCTTGTACTCATTTATCCACAACTGGTCAGAAAGCACTCATATAGTGTTTGTTTAGATTTGCATGTACTTGAAACTATTTTTGGCAAAATAACTTTCTTGACCTCCTTTATTTCCACAGTGGGTGGCTCCTTCCCTGTGTTTCACATTTTCAGACATATTCTCCTATCCAAGGAATGCACTCCAGTTCTCTAACATAAGCAAGCAGATTTTACCACTGAGAAGACTTGAACAAGACCATCCGAGAGGCCCAAATCACAGATAACTGACTATCAAAACACAGCCGCTAGAACTTAACACACCAACAAGGTCAGTAATGTCCTGCCATTATCACTCAGGGACTTTCAGATTCCACAAAACAGAGGCATTTCCAATTTCATAATGACACTTTAGCATACACAATATAAACAGATCTGAGAAAACACTGTTATTTTAGCCTGCAGGAAGAGATGAGGGCAGTCATATTTCTCTATTATAAATTATTATGCACTCTGAAACATTAATGAAACAAATGATATTGATGGGCTGTATTCAGACGATAAATAGAAGGAAAAGACTTGCCCTTACAACTACTTCTATTGGAAGTGTGTTAATTTTCTGAAGGGCTGTATGAGCAAATGATGAGTTACTACTTTGCTTGCACTAATATGATGTTACAAAGAAAAAAAAAAGTAATTCTTGTGGGTTTCTTCTGTTTACATTCTGTTTTCAGTTACAAACTAATTTTGGAATACACTTTGCCTTGTACAGTATTCATGTGAAGACCTCAAAGTTTACTGCACACATTGTTTCTCATCTGTCTTAGGAGAGTTCAAGGAAGACACTGCCTGCACCCTTCAAGCTGCAGGACAGAGCATTATAGACTCACAGGCTGTTGCTACACTTGTGCATCCTTGATGATCGCCAATAAAACAAGAATTTTTTTAAGGACCTGGTACTATACATAAAAGCAAGAATACAGAAGGATGCCCAAAATAAATAAATTCATACTGCAAGGTATCAAATAATTTTTAAAGCCCTTTTGTTCTCAGATCAAAGAGACATTTTATAAAATACACTAGCACCAAAACAAACAGCATTCTCTACACATTCTGTACAGACAGAGTCAAGAGAAAAAGCATTTGTGGTCTCTTTTACTTAGACTAAAGGGTGACCTAAATTACACTGAGTTAAAGATAACAGAAAGACCTCCAGCAGTAAGCAGATGAACATAAATCTGATTGTTTCAATTACTGTCATCATGATTTCTCAGAAGGAAGCAGCTCAACCTTCACCTGCAATTCTGTTAGGATTGATTCGCAGCCTGAAGAGGGGCATTTAGTACTGCTGGGTGTATATTTATGCTCAAGACAGGATACTAAAAATTTTCTTTCATGACGACATCTGACTTCATTCATGCAACATAAATCCCTCAGTTGCCAGGATTCCATCCACACCTACAGCTTTGCTGTTAACAACCACCACAAGATTTCATCTGCAATCTTGGCTGAGCTGAGAAGATGTGCTGGCTGACACAAACCCCAGTCAAACAGTGTTAATTAAGTATTCCTCCTCCCTCTGCTCACTGACTTGGACAAATCAGGGATCACTGCTCCCACTCAGAATTTCTCATTCCCACATAAGATGCTGACAAATTTGGATTTTCCAGAACATGCTCAATAAAATATGGGCAGAATTCTAGTGATAAACTTGCGTGAATAAAACTGGAGACCAGACTACTAGAGTCCTCTTTTCTCTTTTCAGGAATCACACTTTTGTGAAACAGAAGATTTAGGCGCCACGACCAAAGCAGAAAAATGAATGGAAGGGTTCACTTCATATCTTTCTGGCAAAGAAAACCTAAATATAGAATCACAGTATGGTTTGGGAAGAAAGGGACCTTAAAGATCATCTAGTTCCAATCCTCTGCCAAGGGCTGGGACACCTTCAACTAGACCTGACAGAGATGCTCAGAGCCCTATCCAAACGTCTTTGAACACTGCCAAGGATGGGGCATCCACAGCTTCTCTTGGCAACCTGTGCCAGTGCCTCACCACCCGCATAGTGAAGGATTTCTTCCAATATCTGACCTTAACCCACCCTTTATCAGTTTAAAGCCATTCCTCCTTGTCCTGTCATCACATCCTTGTAAAAAGTCTCCCTTCAGGTCATGACAGGTGCTATAAAGTCTCCCTGGAGTCTTCTCCAGGCTGAACTCTCTCAGCCTGTCTTCACAGCAGAAGTGCTCCAGCCCTCACAGTTTGAGTCAGAGGTTCCAACTGGAGTCCCCAGGTTTTTCTGAACTTCTAATGCCATACAACTCATGGTTTGAAGTTCAGCATCTCCTTTTTAAGCTTCCTGTTGCCTACTGATTTCTCAGTTACTGAAAAAGCTCCTAACATTATCTGGCAGCAATATCTAGGTGTAAGAATAGACCTGAAAGCAATACTTCATGCAAGATTAGTGCCTGATAAAACTATAAACAATAAAATGCTACTATATTAAAAACCATTAAAGATACCATAAAGATAGAAATTGAGATGAAATTTCTTCCTCTACTCCTTGTTACCATTCACAAATTGTAAACACAGGCAAGGGCAACTCCATATTTGTAAATTCATTAGAATAAAAAACATTGATTCTGAGTCATCTGTCATTTAGATAGTGAAAATATATTGTGATATACATAAATGTTAACCCAAAAAGATTTTTATCATCAGTCATAATACTTTCACTACCATAAATACATATATCTTGAGAAAGTTATACCAGACAACTGAATTAGAACATCTGAGTTCTACTCAAAAGTGAGAGTAGTTTTCCATTCAAACTTTTCATTAATGTGTATACTGCCACAGAATGAACAAAGATACTGAACTTAGCCACTTCTTTTTTTAAGGCACTTTAAGACAATGTCATGCCTCGACACAGTACAGTGTTTTGGTACCCTTGACATTTGTTTTATCTCAATACCGGCTCTCAATTTCTGTTGCAATTTTTTTTTCTTCCCTGAGAGGAGAAATCACTCCAGCTGTAAGGACAGCAGTAATTTTCTTAAGTAACTCAGTTAATTTTTTCAATGTTCTTCAGTCCTTCACAATAGCTGGTAAGTCTGCATTTAGCCAAATATGTGTCAGTAACCTCAGCCAAGATGCCCATAGCCATTTACACAGAAGAGAAACTCCCCTGCTGTATGCCATACCTGTTCCAAAATTAATCAACACCAGAAAACAGCAGTAAAATAATTCTTGAAAGACTACCAAGCAAATACACTAAGTAAAAAGGATTTGTAAGGTTAATTGCATTACTGCTACATAGTGACACCTGACAAATATGTTTTGGAACAGATTCCCGACTATAAAAGTTCTAAAAGGCAGCTTAAAAAGGAGGTGGGGAAAGCACTGTAGATATTCAGCTGGAAATTCCAGTGTTCTGGAAAGAAAATTTCAAATTCATCCTTATTTTCTCTGTTTTTTAAAAAGCATCTTGAAATAGGAAAATTACATCTATTTCAAAAAGCAGAGCTTTGCCCATGCATTTGTAAAACCTAGGAATGTCATTTTCCTTTTCTTTTTCACTCTCTACAGATCCAGGGCAGTGGTCTCCACTTCCCCATCACTCCAGTCAGACCCTCAGAAAACAAAAGGCTATGTAGAGTAGAAGTCTATAGTAGAAGCTTGAAATCTACAGTCCATTCCCTTGGAATATTTATGGTTTAGCTTTTGAAAAAATTTGTAAAATGCCTATTCTGTCTTACAATATTTTCGTTTATAAAAATTAAACAGGAGACTAGACCCTCCAAAGCACCAATACTTAAACACTGATAAATTTCAGTGACTACAAAGATAACATGAGCCAAGTAAGAAAACTTAAGTTTCCAAGTAAGAAAAAATCTAACCCATGATAGGGATCATTTTCAGTTTCCTACAAAGTTTAATTTCCTCAAATAAAACATTCATCCCCTTAGTTGAACAAAGGCTTTTAAAACCACCACAGTCACATTATTATTTGATTATTTAACTCATGAGTACAAGCAATGGTTGGCAATCAAAATGACAAGCACTAGGTACACACTGTACAAAACAAAGATAAATTGAAAATGGCTGTCTGGGAAGCATACAGAAGTCTGAGAAGACTGGAAGCTTCACACTTCCTCATTTATCTTTTAATGGAAAAAATTGACATTAGCTGAAAAAGTATTGATTTTCTGTGCTGTTATCTGCAGGTAACTAAAGATTTTAAATTCATTTTTGCAGCATACCAAGATTGCTTGAAAGGAAAAATTCCAGAGAGGTCTGCTTGAATTACTTTCTGGGTCCCACAACACATATAGACATTTATTTCTGTTCAGATTTGTCCTTCTAAATGAGAAACCTGCATTTGGAAGTTGCACTATTATGCTTAAATCTGCTTCAGCATGGTTGAGATATATAACCAGCCTTGACAGAAACACCAACCTAAAGTGCAAAAATATTTCATGTGCTGCCATTAAGAAATGGCACCTTCTAGGCATAGGCACTGGTAGGAAAATAACCAATCTTCCTTGGTATGCTCACACTGTGATTATCCAGGCCTTCTGCTCTCCAAGGTTTTTTCCTTTCATGCCCCCAGCCCCTGCACTGCCCTCCAAGGATCTCCTTGTGATATATGTTATAAAATAATTCATGCTAAACATTGACATGCTGCAGAAAGGCAAAGAACAGTTTTTAAATGATAAGGCAAATCCATTTAGCTGCAGTCTCCAAGAAAAAAGATTAACTCATCTAGCACAGAACCAAAATTCTACATAAGATATGCAACCCAAGCAGATAACATGTCACCAGAAAATAGACATTTCAAAGAATTTTCGCCCAAATGCTCCTACAATTTTGCCTAAATTCTCCTACAAAACAAAGGAATACAAAAAATTATTCCTACAATTCCGGGAAGACTCCTCACACCACCACCAGAAGAAAGGAAGACTTTCATCATAAAAAGAAAAAAAGCAAACATGCCTTAATATCTTCTGGAGAAGAAAAAAACAACATCTCACCAAAAAAAACATATAAAAAGCAATGCTGGGTGAGAGAGCTTGGGGAAACAATTCTTCAGGAGAGCAGTCTGACAGAGCCTAGGCTCCATTTCCCCAGCCTCGAGGCCAACCTTGCTTGTGGCTTTTCACAATGTATACTTTGACAAATTAAAAAATTCTTTTGATTATTAATTTGGCCCGTTTAATTTATAACAGCCTGAGACCCCACGGACCTCGGGAGAAGCACACGGGGGTGGCAGCTGGGAGGAACAGGCATGGAGCACCCCCAGCCTGGCCAAGGGGATGTGCTTGTGTCACCAGGAGGAGCAGTGAGCCCAGGCACAGGTCTGGTGCTCCCAGAGCAGCGAGTTAACCCATGGGGAGTGACCTGTGGAGGACAGACAGAAGGATGAAGAAGGCAAGAGCTGTGGAAGAGGTCTCAGTGCTGGAAAGCCAGAAGTGATGAACACACCCGGTGCATTTGGCTTTAAGAAAAATGGGTATCAGAATAAGTTTGTACTCATTACATTTCTTTATAAGAAACTAAATTTCACCTACAAACAGATTTAGCCAATGTTGGTGGTTTTCTTGGGTGTTATATCACACAGTTATGACTCATTTTTCATGGCAAACTACCCAAGAATCGGCCAAGGAAGCAGAACTATGTGTTCCTCATGATATCTGCAGCCTAAAGAGCAGTTTGTTTCCATCACTTTTTAAAATGGGAATGCTGCCATAGATGTTGAAGTACAAAATTCTGAAGATGCCATAACCCCCTCCAAGCACGTTCAGTGTTCTCAGCACTGAGCACAGTGCCCATAACCAAACAAAGACGAACATAAAACAAATTGAACTTATGCAATAGCATCAAAAAATAAAACTTTGTCATGAGATGCTGCCCTTTTTCTAGAGAGAGCTGTGAGCCTAATATACATCAAGCACAGCCTAACTAGTTCTGGTTTACTGTACAGAAAGCTCCTTCACCTGAAGGAGCCAGCATACTTCTGCTCCCCTTAGGGGAAATTCACCATGTTCATCAAGTTATTGTTACTATCTACCTACATTTTGCACAGCATTATTCCTTACTCCATCTTTGAAATTATTTTTACTGATTTACTACAAAAAGACATGTGAAAAAGAATGAAGAAAATGTAGAAGATTCCTAAGTCAGTGGATTTATACTTCACAAAAGAATTCTGTATAACCTTAAAATAATTCAAATAGTCAATAATATATAGAATAGCAAAGAGATACAGCACAGTTTTATGACTGGTATTTGACAGCTTTATGCAAAATTATTGAGCTAATATGCTCATAAAGTTAAGAAGAAAGCATAAAAATCTGAAAGCACTGAATAAATCTTTAAAAATGCTGAAGAACATTGAGGGGAAAATATAATAATGAATATATCAGAAGGTAATTACACCAGAAATATTGTAAGGTGGCAGGGAATAATAGTATCTCTGTGCCTTTGCACCACAAGCTGGCAGCCAAAGGCCAGTACAGCTCTGGCAACAGTTTGAGCAACATTCCAACTATTAGAATGTGCACGTGTCAAGGAGCACAAGTGGGTATTTGGATCTATAAAGGTCATGCTGCTGGGAGAAAAATGAGGCACTCAGGAAGGCACAAAACATCAGCAGAACTATGAGCAGTGATCTGTTATGCAGCCTCTGCAGAACTGGCCTGGGCATCTCAGCTGGAAACCTAAAACCCAAGGGTATTACAAAAAATATCACAGCTTTAGTAAAGGTCACATGATTGCAACACGGCTGTTTTAGCCAGACCTACTCTTTGCAGGTTATTACATTGTTTTGGCCAAAACACTATGAAAACCCAAAGAAACTGATGAATAGGAATTCATTAATTTTAAAGGCAAAAAATCTGACACTCTTTCCTCCTCCTAAAGTAGCTCAGTGAATTTAAATTGTACCAGGCAGACACACAGAGCATCTGTTATGGAAAGGGTAGGAGCTATGAACCCAGGCCACCATGTCATTGCTACATTTCAGAGCATCTGCAGATCCAACCACAACCTTTGCATCACCAGAAATGGAAATTAAAAAGCATATCATAGATTACTTCCAAAGCGGTTTCTTTCCCTTAAACTCACAGATACTGTACAACCAAGTGGAGCTGCTGGAGTCCTGTAAGAGTCTCAGCATCGGTCAGCTGGACTAATTCTAACCCTCATTTCTGACTTGGTTTGAGGCCTCCTCCAATAATTCTCCATCCACATCAAAAGAAAAAACAACCATCATTGTATTCATTAGAGACAGAAGCCACTCTTTTTATTAATTGTAAACTCAGTCACAAAACAGTATTTATGGCGACTGGGCAAGAGACAGAGTTTGCAGCTACTAAAGAAAATACCTTGTTTGGGTTTCTTTTAAAGATTATTTTGCATTGCAAATAAGAATTGCATTGCATTGCATGTCACTGAACTGCATTCTGCAAACTGACCATGGGTTTTGTATGTGGGCTACGCTACCAATTATTAGTACCGAGAAAAGCCTGCTCAGTGGAACAACATATAATTTACATTTAGCTTTCCACAGCATATTTGCACACCCACACAATATAGGTCACAGCTAAAAGAACTCTTTTTTTTTCCCCTTCAGTCAGAGAATGCACTATTTTTGCCCATGATTATGTCACCCAAGAACAGCACACCAGGTAGCAACCGTGACCTGCCTGTACTTCCTAGAAGGTGCACGCAGAACAGAGTGGTCAAGCACAAGTGAATGTGGAAAGACAACTTATATTTAACTTACAGGAAGAGGGGGGAAAGGAGATGGGTTTTAGTATTCTTCAACCATTACACAGAAAGAAAAATAATTTATCTGGCTACAGACAGACTCATCCTCTGACTGCTCTATGGATCTATTTCATATCATTCCTATCCTGTTTTTGGCAAGCATCTTATGAAGCTTATTCTCCAGAAACAGAATTAACTCCAGAAACACAGACTTAAAGCATTGTTACTTACCAGAGGGATATATATGTTATGCTCACATTGGGGTCAGAGGACTTCAAAATGACTCAACACCAACTCCTGCTGTTTCAGATCTCAGCAAGCTGTTTTATGTTGGAGCTTCTTCCTTTTTAACTAAGTATCATTTCCACCATTAGCCACAACCTTCTCACCCAGCTGACCCACATCTACTCTGAAAGAAACATTTGCCACTAAACTAACCACTCCAGATTCCCATTTTCAAGATAAAAAGCCCCTTTATCTGGTCCATTTCTTGCCATTTCTGTATCTCTCCATCAGTGACTCTGCCTTTCCATTTTCCCTAGATCTATCCTTAGCCAGTGACAACACAGCTAACTGGTTCCCTAAATATCAACTTATAGAAGAAAATAAGTTGCTCTCCATTTTCTATGAAAATAAATTAATTAAACTTTTATCTTGTGGCTAAAATCTCAAAAATCATAATCTAAGAAGATGAGCCACAGTCTCACTGGGTTAATTTCTCTCCCACTTCTCCTGTAACAGTTTTTTCTTTCCAAACAAGGTTGGATTTGATTTTCAAGGCAGGAGGGAAGAAAGAGTTAAATAATGTTTTCCTAAAAGAAGATCAAAAGGGTGCCAGGCATCTCTGGGTAGGTCAGCTCTAAAAATCCTAATAAAGTAGAAGTGGGAGCAAGAGTGCACCTGCAGTCCCACTGCAAATGCAGGTTGATTACACACAGGACAGAGACAGTAAAGGCAGAGGTGGAACGGGAAGAAGAATCAGCAGACTGGAACCATTCCTGTAGGATGTTAACAGAAATTTCTCTTGACCTAAATGCTATTTAACATCACCTTATTCATACTGGGTTTGACACAGGGGAAGAGGTTGGGATGGCAACACAAATTGAGAGAAACCACTGCACCACATACTCCGAATAAAATAGTGTCATATCAAGCAGGGTGAGGGTGGCATTTCTATACCAGCTTGTCTATTCCATGATACACAAAAATCAAGATCCAGGTGACCCTGCCACAAGAGACCCTGAGGAACAGAATGCTCACTCCAGCTTCTCAGTGTGTCCAAGTCCTGCCCAGTGGCCTGGACCTCACTCCAAGCTGTTTCCTTCCAAGTGTCAGTGGTATGTGCTCCTCCACACCTGGGGATACTGCTTTAATTCCTTCCTCATTATTTATTATTTAGCCCTTTCTTGTTTAAACTGTTGGCATGAGCCATGAAGCTCTCACCAATTCCATCGTCCTTATCTAAGTCACCACTAAGGTTTCTGTAACTCTTTGGTCTCCCACCACAAATATTTTACAGGAAGCAGGAAGTTAGGAATTGCTACAGAATAAGGTCCTTCTATCGTTTTTCATTTTCCAGGACTGATCAGGTCAGCTGCTGCTGGGCAGATGTAGCCAAGGCCTCCTGTCTGAGCAGGCAGGCTTCACCGCATGGCACAGGTTTCACACAGACTCTTCCTTGGGCAACCTGAGATTGTTAGATTTCTGCTGAGAAATGTTTCAGTTCATCATCTGAAAAAGTGTATCACATTCCAAGATGAGGTTTCTTGAAATTGATCTTTAGTTGTTCTTAGATAAATGTTACCTACTTTGGGTTGGCTTGTTTTCATAACAAAGCAACCCCAGATCTATGCCCTACTGCACTGATGTAAATGACAAACAAAATGCATCATTTTAATACCTCTGCATCCTTCACAATCATCATTCACTAATTTAATTGGGAATAACACAGACTCTAGAAAAGCCTCATACCAATAGAACAGGAATTGCATCAGAGAGTGGGATTACATCTGATACCACACAGAGATCTGTCAGCGCAGCCTTTTAAGGAGAGAATCCACCAGTGTCTTTGCATCTCTGCTAAAAACATGTAAATCAATAGGGACTAAGCATGATTTTTGTGATTTTCACAAATTTCATGAGAACTGAAAAGTACTGAAGGGTTTAGGTAGTTTATAAGCTAGAAGCATTTCTAACTCTCAACTGCCACTGGAAAAAAAAAGGAAAATAAAGGTATTTTAGCAGAGTTACAAGTGTAAGCAGTCGGATCACACTGTAAAAGATCATTACCAAGACTACTATCTGCTAAATTCTGAGTAGATTCAACTTGCCCACCTTATTCTCAGCATCTCAAAATAAGGGGGAAAAGATCCATTGGAATGGGAGGAGGGTTTAAATTCAAAAAATGTAAAATATTTTATTGAGAAACGCAGAACCTATTAAGTATGCCAAGGGACTGGATTCTGTGAGAAATACAGACATCATCCTCCAGCAAAAAGACAGCAAGAAAACCACTTTTCACAGAGGTTTTTGTTAGAAAACTTAATCGTTGAATCTAGCATGACTCCTGCTAATTAAAATTACGATTCTATATTAAACTCACAATCAACTAGAGGCTTCTTTTCTTTACACCGCAAACTAATGCATCCATTATCTCCTTTAAGAGAAGTGCTCTCAGCTAGTATTAAAATATATTCACCTTAAAGGAAATGAAAGAAAAAAAGAAAAGGAAATTATTTAACTCCATTTCAAAATGCTCTACTACAATGAGGCATTTTTATGAATCTCTATAAAGGTCTCCTAATTTAACCATATTACAAATGCCATACATTCCAGACCCATCCTCTCACCCTTCTTCAATCTCCAACTTACTCTTCCTACTCTTCCTTCAAAGCTTCTCTTTTTTAAAGTTATAGGTAACAAGTAATGACATACAATCTTTTTTGGTTTCTGAGCTGGTGATGGAGGGGCTCACACTGAAAACATTTAAGCAACCAGTCTTCAGATTTCTCAGAAAGACAAGCTTAAAAATCCATCATCTCCATACCTGCTGCTGCCACCCATAACTGTAAATAGCCCTGAGCAGACTGACACATTTCACTTGGAACCAGCTTTAAAACTATCTGGAAATTCCATAGGATTTAAATAGATACATATACATATACATATACATCATATACATATACATATGTGCCAGAAAAGGAGTAATTATGAGTTTCTGAGCACCATCTATTTTTCATTGTTAATAGAAAATTAACAATTTTCTGGGTTTCACCTATAATGAAAAAAAAATGACAGAATGATTTAGGTTGGAAGGACTCTTTAGGTATCACTTGGGCCAAACCCCAGCAAAAAAGGGAAAAATGGCAACAAAAGCAACCCTGTTGTTTATTCCTCATTTTACAATTGTCTCTAGTATTTTGGTACTGTTAACTTTTTTCCTCCATTAATCTTAACAAGTCTATGCAGCCCAGAAGTTTCCCCTAAAACACACAAGTCTGACTGTCTACACAGAGTAATTCTGGTGTTCTCCCATTTCCATTTTTTACATTTAGCTGTTTTCCCTTTCACTGGTTTATCAGCTGTCAGCACCAAAAGGTTCTTCCATCCTTTTTCAACTCTTCTAAAAGGAACAACCCCAAAAGAGGGACACACTAGAAACACCATTTACTAGGACATATACAGCACCAGCATTTTAAAAAACCCAAACTTTTAACTGCCTGCACGTCTGTATTCTAAGTTACAAGAAATTGCTGAAAGCTGTAGGTTTGTACTTACAGCTCAGAAAACCTTGGCATGGAGACAGTGAAATTAATTACAAACACAATAACACCACTTAACTTAACTTAGCACTAACCACTTAACTTAGCATAAACTCTACTAAAAGGGCCTCAGACAACACCATTAGGATATGGGGTAATGGTTTTAAGCAAAAAGAGGGTAGATTCAAACTGGATACAAGGAATAAGTTTTCTTTATGGTGATGGTGACAAAGCACTGGAACAGTGAGGTAGTAGATACTCCATCCCTGGAAACATCCAGGCCAGGTTGGATAGGGTTCTGAGCACCCTGATCTAGCTGAAGAACATCCCTGTTCATTGTACGAGGTTGGACAAGCAGACCCGTCATGGTTCCTTCCAACCCAAACCATCCTATGACTCTATAACTAAATATTCCTTAATATTTCATAACATTACAACCAAAATCAGCTCATGTTATCCAGCCCCTCATTATAGAGCATTCTTTTCACTGGATTTGTGGAAGCTGGAGTTTCCTTTATAACACCAAAGCCATATTTTAAATTTGCCAGAAATCCAACATCACTCAAATGGCCTAAGCATGTTTACTTTCATTCATGTAATATATCTGTTTCTGCTCTCTTCAACACCTACAATGTTGACATGGAAAATTCAACTCACAAGCACGCACACACACACCCCCCGAAAAAAAGTAAGCATTTACTTTAGTATTCCACTGTGAAGGATGTTTTTTTATATCTCATTAAATTTAGCTAAAGAAAGAAACACAAGCCTGAAGGAGATTCTTGGAGAAACTCCTTTTTGAAATCTAATTGCCCAGAGTAACATTTCCCACGAAAATTATCTACAGAAACCACTGCCTTTTCCCATACTAGGACAGTCAAAATCTTCAAAACCAGAAAATACTTAGTCACGAGAAAAAAAATCAAAATACTCCCAGAAATCTCTAAGAATTGTTTGAATAGTTCAGTGTTTAAAAAATTTTAGAAGATACAGGAGTAATGTACAAGTATTTGCTGCCCTATACATGAGGGCTATAATTAAGCTGTTAGGACAGGCTCATTTTATACATACACACACATTGCAAACATAAACACACACATCTTTAGCAGCAAAGCGCTGGCAGTTCCTTCCTGTCTCCCACTGCAGTGACAGCAGCTTCTCCAGTGTGGCACAGGAACAGAAGGCAGACTGAAGTCCCTTAAGAAATACAGCTCTCCTGAGAACAAGCCCCATGGTAAAGAAGCATCAATTCTCAGGGAAAAACCCATGCTAATGTCACATGTATTTGGAAGAACAAGAGCAAAACCAATCACTTCCATCACACTAAGAAATCCATCAGTAGATTGGCTCAGCTGAAATTACTGCATACATAATAACACACACACATGTGCCAGAGGACTACAGGAAGAAGTAGGATGACTACATGACTACAAGGACTACAGGAAGACACTCTCTGCTCTCATCCCCAGAGTGGACTGGAGCAAGAAGTGACAAAGGAAAGCAGTCTCATGTCTGCCACCATTTGCCATAGAGCAGGAGGCCAGGGACTGCCCTATTGCACAAGCCATGGAGCTTTCACTTTCCACAGCCATCACGGCTTTGTAACAATGTCCAAATGGCTGCTCAGATGCACAGTAGCTCTCACACCTGTAAGTAAAGTTATGTTTCTGATGGCTGTATAAAAAAAACATCTGAGCATATAAATACACAGAGTATAGCCCTTCAACACCAGCACTAGGAAAAAACCCCACACGTGTTCCTACAAGTACATGCAACCCAGCGCTCACATCACAGATATTTATGGATAAAGCTCCCAGAATGGGCTAAGAGCAAAAAATTTCCAGCTATTAATAAGCAAGGCTGCAGACAAGGCCCCCAACAGCACAGCTCTAAGCGCTCTGGAGGATCTGGGAGCACAATAGCAAATTAATGGGAAGTGGAAAAAGCATGCCTGATAAACTACAGTACAATAAAGGGTCCCTCTTTCAGCCTTCAGTAGCAAGGGGAAATGTTTATGGAGTCTTCAGTAACAAATCCTCCAATATTGTTTTCCAGATATACATTCTGCCAAATACTTGGAAAGAAAAGGTTGTTTAAATATAAATTTGTTTTCAAATAATCAGTGTTGTACATATCTGTTAATTAATCCAAGGTGGAGCGAAAAGATAACGTAGTCTCCTTGTGTTGTTTTTAAACAAAAAGAAAAGAAAACTGTATTTATTATATATATATAAAAATGCATCACTAAACATATAAGATCCATAACAATGACATCTGCTTAACCTCTAAAGGCCAAGGTCATGTCATTTGCACCAAGACAAAAAAGTCTAATTATAGAATCTACAGCTGTATGGGCAAAGGCTGATTATTAGAAGAGAACTCTTATAAACCAAACACAATTACACTGTAGAGAAACCATTAGATACTTGATGAGATTTTAATCTTTGAGCTGGTATCATTCTGCAAGTTAATCATCTAGAGAACAGAAAATTCGTTAGGAATGCAATTAAATGTACTAGTTCCATTAAAATTGAGCTGATATAGTTAATTGTAGTCCTAAAATAGCAATTTTCTCACACCTTCACTAAGCATTTTTTTTCATCTACTGAGTAATAGTCTATTTAAGGAACACTTTTCACTTAAACTCTCAAATAAGATTTGTGAATACTTCTGTTCTTTCACGCTACCCCATCAAAGTTGCACTGACGTTTGCTATTCGACCTTGTCTTCCTAATTTGCTCTGAGAATTCCAGCAAGGTCTTTTGTTTCAGTTACTGTTGGTCCATGGTACCTGCGTTGCTGAAGCTTTCGGGAAGAAAATCACCAATGTATCCTCCCAGCACACGACAGCAATTAGAAACTGACATGAAATGACAAGCCAACAGCAAAACTCACGTCAGACAGTCATTTTAAGCATCAGCACTTCTGGCAAACACATGATTTCCAAACATCAGTTTCAATGAATCCATACATCTTCAAAGTACTTGGAAAGGATTTGCAGCCTTGCTAGCAAATTGGGAATATAGGCCGTTCTTGCCTTCTTTGGAGAGAAACAGAATGAAAACAAAAAGGTATCCTAAGAGTGCATCAACTTGGCAATAGCTCATCTGCAACTGAACCTCACAGACCACACAGTTTATTGGAGCATTTTAAATTGCTCTGCAGGGAAGGTCATAAAAATCACGACTTCGGGGAGCGCCGGGGAAGCCGGGGCTGACACCGGCGCATCTCTTTGCGCGGATGCCGTTACGTAACCCCGGCCCGGCCCCCCCCAGGTCCGGATGCTCCGGCTGCGCCCCGGGGCCGCAGAGCCACGG